>NC_069425.1:10147439-10185687 GCF_026875155.1 Cherax quadricarinatus | reverse complement strand
AGGCTTCTTCAGTATACAGAAGTAAGATTAGAGACAAGAAGGTCCACTTAAGAATAGCTCAGGTCAGATCACTGACAGTGATAGGGATATGTGTGAAATTTTAAATTCTTACTTCCTCTCAGTCTTTACTCAGGAAGATACTAGCGAAATTACAGAAATAATAAATTATGTAGAAGAGGACGATAATAAACTATGCACGATTGCGGTAACTAGTGACATGGTCCTCAGACAAATAAAGAAATTAAAACCTAACAAATTCCCAGGCCCTGATGAACTGTTTGCAAGGGTTTTAAAGGAATGTAAAGAGGAACTTTGCAAACCTTTGGCTAATCTTTTCAACATATCACTACAAACTGGCATAGTGATTGATAAGTGGAAAATGGAAAATGTAATACCTATTTACAAGGCAGGTGACAGGTCCTTACCTTCGAACTATAGACCAATAAGCCTTACCACTAAAGTGGGAAAATTTATGGAATCAATAATTGCCGAGGCAATTCGTAGCCATCTTGAAAGGCATAAATTGATAAATGAATCTCAACACGGTTTTACTGAGGGGCGTTCCTGTCTTACGAATTTACTAACTTTTTTCGCTAAGGTGTTTGAGAAGGAAGATCATGGTAATGAATATGATATTGTGTATATGGATTTCAGTAAGGCTTTCGACAGAGTTCCACATCAGAGACTTTTGAGGAAACTAAAGGCACACAGAATAGGAGGAAAAATTTTTTCCTGGGTAGAGGCATGGTTGACAAACAGGCAGCGAAGAGTTTGAATAAATGAGGAGAAATCAGAATGGGGGCACCTCACAAGCGGTGTTCCACAGGGGTCAGTGTTGGACCCCTTGTTGTTCACAATTTACATAAATGATATAGATGAGGGAATAAATAGCGACATAAGCAAATTTGCAGATGACATCAAAATGGGCCGGACAATTCATTCTATTGAAGACAGTGCACTCCAGGATGATTTGAATAGACTGATGCAGTGGTCAGAGACGTGACAGATGCAGTTTAATATAGACAAATGCAAAGTACTAAATGTTGGACAGGACAATAACCATGCCACCTATAAACTGAATAGCGTAGATCTTAATACTACTAATTGGGAAAAGGATTTAGGAGTTCTGGTTAGCAGTAATCTGAAACGAAGACAACAGTGCATAAGTGCTCACAATAAAGCTAACAGACTCCTTGGCTTCATATCAAGAAGTATAAATAATAGAAGCCCTCAGGTTGTTCTTCAACTCTTTATATCCTTGGTTAGGCCTCATTTAGATTATGCTGCACAATTCTGGTCACCATAATGCAGATTCAATTTAGATTTTGCCACCGAAGGGGCTAGTTTATTGTGCACCCCATATCCATCCTGTGGACGGTAGCGCAAGTGCATATGGATACACAAAAGACCTAGGAACTAGGCCCCAAAGAGTTAACAGAATACATATGGATTTATATCTAATATCTATAGTTCACTTATCTGTTACAAGCAAATTTAGGAAATTTGCTTAGTATATCTGGTATCTTATTTTCATTAATAAGATGTCTTGACATATCACATAGGTTATTATCTCTGTATTCCTCAATAAGTGGACAATTAAGCACATAGTGTTCAAGACAGTGACCATATGCCTGATCACATAATTTACATTTAGTTTGATCATCATCTGTGTGTCTCCCAAACTGCCAGAAGTACTTGTAACCAAGCCTAAGTCTGGCTCCTACATTATCAGTGAGTCTGTTCACATTACAAGTTGCTCCATAAACATACTTATCTACGTTCATGTTATCATAGTGGGTTATAGATCTACTCAGACTTCTAACTGCATTCCCATAACAATCATTTTCATTATTTACTTCTCTCCTAATATTATTCCTAATGCTAGACACAGTTATACCAAAGTTATATTCTACATTCTCCTTCTGGGTACTCTTCTTGGCTAACATATCAACTTTATCATGAAGGAGTAATCCAATGCGTGATGGGATCCATAGCAATTGTACATTAATTCCTTTGTCCCTAATTTTTGAGTATCTATACCTGGCTCTACATAGCCGTTTAGTCTGCGTGCCTCGTTGTGCTCCGTGTTTTCTCGTGTTTTCATAGTCTCTCTTACGTGCTAGAACTTTAATTTGTGCCATCAATCTTATACGATACATCCCTCTAGCACTTGGAACCAATCTTGGGCAGAAAATATTATATACCGAGTCAAAAACAAAAGGGGATTAGTGTACACTACCTGACAGAGTTTACTGCCAGAAGGGATCATAGGCCTAGTGTGTCGTGTGCAAAATAATAATAATAGAATTTTTCTTTGTCAGAGGAAAGAAAGTTTCCCTGATAATATAGTGTATACATAGTATTATAGTGAATACCTGGAGTTTACCTGGAGAGAGTTCCGGGGGGCAACGCCCCAGCGGCCCGGTCTGTGACCAGACATCCTGGTGGATCAGAGCCTGATCAACCAGGCTGTTACTGCTGGCTGCACACAATCCAATGTATGAGCCACAGCCCGGCTGGTCAGGTACCGACTTCAGTGCTTTTCCAGTGCCTGCTTGAAGACAGCCAGGGTGTATCGGTGATGCCCCTTATGTATGCTGGAGGTAAATGAAACAGTCTCGGGCCCCTGTAAATTGTCTCTTAACGTGCTAGTGACACCCCTGCTTTTCATTGGGGGGATGTTGCATTGTCTGCCAAGTCTTTGCTTTTGCTGCGAGTGATTTTCGTGTGCAAGTTTGGTACTAGTCCCTCTAGGATTTTCCAGGGGTATATAATCATGTATCTCTCCCGCCTGCATTCCACGGAGTACAGGTTCAGGAACTTCAAACGCTCCCAGTAATTGAGGTGTTTTATCTCCGTTATGCATGCCGTGATCGTTCTCTGTACATTTTCCAGGTCAGCAATTTCACCTGCCTTCAAAGGTGCTGTTAGTGTGTAGCAATATTCCAGCCTAGATAGAACAAGCGACCTGAAGAGTGTCATCATGGCTTGGCATCCTTAGTTCTGAAGGTTCTCATTATCCATCCTGTCATTTTTCTAGTAGCTGTGATTGATGCAATGTTATGGTCCTTGAAGACGAGATCCTCCAACATGATCACTCCCAGGTTTTTGACGTTGGTTTTTCACTATGTTTTGTGGCCGGAATTTGTTTGTACTCTGATGAAGTTTTAATTTCCTCGTGTTTACCATATTGGAGTAATTGAAATTTCTCATTGTTGAACTTCATATTGTTTTCTGTAGCCCATTGAAAGATTTGGTTGATGTCCGCCTGGAGCCTTGCAGTGTCTGCAATGGAAGACACTCATGCAGATTCGGGTGTCATCTGCAAAGGAAGACACGGTGCTGTGGCTGACATCCTTGTCTATGTCGGATATGAGGATGAGAAACAAGATGGGAGCGAGTACTGGGCCTTGTGGAACAGAGCTTTTCACCGTAGCCACCTCGGACTTTACTCTGTTGACTACTACTCTTTGTGTTCTGTTTGTGAGGAAATTATAGACCCATCTACCAACTTTTCCTGTTATTCCTTTAGCACGCATTTTTGTGCACTATTACACCATGGTCACACTTGTCGAAGGCTTTTGCAAAGTCTGTATATATTACATCTGCATTCTTTTTGTCTTCTAGTGCATCTAGGATCTTGCCGTAGTGATCCAATAGTTGAGACAGACAGGAGCGACCTGCTCTAAATTCATGTTGCCATGGGTTGTGTAACTGATGGGTTTCTAGATGGGTGGCAATCTTGCTTTTTAGGACCCTTTCAAAGATTTTTATGATATGGGATGTTAGTGCTATCGGTCTGTAGTTCTTTGCTGTTGCTTTACTGCCCCCTTTGTGGAGTGGGGCTATGTCTGTTGTTTTTAGTAACTGTGGGATGACCCCCGTGTCCATGCTCCCTCTCCATAGGATGGTAAAAGCTCGTGATAGGGGCTTCTTGCAGTTCTTGATGAACACGGAGTTCCAGGAGTCTGGCCCTGGGGCGGAGTGCATGGGCCTGTTGGAAGTCATTTGGCGTCAGGATAAGATCAGATAGGCTTGTGTTAACCAAATTCTGTGGCTCTCTCATAAAAAAATTCGTTTTGATCTTCGACTCTCAGTCTGGTTAACGGCTTGCTAAAAACTGAGTCATATTGGGACTTGAGTAGCTCACTCATTTCCTTGCGGTCATCTGTGTAGGACCCATCTTGTTTAAGTAGGGGTCCAATACTGGACGTTATTCTCGACTTTGATTTGGCATAGGAAAAGAAATACTTTGGGTTTCTATCTGTTTCATTTATGGCTTTTAGTTCTTCCCACGATTCCTGACTCCTATAAGATTCCTTTAGCTTAAGTTCGATGTTTGCTATTTCTCTGACCAGCGACTCTCTACGCATTTCAGATATATTGGTCTCTTTTAGCTGCTCTGTTATTCTTTTTCATCGCCTGTAAAGGGAGTGCCTGTCTCTTTCTATTTTACATCTACTCCTTTTTCTTAAAGGAATAAGCCTTGAACATATACCGAGTGCCACAGAGTTAATCTGTTCTAGGCATAAGTTGGGGTCTGTGTTGCTTAGTCTATCTTCCCAGCTTATATCGGTTAGGACTTGGTTTACTTGGTCCCACTTTATGTTCTTGTTATTGAAGTTGAATTTGGTGAAGGTTCCCTCATGACTGATCTCATTTTGTCGGTCTGGGGCTCCATGCATACATGTCTGAACCTCGATTATGTTGTGATCTGAGTATATTGTTTTTCATATTGTGACATTTCGTATCAGATCATCATTGTTAGTGAAGATGAGGTCTAGTGTATTCTCCATTCTAGTAGGCTCTATTATTTGCTGGTTTAAATTGAATTTTGTGCAAAGATTTAAAAGCTCGTGTGTGTGTGTGAGCTCTCGTCAGAGCTGCCTCCTGGTGTTATCACTGCAACAACATTATTTGCTATATTCCTCCATTTTAGGTGCCTTAAGTTGAGGGAAAATAAAAAATCTGGGCTGGATGGTATCGCCCTTGATGCTGGCCATGTAGTCAGAAACTGTAAGGCTGGAGGTGATGTCCTGGTAGTCAGTAAATGTGGGGCTGATAGTGCTGTCCTCGGAGACAGTAATGGTGAAGCTGGAGGTGCTGTCCTGGGAGACAGTAATGGTAAACCTGGAGATTTTGTCCAGGTAGTCAGGAAATATACACAGGAGGGAATGCATGTAAATGACCTCATGGGAGACAGGAGCTGTAGTGGGGAAACAAGTGTAGTCAATGAGAAGATAAAACCAATATTGCAAACTAGTAATACCACAGAAAATAGCAAACATGAGGACTCCACTAGCAATAGTGAGGATATATTACCAAAAACAACTGGTGAGAGCTCCATTGTTGGTGCTAGTGAGGATAGGAATAAGACAGGTAAACATGCACCAACAGGGAATACAGTCACAGAAACCCAAGGCAAACGGAAACCAAGCCTGTGCACATACTATGCACTTGGTATCGGCAGGCATGGGAAATCTAGAAAAACAGATAGGACGTGCAACTATGACCACCTTAGAAAATGCCGTACCCATATGACAACAGGAAAATGCAAACTCCCTTCCTGTAAGCTTTTTCACCCTGCAATGTGTCCCTCTTCAGTACAGGAAAGACTGTGCTATAACTTAAATTGCCAGGCATACCATCTAAAGGGGACAAAAAAATACAAAACATCCAGGCCATGGGAAAACCTGGGTAGCCACAGCCACTCAAGAGGGAGAGGTTTTTTAGTGTCAGGAATGAAAAAAACTGGCAGGAAATGGCAGAAACCGTACACAAAATCCAGTCATTCCTGGAGTGGAACCACAGTCAATGGCCTCCACTCCAAACCAACAGATACAGATACTAATGCTGGAAAAAAAATTCCCCCCCCCCAGTACCAACAATACCACCAGTCCGATGACATTCTTCTTTGCAAATATACAGGGTCTAAAGCCAGCAACAAACAACAAAATACCTTTCATCCGTGGACTGCTTGCAGAGGCAAATGCAATGTTCGCGGCTTTCACAGAGACCCACATAAAGGATCACTTGGACAACGAAATATGGATCCCAGGTTACAACCTATACAGATGCGACAGAGTGAACAGGCAAAAGGGGGGGGGGGGTTGGCCTGTACATCGCAGAGTCACTTGTTTGCACAGAACTGCTTAATTCCTCAAATGATGTAGTGGAAGTTTTAGCAGTAAAGATCGAGAACCAAAACCTAGCCATTGTGGTAGTCTACAAGCCTCCGGATGCAACGTCCCAGCAATTCCAGGAACAGCTGTTAAAAATTGGCCACTGTCTGGAAAATCTGCCAGCTCCTGCCCCCAACATCTTGCTCCTGGGGGATTTCAACTTAAGGCACCTAAAATGGAGGAATATAGCAAATAATGTTGTTGCAGTGATAACACCAGTAGGCAGCTCTGACAAGAACTCACACACACACACGAGCTTTTAAATCTCTGCACAAAATTCAATTTAAACCAGCAAATAATAGAGCCTACTAGACTGGAGAATACACTACACCTCATCTTCACTAACAATGATGATCTGATACGAAATGTCACCATATCAAAAACAATATACTCAGATCACAACATAATTGAGGTTCAGACATGTATGCGTGGAGCCCCAGACCAACATAATGAGATTAGTCATGAGGAAGCATTCACCAAATTCAACTTCAATAATAAAAACATAGTGGGACCAAGTAAACCAAGTCCTAACCGATATAAGCTGGGAAGATAGACTAAGCAACACAGACCAAAACTTATGCCTAGAACAGATTAACTCGGTTTCACTCGATGTATGCACAAGGATTATTCCTCTAAGAAAAAGGAGGAGTAGATGTAAAATAGAAAGAGACAGGCGCTCTCTTTACAGGCGAAGGAAAAGAATAACAGAGCGGCTAAAAGAGGCCAATATATCTGAAATGCGTAGGGAGTCACTGGTCAGAGAAATAGCAAGCATCGAACTTAAGCTAAAGGAATCTTATAGGAGTCAGGAATCGCGGGAAGAACTAAAAGCCATAAATGAAATCGAAAGAAATGCAAAGTACAGTGGACCCCCGCATAACGGACGCCTTGCATAGCGGACAATCCGCATAGCGGACACTTTGATCGCTAAAATTTTGCCCCGCATAGCGCCCAAAAACCCGCTCAGCAGGCTTCGTCCGAGACGCATCCAATGTGCGGCCTGAGCCACGCTCACATGTTCCGCGGGTGGCATTGTTTACCAGCCAGCCTCCGCGGTAACATCCAAGCATACAATCGGAACATTTTGTATTATTACAGTGTTTTTGGTGATTTTTTTCTGGAAAATAAGTGACCATGGGCCCCAAGAAAGCTTCTAGTGCCAACCCTACAGCAATAAGGGTGAGAATTACTATGGAGATGAAGAAAAAGATCATTGATAAGTATGAAAGTGGAGTGCTGTCTCCGAGCTGGCCAGGTTGTATAATAAACCCCAATCAACCATCGCTACTATTGGTGGTACAGCTGCTGCTGCTGCTGTATCACCGTCAGCTGCTGCTGCACTGTCAGCTGCTGCTGCTGTACCACCGTCAGCTGCTCCTGCTGCTGTAGTACCGTCTGCTGCTGCTGTAGCATCATCTGCTGCTGCTGTAGCATCGTCTGCTGCTGCTGTAGCATCGTCTGTTGCTGCTGTAGCATCGTCTGCTGCTGCTGTAGCATCGTCTGTTGCTGCTGTAGCATCGTCTGTTGCTGCTGTACCACCGTCAGCTGCTGCTGCTGCTGTAGCATCGTCTGCTGCTGCTGCTGCTGTAGCATCGTCTGCTGCTGCTGTAACATCGTCAGTTGCTGCTGTAGCATCGTCTGCTGCTGCTGTAGCATCGTCTGTTGCTGCTGTAGCATCGTCTGTTGCTGCTGTACCACCGTCAGCTGCTGCTGCTGCTGTAGCATCGTCTGCTGCTGCTGTAACATCGTCAGTTGCTGCTGTAGCATCGTCTGCTGCTGCTGTAACATCGTCAGTTGCTGCTGTAGCATCGTATGCTGCTGCCTGTAACATCGTCAGTTGCTGCTGTAGCATCGTCTGCTGCTGCTGTAGCATCGTCTGTTGCTGCTGTACCACCGTCAGCTGCTGCTGCTGCTGCTGTAGCATCGTCTGCTGCTGCTGTAACATCGTCAGTTGCTGCTGTAGCATCGTCTGCTGCTGCTGTAACATCGTCAGTTGCTGCTGTAGCATCGTCTGCTGCTGCTGTAACATCGTCAGTTGCTGCTGTAGCATCGTCCTGCTGCTGCTGTAGCATCGTCTGTTGCTGCTGTACCACCGTCAGCTGCTGCTGCTGCTGCTGTAGCACCGTTGTTGGTGTGGCTTATTGAGAATACCAAGAAACAATTAACCCCAGAGGATTTGCCACCAGGATAGCCCAAAAAAGTCAGTGTCATCGAAGACTGTCTAACTTATTTCCATTGGGGTCCTTAATCTTGTCTCCCAGGTGCAACCCACACCAGTCGACTAACCCCCAGGTGAACAGGGAAAATGCCTGGAACTAGTGCTCATATTGGTGAATTTAGAGCCAGCAAAGGTTGGTTTGAGAGATTTAAGAATCGTAGTGACATACACAGTGTGATAAGGCCTGTTCTGGAAGAAAATACCAAACAGGACCTACAGTACTCAGGAGGAAAAGGCACTCCCCGGACACAGTGTCTCATCAGTCATTGCTGCATCTTCATAAAGGTAAGTGTCATTTATTCTTCATTTAGTAGAGTAGTACATGCACAATATATATTGTGCATGTACTACTCTACTATTGTGCATGTATCCTTCTCTTTGTGTGTAGGAAAATGTATATTTCATGTGGTAAAATTTTTTTTTTCAAACTTTTGGGTGTCTTGCACGGATTAATTTGATTTCCATTATTTCTTATGGGGAAAATTCATTCACATAGCGAACATTTTGCATAACAGCCAGCCCTCTTGCACGGATTAAGGTCGCTATGCGGGGGTCCACTGTATTTCTTTTCCTATGCCAAATCAAAGTCGAGAACAATGTCCAGTACTGGGTCCTTACTTAAACAAGATGGGTCCAACACAGATGACAGCAAGGAAATGAGTGAGCTACTCAAGTTCCAATATGACTCAGTTTTTAGCAAGCCGCTAACCAGACTGAGAGTCGAAGATGAAAATGAATTTTTTATGAGAGAGCCACAGAATTTGGTTAACACAAGCCTATCTGATGTTATCCTAACGCCAAATGACTTCGAACAGGCGATAAATGACATGCCCATGCACTCTGCCCCAGGGCCAGACTCATGGAACTCCGTGTTCATCAAGAACTGCAAGAAGCCCCTATCACGAGCTTTTACCATCCTATGGAGAGGGAGCATGGACATGGGGGTCGTCCCACAGTTACTAAAAACAACAGACATACCCCCACTCCACAAAGGAGGCAGTAAAGCAATAGCAAAGAACTACAGACCAATAGCACTAACATCCCATATCATAAAAATCTTTGAAAGGGTCCTAAGAAGCAAGATCTCCACCCATCTAGAAACTCATCAGTTACACAACCCAGGGCAACATGGATTTAGAACAGGTCGCTCCTGTCTGTCTCAACTATTGGATCACCACGACAGGGTCCTAGATGCACTAGAAGACAAAAAGAATGCAGATGTAATATATACAGACTTTGCAAAAGCCTTCGACAAGTGTGACCATGGCGTAATAGTGCACAAAATGCGTGCTAAAGGAATAACAGGAAAAGTTGGTAGATGGATCTATAATTTCCTCACAAACAGAACACAAGGAGTAGTAGTCAACAGAGTAAAGTCCGAGGCAGCTATGGTGAAAAGCTCTGTTCCACAATGCACAGTACTCGCTCCCATCTTGTTCCTCATCCTCATATCTGACACAGACAAGGATGTCAGCCACAGCACCGTGTCTTCCTTTGCAGATGACACCCGAATCTGCATGACAGTGTCTTCCATTGCAGACACTGCAAGGCTCCAGGCGGACATCAACCAAATCTTTCAGTGGGCTGCAGAAAACAATATGAAGTTCAACGATGAGAAATTTCAATTACTCAGATATGGTAAACACGAGGAAATTAAATCTTCATCAGAGTACAAAACAAATTCTGGCCACAAAATAGAGCGAAACACCAACGTCAAAGACCTGGGAGTGATCATGTTGGAGGATCTCACCTTCAATGACCATAACATTGTATCAATCGCAGCTGCTAGAAAAATGACAGGATGGATAATGAGAACCTTCAAAACTAGGGATGCCAAGCCCATGATGACACTCTTCAGGTCACTTGTTCTATCTAGGCTGGAATATTGCTGCACACTAACAGCACCTTTCAAGGCAGGTGAATTTGCTGACCTAGAAAATGTACAGAGAACCTTCACGGCGCGCATAACGGAGATAAAACACCTCAATTACTGGGAGTGCTTGAGGTTCCTGAACTTGTATTCTCTGGAATGCAGGCGGGAGAGATACATGATTATATACACCTGGAAAATCCTAGAGGGACTAGTACCGAACTTGCACACGAAAATCACTCACTACGAAAGCAAAAGACTTGGCAGACGATGCAACATCCCCCCAATGAAAAGCAGGGGTGTCACTAGCACGTTAAGAAACCATACAATAATTGTCAGGGGCCCAAGACTGTTCAACTGCCTCCCAGCATACATAAGGGGGATTACCAATAGACCCCTGGCAGTCTTCAAGCTGGCACTGGACAAGCACCTAAAGTCGGTACCTGACCAGCCGGGCTGTGGCTCGTACGTTGGTTTGCGTGCAGCCAGCAGTAACAGCCTGGTTGATCAGGCTCTGATCCACCAGGAGGCTTGGTCACAGACCGGGCCGCAGGGGCGTTGACCCCCGGAACTCTCTCCAGGTAAACTCCAGGTACATTCTCCTCTTTGCTTCCATGGATAAAGTTCTTTGTCTCCACAGACTCCTCAGTGCACCAATCACCTTTTCTCCCTCGTCAGATCTATGATTCACCTCATCTTTCAAAGAGCCATCTGCTGACACGTCCACTCCTAAATATCTGAATACCCTTTACCTCTTTACCCTTATCTAAATACTGTTAACCTATATGTTTCACTGTAAACACTTGGTCTACACACCCCCTACCCTTCCTAAAGCCTTCTTGTTTATCTGCTATCCTACTCTGCCTTACCCCCTTTCATTCTACCCACTGTTTTACGAACTTCTCCCACACTCACAATTCGCTCTTCCTCGCTCCTGCAAGATGTTATTCCTTCTCGACAGCTCCATTGCCAACATTGTTGACAATATCAGAATTTGCATGACACTGTCATCCAAGCAGACATTAACTGAGTCTTTAAATGGGCCACAAAAAAACAATATGAAGTTCAATTAGGACAAATTTCAATTACTCTGCTATGGAAAACTCAAGGATATAAAATTTGGATTGGAGTATAAAACAAATTCCATCCACACAATAAAGCGAAAAGCTAATGTGAAGGACCTGAGAGTGATAATGTCAGAAAATCTCACTTTCAAAGATCACAATGTCTCTATCACATCTGCTAGGACAATGACAGGATGGATAATGAGAACCTTCAAAACTAGGAATGCCAAGCCAATGATGATTCTTATCAAATCATTTGCTCTCTCATGGTTGAAGTAATGCTGAACACTAGTGCCCCTTTCAAGGAAGGCGAAACTGTAAAGAACTTTCATTGCATGTACAGGTATAATAAAGCACCATAATTACTGGGAACAAATGAAGTCCCATGACCTGTACTCATTGGAACACAGGCAAGAAAGATGCATCATAATGCAAACTTGGAAAATCCTAGAGACTAGTCCTAAATCTGCATACAGAAATCACTTCCTATGAAAGCAAGAGACTCACTGGTCTGTGCAACATCTCCCCAGTAAAAAGCAAGGGTGCCATGAGTACACTTGAGATGACACAGCAAGTGTCAGGGGCCCAAGGCTATTCAACTGTCTCCCAGTGTACACAAGGGAGATTATCAATAGACCCCTGGCTGTCTTCAAGAGAGAGCTAGACAGACATCTATAATCAGTACTTGACCAGCCTGGCTGTGCTTCGTATATTGGTTTGTGTGTGGCTGGCAGTAACAGCCTAGTTGATCAGGCCCTGATCCACCTGAAACCTAGTCATGGACTGGGCCCTGAGGACATTGACCCCTGGAACACCTTCCAGGTATACTGTTGTCGTAATTTCTTTCGGGCTAGATTGGCCGCCATTTTTGTAGCTTTACTCCCCTCAAAAATTTAAATTGACCTAGGAATTTTTGCATAACTTCATCATGCACTCCCAATTGGGTATATGTAGTTAAAAGAGGGTTGAGGATGTTGTCGACATTTTTCATTCCATGCTTCAGTTTTAAAAGATATGCGAGATCATCATCACTGAGATTCTAATAGAAAGAAGGCGAGTCCTGACGTCTGCAAATTGTATGGTGCATCTTCCTGTAATTCATCATCTGAAATGAATCTGCAGTGCTTAGGATAGCTGGGGGTACATGTAGTAACAAATGCGGTAATTCAGGGAGAATAACTTCTTTTAACCAGAAAACCTAAGTGACATCCTGGGAAAAATCAGTGCTTCACTTCAGCTGTCAATGCTTAGGATTTTTGTATTCCATATTATTTCATCTCATTTTGTTTTAACACACCAGTCATCTTCTACTGAGATATGGTGACCCAAAAAGAAGAAATACCTATCCCATCACTCACTCACTCACTGTCTTGTCAGAGGCATGCCGATACCAGTTCAAAACCTGCAGATATTCCCACCCCTCCTTCAGAGTGCAGGCCCTGTACTTTCCACCTCCAGGACTCATGTTTGGCCAACCGATTTCCCCAAATCCATTCATGTTACCTTACTCACACACCAACAGCACGTCCTATCTAACATGCTCACACACGCCTGATGAATGTCTAAGCCCCTTGTACACAAAACCTCCTTTACCCACTCCCTACAACCTTTCCTAGAATGACACACAAATAACCCACACATAGAAGAGAGGAGCTTATGACGACGTTTCGGTCCAACTTGGACCATTTACAAAGTCACACTAACAAAAAGAAAAGAGGGAAGGGTATATATAGGCAGGAGGTAGAAGGAAGTAGTAGTAGTGAGGAGGTATTAAGAGGAGGAGGAGCCAGTCAAATACTAAGAAAGAGGAGCACTGCAAGGGAGCTACGTGCCCACAGAAGGTATGAGCAAGAACACCGAGGATGGTGGGAAATAAATAAATAAATAAATAAGGAACAAATACACAGGGCAGAAGAAAGACAACCTAAAGGAGAAAAAGGAAAGAGGAAAGGGGAAGAGGGAGGAGAAGAAGAAAAAGGAGGAATCAGGTTGCGTGTTATTTGTGTATTGCTCCAGTCACGGTACTGTGCCTTTTTTTTGTTATTTCCTAGAATGACTCCTACCCTGCCTTCCTTCCACAATAGATTTATATACCAAGTCATCCTATTTTGTTCCATCCTCTCTAAATGTCTTAACCATCTCAACTCCTCTTGAGCCTTCTGAGTAATAATTTTAGTAATCTCACACCACCTAATCTCAAAGCTACAAATTCTATTCATAATATTCACATCACACATTGCCCTCAGACACATCTCCACTGCCTCTAGCCTCCTCCTTGCTGCAACATTCACAACCCATGCTTCACACACATATAAGAGCATTGATGCCACTATACTCTCATACATTCCCATTTTTTGCCTCCATGGATAACATTCTTTGTCTCCACAGATGCCTCAATGCACCACTCACATTCACCCCCCTCCCTCGTCAATTCCATGGTTCACCTTGTCTTTCACAGCCCCATCTGCTGACAATTATTATAATAATCAAGGGGGAAGCACTAAACCCATAGGACTATATTGCACCTGTGTGGGGATGATGAAGGTATTCAGGTTTAATTCAGGTAACTGGAGCACAGATCCAACTCCCTAGATCAAGAGCCCCTCACCAGCATCAAAGAACCTTCCTTGAGGGGCATATGCTGACAAATCCACTACCAAATATCTGAACACATTCACTTCCTCCATTTTCTCTCCCTCCAATCTTTCATTACCTAATTTTTTGTTAACCTCATCACCATGTATCTTTCCTGAAATGTTTCACATAGGTATGGACTTTCTGCATGCACAACTAAATGTCACCCATCTGTATAAACATTGTGTCATGCTGAAATAAAATATTATTAATTGTTATGAGAGCAAATATAGTTAAAGCTGTCAATCCAGTTAATGAAAATAAATAAAGGACCCCAATGGAAATTAGTTACTTTGTCTGACCTTTTTGGGTTAACCTAGGCTCTTTACACACATTCTGCTATGCATGATAATCTATGTAACTGTATTTGTGTATACCTGAATAAACTTATGAATTTCCTTTTTACATTTTTTTATACCCTTGTCAGTGTCTTTGACCCATAATTTAAGAACATAACCTAAAGAGTCAAAGTTAAAGATTAACTTAACTAAGCGCTAAGACCACAAGGGTCATACAGCACTGTTCCTTGTATCAAAAACCTTTTCCCAGAATCAAGGCACCCTATTCCTTGAAGTGTTCTGATATACTGCTGTAACACTACTGAATTTACTGCATAATTCTGATACATAATTGGGTATCCCTAAGGGATAACTCATAGTGGTTGCCCTCTGTTTCTTTCCCATCGAGGTTTTTGTTTGTGAACTTGAGAATGCCTCATCCGACCAGCTTCAAATTTTCAGTGCAGCTAATAAGATGTGAAGGTGCTCTCCCAATTTTAGTTTCAGTGAGATAGCTCAAAAAAATCTTGTCTGATAAGAATCAAACTTTCAACACTGGTGTACCCTACTTGTGTTTTATTGTTGGAGCATGTAGGTGCCAATTTGCCATTATTATATTTTAAATGGTGTGGTATTTTTCCTGGAAATATCTTGGGTACCTCATTAGAATGCCTTCAATCCCTAATGGGTGACATGTAATATGTCAAGGCTTGTACCTGTGTAAGTGCAAATTTGCTAATGCTATATTAACATAGTTAAACTTGGACACTGATTCTGTTTAATAACTAAAGAATGCTTCTTCCAGTCAGCTTCAAATATTTAGTGGTAGTGTGTTTTGCTCAACAAAAGGTTTGCCTTCTTAATGAGTTGCACAAGTTCTAAACTGACAATTTTATTAAATGAATCATGATACTGATTTCCATTCACTAACTGAAGAATGCAACACAGCTACTCAAACCCACATTATTTGCAGATGACACTACATATGTCTTTTCCCACCCAAACACAGTCATACTAGCAAACACAGTCAATGCCGAATTGCAGAAAATATCTGCCTGGATGATGACTAACAAACTTACCCTGAATACTGATAAAACCTATTTCATTCAGTTTGGAAACAAAGCTGCAAATGATCCAATTAACATAACACTAAACGGATCATCAGTCACAAGACTCACAGAGGGAAAATTCCTAGGTATCCACCTTGACAGTAGCCTTAAGTTCCGGACACACATACAACAAATCACCAAGAAAATCTCCAAGACTGTAGGCATACTATCAAAGATAAGGTACTACGTTCCACAATCAGCTCTCCTGGCACTGTACCATTCACTCATATACCCTTATCTTACATATAGAATTTGTGCATGGGGATCAACAACATCCAATCACCTAAAACCCCTAATAACCCAGCAAAAGGCAGCAGTAAGAATGATAACAAATTCCCAATCCCACCAGCATACTCCACCAATTTTCAAAACTCTGAATCTGCTCACCATTAAGAACATCCATACTTATTCATGTGCCTACTACATACACAGAACAATACATGCAAATATAAACCCTCCATTCAAACTTCTCCTCACCAACCTAAACAGGACACATGACCACAATACAAGACACAGATCTCTTTATGATATACCTTGTGTCCATATCACACTGTGTAAAAACTCTATGCACATAAAGGGCCCCAAAATATAGAATTCATTACCAGAAGATATTAAAGTAACCCGGTCTCAAAATCAATTGAAGACTCTTCTCAAAAGCCACTTAATCACCCTAGACTAAACACTAATTACTCAGTACACACATACTCACTTATGTGCTCCCACATCATAACTTCAATCACTTTGAACCTTTTATCCATTGTTTTCACAAAAAGCATTTTTGAATAGATGAAGATGTCTTTTGTCTTATACAAATTTTGATTCACTTATAATTAATAATCTACTGTATAACTATGAAATAATTACTATCCTACTGTACAACTATGATATAATCCTTAGTGTTAAGTAGTCTGTAAGCCAATAATGCTAAGTTGGCCTATAATGCCTAGGCATAATAGAGGCTCTCTTTGCATTGTAACCCACTACTGTAAATACAACATCTCAATGTACTGTTTGCAAAGACATAAAATAAATAAAATAAATAAATTATGTAAATGGTTTAGAAACTGACAATTTGATGAGTGACACTTATGCAACATTTGGGTATCTTTATTGTGGAAGTGTTTTGCCAGGCAGTGGCATCAGCACCATACAAAGGACAGTAGTGAATGAGGAGTATGAGGTAATCAGTCCCTCAACCTAGAGTTGTGTTAAGTCCATCAGTCTTGATAAAAGCGCAGTACAGTGGAACCCCGGATTTCGCACACACCGGATGTTGGACTTTTCGGATTTCAGACACTTTTTTGTGTGAAATTTTGCTTTGAATTTCAGACCTCGTTTTGGGAATCACACGTAGCAGATGCGTCCAACCGCTGGGATGCCGCTTCAGTCTGGCTCTGTCACTGGTTGAGTGAGTATTCATCTGAAACATTTTGTAATTTTTGTGGAGGAAGAGAGAGGGTAGAAGGTGCCTTCTTCAGTGATTAAGGACATGTGTGCAAAGTGGAATGAATTGCAAACTTTTGTTGAAAAATATCACCCTGACGAAGCTGAAACAAGCCATATCTGCAACATGTTCAGTGACAAAACCTTGTCCCACTTCAGGCAAATCTTAAGAGATGCCAGAAACAGCTTTTTTGTGTGACAGGGGTCCAGTGACTCTAAAGCTGATCCTAGTGCCAGTAAAAGACAAAGAAGGAAAGTAACCCCAGAGAGACCTTTGATACCTAAAGTTCTTATGGAGGGGGATTCCCCTTCTGAACAATAACCTCGACTCCTTCTCCCCGCCTTGCCTTCTTCAATATGCCAACAAGAGTCCTCAGTAAAGGTATGTAATGTTTATATTTATTTATATTTATTTTTCTTTGTTTTCTGTATGTAAAACTATAGTTATTCTTTAAAAAATGATTTTTTTGTGAATATTTTTGGGTGTGTGGAATGGATTAATTGTAGTATTTACATCATTTCTTATGCGAAATATTACTTTGGTTATCGCACTTTTCGGATGTAGAATGACCTTCTGGAATGGATTAAGTTCAAAATCTGTGGTTCCACCGTATACACATGGAGAAGGGGCATATAAACTGCAGACAGGTTAGTTGAAGCAGTTGGAGGCATCATCACTAGTTGAAAAAAATCCCCTAGTAGAAGTAGGTTATGCCTATAGGTTAAGGAAGCACTGAAGAATTCTTTGCATCAAGATCCCAAGATGTTGTTGTGTCTGACAGATATTGTCAAAATTATTTAGAAAACTGACAAGTTGATGAATGAGACACTTGTGCAACATTTGAGCATTTTTATCATGGAAACATTTCACCAGCCAGTGGACGATAATAAAGGAGTATGAAGTACTCAATCTCTCAGCCAGATGTTTTCTGAGCATCAATCTTAACCCCTTGACTGTCGAAACCCCAAATCCTGAGGTGTCTCTCCTGGTGTCGAAAAATTTTTCAAAAAAAAAAAAAAAAAAAAAAAAAATATTTCTCGTGAAATGATAGAGAATCTTTTCTCGGCGGTAATGACACCAAAAGAATGAAATTTAATGGAAAACTGATGGAATTACGCTCTCACAAAGTTAGCGACCTCGTCGACATTTACAAACTGGCGATTACGCCCACTTTGAGCCCTATTTTCGGCTAATTCCATTCTTCCAGTTGACCAAACTCATAGCTATTTCTTTAGAACTCCACTTTTTCTACTGATTGAGTACATGAAACTGCCCATTTACCTATGTCAACTATCCAATAACATAGTCAGAAATTTGCAATTTGGCCAATTTCACGAAAATTAAAAAATATAACAATTTCAAAATAGGATCCAGAATGAACAATGCACACATTCCTGGCTCTAAAATAACATTTTCTTTGTTTATCAGTCACGTCTCCAGGTCCCTCTATTTTGAATTTTTATTCAAACAAAAAATAGAAGATTTACTGTTATGCAGACTACTGCAATATTGTAATAATTGTATAAATAACGTCAACCCATTCGTGACTGCATATTAGAATGGCTAGTTGGACATTTATTGGGCAATGACATCATTTGTTTACTTTTGAACATTGGCAAAAATCAAACATTTCCCCTACTTTGAGCTCTATTTCAAGGTTCTTTTCATAGTAATATCAATCAAAATCACCTCTATTTCTATGTTTTCCATTCTATCAAATACGACCAAGAAAACGAGAATACAGCCATAAATGCTATACGAAAATAGACCACAAAGTCGGCATTTTAATTAAAAAAAAAACTGAGTTTTTATTTTCTCATCATGCACTGCATGCTGCAGGATTTTTTTTTTATATGGTGCACACTGACCACACAGACCCATTCTCTCACATGTGGGCCAACCAGCTTTCTCCTGCTTGATTTGAAGCTGCTAGAATTTATTTATTTTTATTATCACACTGGCCGATTCCCACCAAGGCAGGGTCGCCCGAAAAAGAAAAACTTTCACCATCATTCACTCCATCACTGTCTTGCCAGAAGGGTGCGTTACACTACAATTTTTAAACTGCAACATTAACACCCCTCCTTCAGAGTGCAGGCACTGTACTTCCCATCTCCATGACTCAAGTCCGGCCTGCTGGTTTCCCTGAACCCCTTCATAAATGTTACTTTGCTCACACTCCAACAGCACGTCAAGTATTAAAAACTATATGTCTCCATTCACTCCTATCAAACACGCTCATGCATGCCTGCTAGAAGACCAAGCCCCTCGCACACAAAACCTCCTTTACCCCCTCCCTCCAACCTTTCCTAGGCCGACCCCTACCCCGCCTTCCTTCCACTACAGACTGATACACTCTTGAAGTCACTCTGTTTCGCTCCAATCTCTCTACATGTTCGAACCACCTCAACAAACCCTTCCTCAGCCCTCTGGACAACAGTTTTGGTAATCCCGCACCTCCTCCTAACTTCCAAACTACGAATTCTCTGCATTATATTCACACCACACATTGCCCTCAGACATGACATCTCCACTGCCTCCAGCCTTCTCCTCGCTGCAACATTCATCACCCATGCTTCACACCCATATAAGAGCGTTGGTAAAACATTCCCCTCTTTGCCTCCAAGGACAAAGTTCTTTGTCTCCACAGACTCCTAAGTGCACCACTCACCCTTTTCCCCTCGTCAATTCTATGATTCACCTCATCTTTCATAGACCCATCAGCTGACACGTCCACTCCCAAATATCTGAATACATTCACCTCCTCCATACTCTCTCCCTCCAATCTGATATCCAATCTTTCATCACCTAGTCTTTTTGTTATCCTCATAACCTTACTCTTTCCTGTATTCACCTTTAATTTTCTTCTTTTGCACACCCTACCAAATTCATCCACCAATCTCTGCAACTTCTCTTCAGAATCTCCCAAGAGCACAGTGTCATCAGCATAAGAGCAAACTGTGACAACTCCCACTTTATTGTGTGATTCTTTATATTTTATCTCCACGCATCTTGCCAAAGACCCTGCATTCTCTTCTTTACTACCCCATCTATAAATATATTAAACAGCATGGTGACATCACACATCCTTGTCCAAGGCCTCCTACTTTTCTTCGGGAAATATTTTCCCTCTTTCCTACATACTCTATACACTGAGCCTCACTATCCTCGTAAAAAAACTCTTCACTGCTTTCAGTAACTACCTCCTAACACCATACACCTGCACACATCTGCACATTTGCCCCCCATATCCACCCTCGTCATAAGCCTTTTCCAATCCATAAATAGCACCAAAGACCTCTTTAGCCTTATCTAACCCGTTCAGGGTCCGTCCGTTAGATCTTAACGGCTGCTGGTTCGGTGAGTGTCAAACCGTTACATCTACACCAAAATTCTAGCGCCGTCCAAATTTAGCTCGAAAGCGCTCATAGGCCTACATGTAGAGAGAATGGGGTCTGCGCCGTGGGTGTTCGCCTTAAACAAACAAAAAATATAGGGACACCAGCATTAGCTTGTGGGAACGCCGGCTCAGTCACCTTGTTCAATCCATGCGCGTCGCATGGTCTGCTCTCATCCCCGGAAAATTGGACTCTCCTCTTCCTGTTGTAGTTCTGCACTGATGGAAGTGGAAATGGAAGACGAATTCTACGGCTTTGATAGTTAGTGAACCGAAAATAATGACCAGGGATATCGATATAGTGCAGAAAACCCCGACGATCTCGACCTTCTACCTCTGGTGTGGGCACTCGTGACTCACGGCGCGGTGGTGTTACTTAAACGTCAAACGAAAAACTAATATTTTACCCTTGGCACTGGACTCTGACTTTCAGTATATGACGATGATTCTGATGTGGATTGTGATTTTATTGCGCTCGACGATCATTCGAGTAGTGGATAGTGAGGAAAACAAGATTCACCAGTAAAGCGTCGGTATGTTCGCCGCCGCATGCGCTGGGTAGTGTCCTATGCTGGTGCCCAGGGGACGGAGTACATCCCGGAGTTACATCCCGTGGCCCTACACCGTTTTAGGTATGTCATAGTGAGGATGATTGTGGCTACACTTGGCATGGATGGGCCACAGGCATCAGTGGATGGTGTTAAGTGGGGCTGGTGGGTGGTTAGTGGCACCGCATGCGTGACTCCACTGTGCCACGCGGGGACACACGCTGCTGACTCGTCAGTTCTGGGACAATGCGGAGCGTCACCCTCCAGCCGGCCCAACCACACGTTACAACCAGCCTATGTTGTCCAGTATCCCAGCAAACCGTTATCTGGGAATTGGACAGCAAAATCCCAATTTTTTGTTCCCAAGGCCCTCACCACTTTGAATGATACTCTCAAAGTGGAATTCTACCTACCTGGTCCCCTTGGAACCACGGCCAATGAACTGGATATTCTTTGAATAATTCTTTGACCAGCCATTGATGGAAAATTATTGTCCATGGAAAGTTATTAAGTATTTTCAGTACAACCTGGCCAAATATGATCTATCACCACAGTCAAGACTACACAGGTTGGAAAGAGACGATGTTGCAGAAATGTATTTGCTTTTTGAACAATAATGATTATGCCTCACGTCTATAAGCATAATATAAGCATACTGGTCCACAGATCGGCTAATTGGTGCCCCATCCTTCAGTGAAATAATACCATGAACTGGGTTTACCTTATGTTACGTATGTTGCACTTCTATGACAATACCTAGGCCTGGGACAGAAGTGACAGGTTATACAGATTAGAAATGTCTTTCATGTATCATCAAACAAAAGTACTGGATATACTTTTATCATTCAAGAATCTTGTAATTGACGAGTCTTTGATTTTGTTTAAAGGTAGACCTGTCATTAAGCAGTATATACCGAGCAAAGAACCGCTTTGGTATAAAATTGCTTCTGTTACTCTTGTGATTGTGACAGTGACTGGGTGCTGGATATATTGTTGTATACACGGTTAGTAAGATAAATTGAAAGATCCAAGATGTTATTGGGTATATCAGGTGATGTAGTGAGAACTTGATGGACCCTTATCTTGGTAAGGGCCATACATTTATATTACCGATAAACTGGTACACAAGCCAGTGATTTCATGCGAGTGATACAAGACAGTTGTGTGTGGACGAGTGCGTTCTAATCGTAAACATATGGACCAGGCTTCAATGCAGGTGTTCGTGGTGATGACGGTTCAGGTGTTTCCTCCAATGGACATCATGGCATTACGGGTGCCATGGACAAAACGAGATGTACATTGTTGGAACCATTCATTAATGAAATGGCAAGTACAGTGGCAATAGTTGATCGAGTGACTAATGAACGTATTCCGAAAACCAGTGGACATTGATTGTTATACACAAAACATGCGGCTAGGTTGACAAGTGTGACATGCAGATATGGTTTTGTTGACTGTGTTCGTAAGAGCTACAGTGGTACATGGAAACTTTTCTTCCATCTCTTGGAATTTCAATGCTAATTGCATATTAATATGTACCAAATAAAAGACTGGTAAAAGACCACCATTTGGTGGAATTTTGTTTGTCTGTTGTAAGACCAACTCATAATGAGTACAAGGTAACAACACCTGCAATACAATACATGGTCCTCGAATTCATCACAATTTCCCAAGGTTTGAGGATGAGAAGGTGATCATGTCAGAATACAGCTTCCTTCAAAACTCAAAAGAAATTTGCTCAGAAGAGATGCATTGTCTGTGAACAAAACAAAACGATGGACAAAATGACGCAAAGACACTCGGTTTATGTGTGAGGAATGTAAGGGTGCCTCTGTGCATGGTGCCTTGTTTCAAGGGAGTTCCACAAGCTCCAGCAGTATCCTAAAAACCATGTCCAGTGTATTGTAAATATGTATATATATGGTAGAACATTAGTATTATACAATATTTGTGCTTGTTTATTGTATTAAACAACAGTGGTATACAATAATATGATAATAACTTTAGTGCGGTTATTGTGTTCAATACAATGAGTATATATATATCAATTATATACAGTATTGGTCTCTCAGGCCCCAAATGTTAGTAGGAATAGAAAAAAAATTGGAAAAGAAAAGAAAAAACAACTAAAACAACAAAATAATATAATACGCGTATGTGGAATTCGTCGATGTTGCCGCCACCACATCATTTTCTACAAACTTCTTGGCACTGTATCTCGGTAAGTACTGATCAGATTCTAATTTTTTTTGTTTTATTACCTTCACAAAAATATGCTCTTTAATTCTGTAAGAAAAAATAATTTTTTTTTTTTTTCAAAATTTCTTGGACACTGGTGCATGACTTCAGATTTTGGCCTTGGACCCTGAAAGGGTTAAATACTGTTCACTTATATGTTTCACTGTAAACACCTGGTCCACACACCCCATACCTTTCCTAAAGCTTCCTTGTTCATCTGCTATCCTATTCTCCGTCTTACTCTTAATTCTTTCAATAATAACTCTACCATACACTTTACCAGGTATACTCAACAGACTTATCCCCCTATAATTTTTGCACTCTCTCTATGCATGCTCTCTGCCAATCCCTAGGTACCTTACCCTCTTCCATACATTTATTAAATAACTGCACCAACCACTCCAAAACTATATCCCCACCTGCTTTTAACATTTCTATCTTTTCCCATCAATCCCAGCTGCCTTACCCCCTTTCATTTTACCTACTGCCTCACGAACTTCCCCCACACTCACAACTGGCTCTTCCTCACTCCTACAAGATGTTATTCCTGCTAGAATTTATGAGTATATATACATCAAATACGATGGCTTGTAAGACGTGTATATACGACCGAAACAGTCAAAGGGTTAATAAAAATATAGCACATGCATGGAGAAGGGGCTTTTGTACTGCAGATAGGTAAGGTGAAGCAGTTGGAGATGGCATCATCAGTGGAAAAATCCGTTAGTGTAAATAGGTCATGCCTATAGGATAAGGGAGGGGCGAGCCTTTTTTCAGTGATCAGGACATTAAAATTGAAAAATTATGGAAAAAAATGTTTTCTTACTGAAAAATAGTGCAAAATTTTGGCAACATTTTGATGTAATAAGCTTGTTTCTATCATTTTTCTAAGTATGTTTTTTATTAAATGAAATTTTTTTTGGGTTCTGCGTCAGCAAAAATACATCTTGGCAATAAAAATTTTTTTTTTTCCTCCCAAAAATTTAAAGATTTTTTTTATTTTTTTCTTTGTAAAAAACTCTACTGGCAACAAGTGTGTGGCTAGTTGTGGAGACCGACAGCAAATCCGCAGTAGCCGCAGGCTGAAAAAAAGGGAAGGGGGGGTGAGCACCAGAAATTTTGGGCACCCCACTTCCCAACGTTTTCACACCCCCAAAAAAAATTAAAAAAAACTCAGTAAAATTTAAAAGAAAATTAACCCTCCCTGCAATAAGTATTTTTGAATTGTCATGATTTTTGCAGACCTTATTGGGGAAAAGGGGTTTACAAAAAATCAGGGGGGTTTTTGGGCCATTGAAAAATATCTTTTTGCAAATGTTTTTTTTCCCCCTAAAAAAAAAAAAAACAACTTCAAAAATTTTTTTTTAGGGAAAATCACGAAAATTATCACAAAATTTTGCCCCTGTGTTTTTTATTTAATCTTTATCTTTCATCTGAGTAAAAACTAGGGGCATTTACATTTTCCCAATTTGGGTAAAAATTGTTAATTTCCAGGACCCATAAAATTGTGCAAAAAAAATTTTTTCTATCTAACTTGAAGGGGTAACAGTCAAACAAACACAGCCTATATGTTTTTTTAAACTGCTTAAAAAACCCCCGTCACAATCCCATTAAAATCTGAAAAAAAAAAAAAAATTGGTGATTTAGCTCCCCCTCCCCTTTAAACTTAACCCTTCCCCGTCTGCAGTATTAAAGCCTTTTCCTGCAGATGCTATACTTCTATAAAGACTAATGGGACTAAAACACATCCCTTTAAGCTGAGGGACTGATTAAACTAAAACTTTTCAATTTTTCCCGATGTGATCCTTGGATTGAATCTGATGGCCTTCCATTTTCCCCGAGGGATTGAAAAAACCCCCAAAAAGGTTTAAGGTTTTCCCCCATGAATAATACTAAGGAAAAAAACCCGATTCCTTTTTTTTGACAGTAATGAAGGTGGTTTAAATTTAAATTTTGAGAACAGTTTTTTTTGTAGAAATTCTCTTTTGTGGGAACTAATTTAAAAATAAAAAAAAAGGGGGGGTTAAATTTAAAAAAAACAGTACTCTGCCTACTGAAAAATTTTTAATGTTCTAATTACAGTACTCTGTTTTCATTAATAAATCACAGTAATTTTTCACTAACTGAACACTATAACTTGGATTAACCAATGAAGGGTACCAGAGGTGGTGTGTTCTTGACATAGGCTTGGTACTGAGGTGAAGTACCCCACTTTTTCCGACCATAACTCTCCAACATGGGGATCCCAGAGAATCTTGTGATCAATAGATAATCCAGCAAGGGACACAAAACTGCAAAATGGTAATAAAATATTTAGTTTTAACATCAGATTTGTACAGTAAAAAATTACAGTTACATACTGGGAGAGGACAGAATACCACATCCTTGTTACTCTCTAGTTTTCAAGAATTACTGTAAATCTCTCCAGTGCTTAGAACTAATCTAGTAAATACTAGTACCTTCTGACTAAAAAAAAAAAGGAAATATTATGCAGTGAAAGCAGGAAGTGGTGCCCTACAAATATGAATGAATGTATAAATAATTTTCTAAAAAAAGCCCATTACCTCTACAACAAACATTGCCCTAAAAAAACTACACAGATCACAGCAACGAGACTGAATAGTCCCTGGCTAACACCCAGCATCCTTAAATCCATTAACACAAAGCATAAATATGAAAAACAGTACAGAGTGGGTAAAATAACTAGAGACCAGTCTAAACGTTACTCGTCAGCTCTTACCAGCCTGATAAGAAGATCAAAAAAATTGTACACCTATCATCCGACATACGACCTGCTCGACATACGTCCACTCGACTTACCACCGAACATCTGGCAGCTGGGCTGGGCCGGCTGATACATACCACTGTACAATATTTGACGGTACTCGTGGCAGCAATGCGCCATGCAAGCAGCATCAATTTGAGTTACCTTGCCCTATCAGCAGCATCATACTGTATTAACTGTACTAACTGGACAGTAAATTTCACCATGGTCCCTAAGAGGAAGTCTGAATTTTGCACTGGAGATTGTGGCAAGAAAGGCTCTTACTCTCGAACTTTCTCTATTTTCACTGTTGCACATAAATTTGTCTGTATTTGTCTGCCTGTATATCTGTCTGTCTGTCTCTGTCTGTCTTGTCTTCCTGTGTGTGTCTGTCTATCTGTGTGTCTGTCTTTCTGTCTACCTATGTATCTGTCTTTCTGTCTACCTGTGTCTGTCTTTCTGTCTGCTTGTCTCTCTGTCTCAGAGTCGCTCATTAACCAACAGGTATTACACACGAAGCAGAGTTGTCACATCTTCAATATGATGCTAATATTGCTATACAGCTTATTTATCTATCACAATTCATCTAATATGACATAAACAATATATGTAAATAACATAAAAACCTGATATACACTCTAGAATAAATAAAATATAAACTTAAGTACTTTAAACTCCACATCTTGCACCTGTGCTGGTGTGCAGGTACACATTAAAATCATTAAGAGTGTGTTATTGGTCTTGAAGATGCCATAATAATAATTATAATAACAATAATAATCACTCTGAGGCGCATTAAATGTACGTATATACAACATCAATATAGACATTTTCCTTAATCCATCTATGATTTTTTTCAAAATTATATAATAAACACGCTTTGTAACATATAAATTAAGATAAATATGAGATGTTTTTCCAGTCGGCTTGACAGAGTGAACAAAAACCATTCGTGTCTGGGCTGGTAACAACAACAACTAGTTTACAAAACTACCGAACCTTCTACACACTCATTCTCTCTCTCGTTTATTCATTTAATCTTGTTTACTCACCACTCACATTACATTAAGACTACAGATATTTTAAGGTAAGTAATGAGTAAGCACTATATTATATTATAGTTTAACCCTTTGGGGGTCGGCAGGTCCTCTCAGAGACTTGTTCTCTGGGTCACCCAAATTTAAAAAAAAAAAAAAAATTATTTTTTTCTTGTATGTAAAGTAAAAGGACACAAGTGCAACTAATGTGACATTTTATTGTGACAACGTTTCACTCTCCAGGAGCTTTATCAAGCCATTACAAACAATACATGGGCTCAGAGTGAGGAGCAATACTAGTGAGGTACCATTTCAATGTTCTGAAGAAGAAGAAGAAGAAGGAGGAGGAGGATGAGGAGGATGAGGATGAGGATGATGATGATGATGATGATGAGGATGATGAGGATGATGATGAGGATGATGATGAGGATGAGGATGATGATGAGGATGATGATGTAGAGCAACTAATTTGTACATGAGTAAAAGGAAATAAAAGCTATTACTTGGGTAACATAAAAATAGGTTGGACAAATATAGACTGGAAAGAGGCAGCTTGTTTCAGTGTTCACTCTCTGTAATGTGCTTTGTGTAGTATAACAGGAGAGACTATGTGATGGCAGGGTTTACTGTTTTCAGGAGGATTCTTGCTAAGACTTCAGAGATGGTGAAGCTGCTGTTGTTTTGTTTAATTGTATTCGAAACAGCGATCAGTGCTGATTAGTTGCACTTGTGTCCTTTTACTTTACATATTGTCGGTAATTCTACCAACTTTATTACCATTTTTTTCTTATGAAAAGATTTTTTTTCTAAACATTACAGGCTAAACAAAAAATTTTTACCATCAATACTTACCGAGATATGGAGGCGTGAAGTTGACACAAAATGCGCGGTATATGGTATCATCGCCGACTGCCGTCACCCGGTATTGTTTTATTTAGTTTTTTATGTACTATTTTCTATTATTTTTTAATTTTTTTTTCCAAGTAACTTTTATGGCCTGTAAGACCAATATGAGCACTATTTTCTAAGTTATTTCTTTTTCTATACTACACAATAACTGCATGAACACTGTTGTCACTGTTTTGTTTACAGAAAATATTTACACAAACAGAAGATATGAAATGTTGTTTATTACTATTTTTCTATATTTTATATACACATATATAGTCACAGGATATGTTTCTAGAAGTTCTGCAGCCTGTGGAAGTCTTTGAAACACGGTGTCATGCACAATGGTGTTTTACACTCCTCGCACATAAAACGAGTGTCTCTGCGTTGTTGTGGGCGTTTTTTTGTATGTGCACAGACATGACACCTCTTCTGAGCCTTTTTCTTGAAAGCAGTAGCAGGCAGTTTTACCAGGAAGTGATCACCATGCTTCATATGAGAAGGTAGTTGTTGATAATTTAGTGGGCGGTCTATTGCCTATTGCAGGTGCTGTTCCTTGGTACTTGAATACTATTTGTCTGATGACAGACAAACAGAATCTGCCATATGATGGTTTGTTTCTGGTCCTCATCTTATACATATTATAAGCATTGAGCATGGAAATGTCCAGAAGATGGAAAAAGTTTTATATACCACTTAAAACTCTTGCGAACACAATCAGCAAACCCAATCTGCATGTCACATTTGTCCACTGAGAGCATATTGAGGGTGTAATCAATCACAGCTGTAGGTTTTAGAATGGGTTCATTGCTTTCTCTATGCTGCCTGCCAGTGTCTGCCATTTCATTAGGGTGAACTGATGACAACAGTGTGACATCTCGTTTGTCATGCCACCGAAATGCCATGAAGTCATTGGCAGCAAACGCCTGTACCTCACCTCTACGAGTGCCAGCGTCAAACCTGGGCATATGCTTACGATCTGCACGCACTGTGCCACACACATCTGTCATGTTCACTCGCAAAAAATCACTGAGTGAGGGGCTTGTGTACCAGTTATCAGTATACAATATATGCCCCTTACCAAGGTATGGTTCTATCATTGTTCTAACCACATCACCAGAGATGCCCAATAACTTCCTGGTATTTTGCAATGTCATCATTCAACACTTTCACCTCACTCACACATAATCACTGTTTTTGCAGAGGTGCTCAGAACACAACAGCCTAGAAGCATATACCTATAAACATACACAACATATCCCTCCAAACTGCTAATATCTCGAACCCCTCCTTTAGAGTGCAGGCACTGTACTTCCCATTTCCAGGACTCAAGTCCGGCTATATAAAAATAACCGGTTTCCCTGAATCCCTTCACTAAATATTACCCTGCTCACACTCCAGCAGATCATTAGGTCCCAAATACCATTCATCTCCATTCACTCCTATCTAACACACTCACGTACGCTTGCTGGAAGTCCAAGCCCCTCGCCCACAAAACCTCCTTTACCCCCCTCCCTCCAACCTTTTCGAGGATGACCCCTACCCTGCCTTCCTTCCCCTACAGATTTATACACTCTCCATGTCATTCTACTTTGATCCATTCTCTCTAAATGACCAAACCACCTCAACAACCCCTCTTGAGCCCTCTGACTAATACATTTATTAACTCCACACCTTCTCCTAATTTCCACACTCCGAATTTTCTGCATAATATTTACACCACACATTCCCCTTTTAGACAGGACATCTCCACTGCCTCCAACCATGTCCTCACTGCTGCATTCACAACCCAAGCTTCACACCCCATATAAGATGTTGGTACTACTATACTTTCATACTTTCCCCTTCTTTGCCCCCAAATAGATAACGTTTTTGTCTCCACATGTACCTCAGCACACCACTAAACCCTTTTTTTCCCTCATCAATTCTATGATTAACCTCATCCTTCATAAATTCATCCACTGACACGTCAACTCCCAAGTATCTGAAAACAATCACTTCTTCCATACTCCTCCTCCCCAATTTGATATCCAATTTTTCTTTATCTAAATCATTTGATACCCTCATCCCCTTACTCTTTTCTATGCTCACTTTCAACTTTCTGCCTTTACACACACTCCCAAACTCATTCACTAACCTTTGCAATTTTTCTTTAGAATCTCCCATAAGCACAGTTTCATCAGCAAAAAGCAACTGTGTCAATTTCCATTTTGTATTTGATTCCCCATAATTTAATCCTACCCCTCTCCCGAACACCCTGGCATTTACTTCTTTTACAACTCCATCTATAAATATATTAAACAACCATGGTGACATTACACATCCCTGTCTAAGACCTACTTTTACTGGGAAGTAGTCTCCCTCTCTTCTACACAACCTAACCTGAGCCTCACTATCCTCATAAAAACTCTTTACAGCATTTAGTAACTTACCACCTATTCCATATACCTGCAACGTCTGCCATATTGCTCCCTTATCCACTCTATCAAACGCCTTTTCTAAATCCATAAATGCAATAAAAACTTCCCTACCTTTATCTAAATACTGTTCACATATATGCCTCAATGTAAACACTTGATCTACACATCCCCTACCCACTCTGAAACCTCCTTGCTCATCCGCAATCCTACATTCTGTCTTACCTCTAATTCTTTAAATTATAACCCTACCGTACACTTTTCCTGGTATACTCAGTAAACTTATTCCTCTATAATTTTTACAATCTCTTTTGTCCTCCTTCCCTTTATATAAAGGGACTATACATGCTCTCTGCCAATCCCTAGGTACCTTCCCCTCTTCCATACATTTATTAAACAAAAATACCAACCACTCCAACACTATATCCCCACCCCCCTGCTTTTAACATTTCTATCATGATCCCATCAGTTCCAGCTGCTTTACCCCCTTTCATTCTACATAATGCCTCACTCACCTCCCCCACACTCACATCCTGTTCTTTTTCACTCCTAAAAGATGGTATATGTGAAAATTTGTCTGTACTGCCTCCATGTGAGTTGTCTACCCTGGCAAGCTCTGTTGACACCGAGCCCTGAGGTCGGTACGTCAGCCTCACAAGTGGCTTATAGGACGGATTTCCATAAATGACTGATGTTGCAAGAAATCTTGCCTGCATGCACGTATAAGGACTAACTTACTTGGTGTTGGAGAATGTGTCCCGATCTTCAACCTCCCTAAGCTTTAGCCCCTCTATACTTCCCCTCAGAACCACGTGCAACCGGGAGCCTTAATTCCTGCAATATTCAGTCATTATTAGTGACCTGCCTGCACCTCAGAAATCCCAGTTTCCATGGGGGTGAAAATCCCCTAGACTAACTATGCAGAGAGTGACATTAGCTTCTAGGCTGGCAAGGGACGCCGGTGCATACTGGTCATGAACTGCCCACCTGCACAAAGGCCCACAGCTAAACTCACTCACAAATTCCCCCCAGAGACTGGCCAGAACTGAGTGAGAAAAGGGAGGTCTCGTCTTACTGTATGGGCCTGATGGAGGAGGACATCTACGGTACGTCGAGGTGCCTCAACCAGATTTTCCCAGGTCTAGTATGTGAAGACACGTGGGGGCGCGTCTGCTGATCACGGCACTTGTTGCTCCGACGGTGTCTAGTCTTAGAAGAATGGGCACTGCAGTCTCAAACCCATGCCCCAGTATTCAAACTTGGGCTGCCAGTTCTCCCTGGCTAATATAACCCTTTAGTGTTTCCCTACATTATCGGCCTATTACTACCTATGTTAAGGTCTTATGTCTACATTATTATTATCTACAGTTGCCTCAATAATCCTAATACACCTACCATCCAACTTACAACCTGCTCGACTTATGACCACTCGACTTACGACCGTGTTTTTTATGCCAAATTTCTGGGAAATAAACAACTACAGTGGACCCTCAACCAGCGATGGCATCGATTAACGATAAATCTGACTAGCGATACGTTTTAATGCAAAAATTTTGCCTCGACTAGCGCTTAAAACCCGACCAGCGCTATTCGTTCCGTATGAGACGCGTCCACTTTGGCCTGAGCGCGCCTCACTTGTCCCGTGGGTGCCAGTCTTTACAAGCCAGCCACCGCGGTCGCTTCCAAACATACAACTGGAACATTTCACATTATCACAGCCTTTGTAGTGATTGCACCTGCAAAATAAGTCACCATGGGCCCCAAAAGCTTCTAGGCCAACCCTACAGCAAAAAAGGGGGAAAAAATACTAAGGATACGAAGAAAGAGATCATTGCTAAGAATGAAAGTGGAGTGCGTGTCTCTGAGCTGGTCAGGTTGTATAATAAACCCCAATCAACCATCGCTACTATTGCGGCAAGAAAACGGGAATCAAGGAAGCTGTTCTTGCCAAAGGTGCAACTATGTTTTCGAAACTGAGATCGCAAGCAGTAGATGATGTTGAGAGACTCTTATTGGTTGGGGTAAACGAGAAACAGATAGCAGGAGATAGCATCTCTCAAGCGATCATATGTTGAAAAGGCTAGGAAGTTGCATGATGATTTAATTAAAAAAATGCCAGCAACTAGTGATGTGATGAATTTAAGGCCACAAAGGGTTGTTTGAGAGATTTAAGAAGCGTATGGCATTCATAGTGTGATAAGAAGATGATGATGCTGCCAGTCGGACCACAAAAGCGGCTGAAAAAATATGTGCAGGAATTCAAGGGGTACACAGACAGTGAAGGACTGAAACCTGAACAAGTGTTTAATTTGTGATGAAACAGGCCTGGTTTGGAAGAAAATGCCAAGCAGGACGTACATTACTCAGGAGGAAAAGGCACTCCCAGGACATAAGCCTATGAAAGACAGGCTTACTCTGTTGATGTGTGCCAATGCTAGTCGTGATTGCAAAGTGAAGCCTTTATTGGTGTATCACTTTGAAACTCCCAGAGTGTTCAGGAAAAACAACGCCGTCAAGGCTAATTTGTGTGTGCTGTGTAGGGCAAACAGTAAGGCATGGGTCACTAGGGACTTTTTCTATGACTGGTTACACCATGCATTTGCCCCCAATGCGAAAAACTACCTAATTGAAAAGAAATTAGACCTTAAGTGCCTCCTGGAATTAGACAATGCTCCTGGTCATCCTTCAGACTTGGCAGAGCGACTTTCTGCGGACATGAGCTTCATTAAGGTGAAGTTTTTGCCTCCTAATACCACTCCTCTCCTGCAGCCCATGGACCAGCATGTCATTTCCAACTTCAAGAAACTGTACACAAAAGCTATGTTTGAAAGGTGCTTTGTAGTGACCTCAGAAACTCAACTGACTCTAATAGAGTTTTGGAAAGATCATTTTACCATCCTCAATTGTGTAAACATTATAGGTAAGGGCTTGGGAGGAAGTGACTAAGAGGACCTGAACTCTGCTTGGAAAAAACTGTGGCCAGAATTGTAGAAAAAGGGATTGTGAAGGGTTTGAGGCTAACCTGAGAATCCTATGCCAGTTGAGGAATCCTTTGTGGCATTGGGGAAGCCCTTTGGGGTAGAGGTTAGGGGGGAGGATGTGGAAGAGCTGGTGGAGGAGGACAATGAAGAACTAACAACTGATGAGCTGCTAGATCATCTTGAACAGCAAGAGGGGGCAACCTGAGGAAACTGCTTGGGAGGAGGGGATAGAAAAATTTGGGAAGAAGTTGCCTACTTCTAAGATTAAGGAAATGTGTGCAAAGTGGCTTTGAAGTGCAAACCTTTTTTGATGAAAATCACCCTGACACAGCTACTGCAAGCCGTGTTGGCAACCTGTACACTGACAATGTTGTGAACCACTTTAGGAAAGTCATAAAGGAACGAGAGGTACAGGTATCTATGGACAGATATGTTGTGCGACAGAAGTCCAGTGACTCTCAAGCTGGTCCTAGTGGCTTTAAAAAGAAGAAGGGAAGTAACCCCAGAAAAAGACTTGCTACCTCAATGCTAATGGAAGGGGATTCCCCTTCTAAACACTAAGAAGATCAAAGGTCTCCCCTCCTCCCATTCCATCAATCATTACCAGATCTTCAATAAAGGTAAGTGTCATGTAACTGTGCATGTCTTCTTCAGTTTGTGTGTATTAAAATTAATATTTCATATGGTAAAATTTTTTTTTTCAATACTTTGGGGAGTCTTGCACGGATTATTTTGATTTCCATTATTTCTTATGGGGAAAATTAACTTGACTAACGATTATTTCGATTAACGATGAGCTCTCAGGAACGGATTAATATCGCTGGTTGAGGGTCCACTGTATTTGTGTTGCACACAGTGTTTATCCTAAACCTTACAGTATAAAATACAGTACTAACAGCATAAAAAGTAAAGTAAAACATGAAATACCAAAATAAAACAATAAAATAAAGTCATTACAAAAATGTTTTGTTGATATTCATTAGTAAAGTTCGACTTACGACCATTTCGACTTACGACCGGTTTCTCAGAACCGAACTCGGTCGTAAGTCGGATGGTAGGTGTATTAGTGTACTAACAGTATAAACTACCTACCTCTTCCTTGAAGGGTAAATCTATCAATTAAGAAGTACCTTCCAACCACCCTCGCCAACCCGGGTGTGTGTGTGTGTGTGTGTTTTGGGTGGGTGTAAGGGCCACCCAACCCAGCCGTTCCATCCATGACATGCTGGGATCTTTGTACGACGTATTGGCCCTGTGGAACTTTAGGACAGAATAAATTTCCACAGCATACCTCCCTGGCCAGTGCATGAAATTACCGCTTCCCTTTCTTCGTCAACATTTAAAAGTTCCTCAAAATATTCTCGCCATCTACCCAAAACCTCCATCTCCCCATCTACTAACTCCCCTACTCTGTTTTTAACTGACAAATCAATTCATTCTCTAGGCTTTCTTAACTTGTTTAACAGACTCCAAAATTTTTTCTTATTTTCATTAAAATTTCTTGACAGTGCCTCTCCTATTCTATTATCTGCTCTTCTTTTGCACTCTCTCACCACTCTCATCTTTCTTTTGCTCTCCATATACTCTATTCTTCTTATAACACTTCTGCTTTGTAAAAACCTCTCATAAGCTAACTTTTCCTCTTTTATCACACCCTTTACTTCATCATTCCACCAATCACTCCTCATTCCTCCTGCACCCACTCTCCTATAACCACAAACTTCTGCCCCACATTCTATTACTGCATTTTTAAAACTATTCCAACCCTCTTCAACCCCCTAACTACTAATATTTGCACCAGCCCACCAGCTTATATCTCACCTGAACATAATCCTCCCTTAGTTTATACACTTTCACCTCCCTCTTGCTTGTTGTTGCCATTTTCCTCTTTTCCCATCTACCTCTTACTCTAGCAGTAGCTACAATTAAATAATGATCCGATATATCAGTTGCCCCTCTATAAACGTGTACATCCTGGTGTCATGTGGGTTCGATAACGTGGATGGGGTAAAAATACTCACGTAGGCTGGTTAGCACATATAATTATAATGGAAGTATGGGAAGCACCGTCAGCCGACCTGCCTCTCTCTGCTCCCTATCTCAGACTGACCCACCAGTGCCTACGGTGAGAGGTGTTTGAAAACATGCCGAGCTCTCAGTAGTAGTACCAGTTCCTAGTAACCAGTTACCAGTAACCAGTGTACCAGTAGATGACGCACTACCAACCGTCTGTGTGAATCACTGACTGTTATTCATGTTACTGCTGACCATAGCATGTTTTCAAACACTGCTCACCGTAGGCACTGGTGGGTCAGTCTGATATAGGGAGCAGAGAGAGGCAGGTCGGCTGACGGTGCTTCCCATACTTCCGTTATAATTATACGTACTAACCAGCCTACGTGAGTATTTTTACCCCATCCACGTTATCGAACCCACATGACAAATTGGTGGCAGCGGTGGGATTGAACTCTTGGATAGTCAAGGTCCATCTGGCTAACCTTCCAGTAGGTTGTTTGTTCTGGAACAAAGGTATCAGTGGAGCATGGTCTGTCAAGACGAACCGAGTACTGATAAATAATGTCTCGGAAGTGCTTTAAAGACCATACTATTGCTAAAGCTTCTTGCTCAGTTACTGTATAATTACGTTCAGCCTTCGTAAGGACTCGGCTAGCAAATGCAACTGTGTTGTACTTGCAATCAGTCTTCTGAGCTAGTACGGCACCTATGCCAATAGAACTAGCATCAGTTGTCAGATAGAAGGGCTTAGAAAAATCTGGGAATTTCAAAATTAGAGCAGATGTTAGCTTTTCTTTTAGAGTTTGGAATGCTCTTTCTTGACGGAAGGTCCAAACGAAAGGAACATCTTTCTTAAGCAACTCAGTTAGAGGAGCAGCTATGGAAGAAAAATTGGCAATGAAAGATCTATAAAAACCTGCTAAGCCCACAAAGGATCTTATGGCATCAGCAGTTTTGGGAGTTGAAAAATTTAGTACTGCAGTTACTTTACTTTGGTCAGTCGTAACCCCTCTAGGAGTGACTACATGACCAAGAAACTTGATTTCTGATCTGAAAAATTGACATTTAGACAGTTTGATCTTTAAATTGGCTTCTTCAAGCTTACCAAGTACTACACCAAGTCTTTTCAAGTGTGTATCCACATTTTTAGACATGACGATTACGTCATCTAAGTACACCATAAGTGCATTACCTATGAGACCTCTAAAGATATTAGTCATGAGCCTTGAGAACGTGATAGGGGAGGATTGTAATCCAAAGGCCATATGGAGGAAGTGATAATGACCTGTAGGAGTGGAGAATGCAGTTAGCTCTTGGCTGTCCTCATGAAGAGGGCCTTGCCAAAACCCTTGTAACAAATCCAGCGTTGAAAAGACTTTGTTATTTCCGATGTTGCGTAAAAGATCACCCAGTACAGGAAGTGGGAAGCGATCTGGAATAGTTTTCACATTTAACTTCCTAAAGCCAATCACTGGGAGCCAAGTACCATCCTTCTTAGGTACTAGGATCAAGGGCACATTCCAAGGTGAATTGCTAGGTGCAATAACTCCATCATCAAGCATTTGATTGATCAATTCTTCTGCGACAGCAACTTGTGAATGAGGCATTCTGTACGCAGGGATATAGATAGGTCTAGTACCAGGTTCAAGTGGAATACGATGGGACAATAAGTTCGTTATACCCATCTTCTCACCTGGTAAGGCAATGGCTTTACCACGTTTGTTCAACAGAGTCAACAAACGCTTGACCTCATCTGGGAAGTCAGTGGGAGCTAAGTCTTTCTCCTAAACTGGTGGAACAGATTGATCCAGTGAAGTGGATGAGGTCTCCCCGGTAGAAATAGCACCGACCCACTGGTCAGGTGACAACTCATCCTCTACCTGAACAGAGTAAGGATAGTGAACAAGGTCAACAAGATTGGTATTTGCTCTGAGACGAACACTGTGACCAGAAGTGTTAGCTAGGAAGAAATGGATCTTACTATCTCTTACAACATGTAAGGATGGTTCAACAAATAGACCTTTTACTTTGCAAGAATCACTGTCAACTAGGACGTTATCACCATCTGGAACACTAGGAACAACAACAGACACTCTAGTGAGGGCACTAGCTGTGACAGAAATGTCTTTCTGCAGACGGCATGTGACATCAACAAGAGATGGCATTACTAGTTGCAAGTAATCGTTTTCCAACAAGGCGTCCCCTGTGGAGAAACTACTACTTGAACTAGCAGACATTGCAGGGATAGGCTCAGCACTCAAGGTAGTCAGAGCATCCTCAGACACTTGAGGTAACTGGACACTATCTTGCAAGCCTGAAGTTGCAGGAACACAGACAGGAGTGACAGGATCACCAGTGCCTGACCGCTTGGGTACGCTACTGGAAAATGCACTGGCCTGTAAGGACTTAATCCGAATGTCGTACTCTGCGGCAGAATGGCAGATCTCAGATCCAAGCTGGTAACCCCAAAATGGTACAATCAAGTCATCAATTTGGGCATGCCATCGATAAGGTCGAGCACAAATGCGTAAAATCTCGCATGGAAGCAAATCCCAGTAGGTCACCAGGGAAAGTAATCTGGTCGACAACAAGGAAGGAAGCAGTAAAGTCTCTACCTTGGTTAAGAAAAGGTGAGGGAAGTCTGACCCCGGACACGCAGGTGAGAACCAGCTACTCCACTAAGGGAGGACACGTGAGTCGGTTCTACGAGAAGGACATGTTGTAACTGCTTATCCCTAAACAAACTAGACCTGATAATATTGACTTGCGCACCAGAGTCCATGAACAAATGAAGGGGCGCACTATGAACAGATGCTTGCACTATAGGGCCTATGGTTGCATTGGAAGTTATGTGCAAACAAAAAGGTGGATTGTCATCAGAAAAAATTTGTTCCACTTCATCCCCAAAATCATCTACGTCATGTGAAGCAACATCAGCAGGATTGTCATTCTCGAGACTGCTTAAGGCTTCAAAGGAATTGTGAACGGGGATGGTGTACTCATTATCACCACTGTCACAATGGGACGTTGACTGGGCGCTCGAATTCCCCCGAAAAAAACCCAAAACCCCAACCCCCCCCAAACATTTTTTTTTCTTTTGGGTCCCCTCAAACCCCCCACCAAAAAATTAAAACATTTTTTTACGGTTTTTTTAAAATTTTTT
>NC_069425.1:10088515-10146939 GCF_026875155.1 Cherax quadricarinatus | reverse complement strand
GAGCGGGTTTGATCAGAAGACAATGGGATACGTAAAGTATTCCTAAAAGGGTTACGTAGGCAGTTCCTAATTTTAAGTGGAGCACACAGCTGGTGTTACGTCACACAGCTGGTTGTTTACTTCAAAACAGTGGTGTTACTGTTACAATGGTGTTACTGTCACACACAGCTGGTGTTACTGTTACAAAGCTGGTGTTACTGTCACCAGCTGGGTGTTACTGTCACACACAGTGGTGTTGCTGTCCACAAAAGCTGGTGTTACTGTCGCACAGCTGGTGTTACTGTCACACAGCTGGTGTTATGTCACACACAGCTGGTGTACTGTCAACACAGTGGTGTTTAACTGTCACACACAGCTGGTGTTACTGTCACACACAGTGGTTTACTGTCACACACAGCTGGTGTTACTGTCACACAGTGTTTTGTTGCTGTCCCTGCTGCTGGTGCTCTGTTGTTGTTTGTTGGGGCTGTTTGTTGTTTGCTGCTTGTTGTTTGGGCTGTTGGTGTGTTGTCGTGTGCAGCTGTTTGGCTGTGCTGTGCTGCGTTGTTGTTGTTGTTGCTGCTGCTGCTGTGCTGCTGCGTTGTTGTGTGTTGCGGGTTTGTGTTGCTGCTGCTGTGCGGGCTGCTTTTGCTTGCGGGCTGTGCTGTTTGTGCTGTTGCTGTGCTGCGGGCTGTTGCTGCTGTTGTGTTGCTGTTTGCTGCGGTTGTGTTTGTCTTGTTCGTTTGCTGCTTGCTGGCTCTGCTGTTGGCTGCGGGCTGCTGCTGTGCTGTGTTGCTGCTGCTGTTGCGGCTTTGCTGTGCTGCTGCTGCTGCTGTTGTTGCTGCTGCTGTTGCTGCTGCGGCTGCTGTTGTTGCTGCTGCTGTTGCTGCTGTTCCTGCTGCTGCTGCTGCTGCTGCTGCTGCTGTTGCTGCTGCTGCTGTTGCTGCTGCTGCTGCTGTGCTGCTGTTGCTGCTGCTGCTGCTGCTGCTGCTGCTGCTGCTGTTGCTGCTGCTGCTGTGCTGCTGCTGCTGCTGCTGCTGTTGCTGCTGCTGCTGCTGATGTTGTTGTTGTTGGTATTCTTGCTGCTGGGTCTACTCCGTCCTCGTACATCACTTTTTCCATAAGGATGATTCTTCGTTCTCTTCCTTTTTCCTTCTTCTTCCCCTCCTCACTCCTCTCTCTCTTCTCCCCTCTCCCCTCTCTCTCTCTCTCTCTTCTCTTCCTCTCCCTCTCTTTTCTTCTCCTCTCTCTTCTCTCTCTCTCTCTCCCCTCTCTCTCTGTACCTTGCACTTCCTTCCACTTCGTGACCACAACTCCCACCACCCTCGTCCTCCTCCCCCCCCAGCTCCCACTTCCACTGATGGAAGTTGTGGTTTTCCGTGCCCTTGGTGGTCCACCTAAAGCTGGGGGCCCCTCAGTGTGTGTGTGTGTGTGTTTTGTGTGTGTGTGCATCCCCTTAAGTGTTGAGGGGTGGGATTCAAGGTTGTGCCCCAATTTTCGTTTTGTCGTTTACTGATCAACTCTTTCCCTGCCCCAAAGGGAGTTTTATCTTTACTCGGGGGCAAAGGTTGAAAACCCTCCCTAAAGGAAAGGTTTCTTGGGGAAAGGGTAAAACGGAATTTCCGAGGGGTCCCTAAAACCAAATAAATCCCTTCCGCATATGGGCCCCCTTCCCCCCCTGGAAGATTCGCATTAAAAAAGGAACATTCACGACACTGTACACCGTTGAAACGTCAGGTCTATGGAGTTACGCAGCCCCAGTTTTAAAAACCCACACCTTTTTTCAAAAACGTCAAAAAATAGAGAATGTGAAAAAGTCTGCAAAAAAATTGCCCCGGGGCCCAAGGGGGTATGTCCTACGAGGAGAATTTAAAGGGGGAATAAACCCTACGACATGGGGGAAAAGCAGGATTGCAAGAGGAATGATAAGAGAAATAAAATTCAGAGAGCAATTGAAAGGTGAATGAAGGGGAGATATTCATCGTTTCCCGGTAGTGTGAAAACAGTGTATTTAAAAAAGGCACTGAAGCGCCATCTGGGGCCCCGTGACTCGTTTTTAGGCTCTTCAAAACGGCATTGAAGCGATTGTGGCAGTGATATCAATTTTGTTTAAACAACGGATGAAGCGCCATTGGGCAGTGACAATGTTTGTAGCTCTTTCACAAGGGCATAAAGGGCCCCTTCGGGGGCTTTTAAATAATTTTGGTGTTTTCCCCCCGGGCCCTGGCCCCCTCTGTCCCGTGTTTATGTTGTGTCTTCACACGGCACTGAAGCGCCATTGTGGCAGTGACTCATTTTTTGTAGTTTTCACAAGGGCACTAAAGGCCATTGTGGCAGTGACTAAATTTTTTGTAGCTCTTCAAACGGCAAAAGCGCATCTGGGGCAAGTGACTCTTGTTGTAGCTCTTTCAAACGGCATGAAGCGCATCTTTTGGCAGTGACATGTTGTAGCTCTTAAAAAACGGCACAAAAAGCCCCATCTGTGGCGTGATTTCCATTTTGTAGCTTTTCAAAACGACCAAACAACCAAAACAGTGACAATTTTAACATTGTTCTACAACTTGGTCCCCAGTAAACACATGTGTTTAACGTGAAAAACAACTTTAAAACCAAAACCCCACTGTTGTCCCAATAACAAAATTTTTCCCGGGACCCCACAAATTCGCCCTCATAAAAAAAAACTTTTTTTTAAGGTGAAGGTGAAGGATTTTTTTCACTTTAAGGGAAAATTGGAACAGTTTTATTTGAAAAAAAAACTTAAGAGGAGTGTTTGTTAGGTCAGTTAAAAACTTGGAGGTAATCCACCCCAGTCTTGCATGAGAGAGCCCCACGGTGTTCCCGAAATGGGAGTTTCAAAAAGTTCTCAAACCCTTCCCGGAGCCACGAGCAGAAAAAATTATGCTGTTCATTGAGCAAACACGAGGGGAAACACTGGCTTGGGTTTAAGCCTAAAGATGATCGGTTTCATTCTCACCTGAATTTCTGATTTGCGTCTTGGCATGTTAGTGATGAACGGAAAAAAAAGTTTTCACCCAAGGTGTCAAACCCCAATAAAATTGGTAATTTGCCGGGAACCGTTTTAATTCTGAGATGACACAAAAACTATGTGGTTTTTTCAGCCCAAAACTTTGTCATAAGCTTAAACCCAAATACTTTAATTTTTTCCAAATTTTTTTGGGCTTACAGGGGGGGAAGGGCCCAAAGGGTTTTGGTGAGAAGGACCGGGAGCCCCCAGCAGCAGCAAAAAAAGGGAACGAGGGGGAGGAACATTTTCATTTCCCTTTAAAGCATTTTTCAAGGAAAAAAGTTATTAATGATTACCCTATTCCCGGCCTTGTGAATTATAAACGTAAGTTTTGATATATTTTCCACAAACAAAAAATCCTAAAAATTATCTTGTGCTGGACATCAATTTTGGTTTTCAGAGATTTTCATGTTTTTTAATCCCTCGGGAAAAATCTCGCTGGTAGCCCAAAAAACCCATTGTTGTTGTAGAGTATTCTAGCTGTTTGTAGAGGCTGGGTTTGGTGTTTTTAAGGCGGGATGAGTGATGTACAGGCGGGGATGGTGATGTACAGGTGGGATGAGTCGATTTTGTGGGTGGGGGGACCCGATGTAGGGGGCGGGGATGAGCTATGTAGAGGGGGAAAGAGGTTTGTAGAGGCTGGGTGAGTGTTTTTGAGGGGGATGGCTGATTTTTTAGAGGTGGGAGGGAGCTGATGTAGGGGGGGAATGAGTTTTTGTGGGGAAGGTGGATGAGTGTTAGAGGGGGGATGAGCTGATGTAGAGGTGGGATGGTGTTGTACAGGTGGGATGACCGATGTAAAAGGCTGGGGAGCTGATGTAGGGGCCTGGGATGAGCTGATGTAGAGGCGGGGATGAGTGTGTAGAGGGGGGATGAGCTGATGTAGAGGCTGGGTGAGTGTTGTAGGGGCGGGGGTGAGGGATGTACGGGTGGGTGAGCCGTGTAGAGGGGGGATGAGTGATGTGGAGGCGGGAGGGAGTAAATGTCAGGCTGGGATGAGCTGATGTACAGGCTGGGAAGGCGATTTTGATTCTCGGATGAGCTGATGTAGACCCGGAAAAGGGGTTAGTGTGACCCTTGCAAGGCTAGTGTAGAGGCCTTTGCAAGAGTAGTTTTGAGTTGAAAGAGCAAGTTTTAAAACCCTTGAAAGAGCTAGTGTAGAGCCTTGCAAGAGCGGGGGTTGCAGAGCTTTGCAAGAGCTGGTTTTGACCCTCGAGAGTGGTGCAGAGTTTGAAAGAGTGGTTTTAGAGCCTCGAAGAGAGTCATGGCATGGTTTTGAGGACTTGGATGTGGTCTCGAAAGGGGAAGTTAATTCCCCCAAGGGGCTGTCAGCGGTTTTTAAAATTGGGGTGCAGTGATGAGGCTGACGACTCCCCCACAAGTGCCCAAAAAATAACCCCAATATTACCATTATTTTACATGTTAAATTACGTCTCTTTGCCCTTAATTCTACCTTGGTTTCTTATTAAAAATTTCCAAAATGTAATTACCCTAATTTTATTATCTTTTTACAAGTTTATTATTAAGCTTTAAATTAGTTTTTTAGGGTTTCCCCTTAATTATTTCCCCCTTAATGGCCCTTTACTGCCAGATCTTTATTTATATATCTATATATATATATATATATATAAAATATATATATTTTATATATTTTATATATATATATATATATATTTTATATATATATATTATTTTATATTTTATACACACCCCACACACCCCAATCCCGAACCCCCCCAGTGGCCGTGATAAACTTAGCCCCTTCCTATCAAAGCCGTCTCCAAAAATTCAGTACGGGTGGGGTTAAAAACCCATGGCAATTTGAATCGTTTTATTCGGGTAAAGGGCCCTAACCAATTACAAAAATTTTAAAAACCACTGCCACTGGTTGTGAAGTTGCGCCAGTCCAGGTAAGAAGAGGGGGTTGTTGTGGAGAAGGGTTGCCGTGCAGGGGAAAAGAGGTTTGTGTTGTGGGGGAAAGTTACCCAGGAGGGTAAGAGATGCGGGTGTTGGGAGAAGTTGCCCCCGTGCATGGGGGAAGAGTTTCTTTTGGTTTGGAGAAGTTACGCCAGTGCACGTGGAAAGGATGCTGGTTGTGGAAATTTTTTGCCCCGTACCCCGTGAAAGAGATGCTGTGTTGTGGAGAAGTTCGCCAGTCCCGTGAAAAGAGTGCTGTGTTGTGGAGAAGTTGGCCAGTGCACGTGTAAGGGGATGTTTGTGTTGTGGAGAAGTTACGCCAGTGCCGTGAAAGGGAGATGCTGTGTTGTGGAGAATTTTGGCCCCAGTAACGGAAAGAGAGGGGCTGTTTTTGTGGAAAAAGTTACGCCAGTAAAGTGTATGAGAGCTGTGTTGTGGAGAAGTTAGGGCCATTTACAGTTTTAAAAAAGATGTGTGTTGTGGAGAAGTTACCCCAGTAAGTGTAAGAGAGCTTGTTTTGTGGAAAAGTTTACCCCCCGGTACACTTGAAAGAGAGGGTTTTTGTGGAGAAGTTACGCCGTGCACGTGTTAAGAGTGCTGTGTTGTGGAGAATTTTCCCCGTGAAAGGGTAAGAGATGCTGTGTTGTGGAGAATTTGCGCCAGTGCACGTGAAAGAGTGGGTTGGGGGGTTGTGGAGAATTTTCCCAAAGTGCAGTGTAAGGATGCTGTGTTGTGGGGGAAGTTACGCCAGTGACGTGTAAGAGGCTGTTTTGTGGAAAAGTTGCCCCCCGGTACTTTAAAAGGGGATGCTGTGTTGTGGAAAAGTTACGCCAGTACATGGTAAGAAAATGCTGTGTTGGGGGAGAAGTTACGCCAGTGCACGTTTTTAAAAAAACTGTTTTTGTGGAGAAGAAACCCCAGTGCACGTGTAAGAGTTTGCTGTGTTGGGAAAATTTGCCCCATTTGCACGTGTAAGAGATGCTGTGTTGTGGAGAATTGGGCCGGCACCTTAAAAGCAATTGGGGTTGTGGAGAAGTTGCCCCAGTGCCCCTTTGTAAGAGATGCTGTGTTTTTTGGGAGAAGTTGCCCCAGCACACGTTTTAAGAGATGCTGTGTTTGGGAGAAGTTACCCCACCCTTTTAAAGGGAAATGCTTTTTTTTTGGGAGAAGTTACCCCAGCACACGTGAAAAATTTTCGGTGTTGGGAGAAGTTACGCAGTCCCCGTGTAAGAGATTTTGTTTTGAGGGGAAAATTTTGTTACGCCAGGGCCCCTTTTAAAGAGATGCTGTGTTGTGGAGAATTTTGGGCCAGTCCCGTGAAAGGGAAATGCTGTGTTGTGGAAAGTTGCCGGCAGGGAGAGTTGCTGTGTTGGGGAGAAATTTGGGCCCCCGCACACGTGTAAAAAAAGCTGTGTTGGGGAAAAGCTCCCCCCGGGCAAAAAAGGGAAAGAAATCCCCTGTGGTGGAAAAGTTCCCCGGGCCAAGGTTCTTAACTCCAAAATTTTTTTTAACCCTTACATTTCCAAAAAAATGTGTGTTGTGGGAAGTTGCCCGAAAACATTGTAAGAAATGTGTGTTGGGAAAGAAAGGGGGGCACGTGTAAGAATGTTTTGTTTTTTGTGGGAAGGAAAAGGGGGTTCCGCCAGCACAGGTAAGAAATGCTGTTTTGGTGGAAAAAAGCTGCCCCAAAGCCACTTTGGTAAGAAAATTGCTGTGTTGTGGAAAAGTTGCCCCAGCACACGGGTAAGAGATGCTGTTTTGTGGGAAAAGGTTCGCCAGCACACGGGGTAAGAGTCCCTGGGGTTGGGGAGAAGCGCCCGGGAACGTTTTAAGAGATGCTGGGGTTGTGGGAAGTTGCGCCAGCACACGTGTAAGAGATCCCTGGGTTGGGGAAAGTTACCCGCCCCCCGTTTTTAAAAAGATGCTGTGTTGTGGGAAGTTACGCCGACACGTTTAAGAGATGCTGTTTTGTGGGGGAAAGGTTGCGCCGGGCACCTGTAAGAGATGCTGTGTTGTGGGGGGAAGGGGGCCCCAGACACGTGTAAGAGTTGCGGGGTTGTGGAAGTTGCGCCAGAAACACTTTGGAGGAGAGCTGTTTTTGTGGAGAAGTTACCCCGCACACGTGTAAGAGATGCTGTGTTGTGGAGAAGCTGCGCCAGCACACGTGTAAGAGTGCTGTGTTGTGGAGAAGTTGCGCCAGCACACGTGTGAGAGATGCTGTGTTGTGGTGAAGTTACGCCAGCACACGTGTAAGAGATGCTGTGTTGTGGAGAAGCTACGCCAGCACACGTGTAAGAGATGCTGTGTTGTGGAGAAGCTGCGCCAGCACACGTGTGAGAGATGCTGTGTTTGTGGAGAAGTTACGCCAGCACACGTGTAAGAGATGCTGTGTTGTGGAAGAAGCTGCGCCAGCACACGTGTTAAGAGATGCTGTGTTGTGGAGAAGCTCTGCGCCAGCATACGTGTAAAGAGATGCTGTGTTGTGGAGAAGTTACGCCAGCACACGTGTTAAGAGATGCTGTGTTGTGGAGAAGCTGCGCCAGCACCCGTGTGATGATGATGTTGTGTTGTGGAGAAGTTGCGCCAGCACACGTTGTAGAGATGCTGTGTTGTGGAGAAGTTGCGCCAGCACACGTGTAAGAGATGCTGTATTGTGGAGAAGTTGCGCCAGCACACGTGTGAGAGATGCTCACCTATAGTTCAACGCCTCTTGTCTGGCTACCATTATATATATTATGGAGTGCTGTGAGAGAGTGATTGTTATGCGTGGTGAGTCACATGCAGCCGCACATTCCTCATTCCATCATTAATTAGCAGAAAGTCTTGTAACTTGTTGCCAGTCTGGGTGTAGGGGTCTACCCCCCCCCCCCCGCCTGCCTGCAGAATAACAACCGCTTTAAAAATGTCATCCAGACTGAAGAGCGGCCTACAAGTACAGGGATGGCCTACAAGTAGAGGGATGGCTTACAAGTAGAGGGATGGCTTACAAGTAGAGGGGTGGCCTACAAGTAGAGGGGTGGCCTACAAGTACAGGGATGGCCTACAAGTAGAGGGATGGCCTACAAGTAGAGGGGTGGCCTACAAGTACAGGGATGGCCTACAAGTAGAGGGATGGCTTACAAGTAGAGGGATGGCTTACAAGTAGAGGGATGGCTTACAAGTAGAGGGGTGGCCTACAAGTACAGGGATGGCCTACAAGTAGAGGGATGGCTTACAAGTAGAGGGATGGCTTACAAGTAGAGGGATGGCTTACAAGTAGAGGGATGGCCTACAAGTAGAGGGATGGCCTACAAGTAGAGGGGTGGCCTACAAGTAGAGGGATGGCTTACAAGTAGAGGGATGGCTTACAAGTAGAGGGATGGCTTACAAGTAGAGGGATGGCTTACAAGTAGAGGGGTGGCCTACAAGTAGAGGGGTGGCCTACAAGTAGAGGGATGGCTTACAAGTAGAGGGATGGCTTACAAGTAGAGGGATGGCTTACAAGTAGAGGGATGGCCTACAAGTAGAGGGGTGGCCTACAAGTAGAGGGATGGCTTACAAGTAGAGGGATGGCTTACAAGTAGAGGGATGGCTTACAAGTAGAGGGGTGGCCTACAAGTAGAGGGGTGGCCTACAAATAGAGGGATGGCTTACAAGTAGAGTGATGGCCTACAAGTAGAGGGATGGCCTACAAGTAGAGGGGTGGCCTACAAGTAGAGGGGTGGCCTACAAGTAGAGGGGTGGCTTACAAGTAGAGGGATGGCCTACAAGTAGAGGGATGGCCTACAAGTAGAGGGGTGGCCTACAAGTAGAGGGGTGGCCTACAAGTAGAGGGATGGCCTACAAGTAGAGGGGTGGCCTACAAGTAGAGGGATGGCTTACAAGTAGAGGGATGGCCTACAAGTACAGGGATGGCCTACAAGTAGAGGGATGGCTTACAAGTAGAGGGATGGCCTACAAGTAGAGGGATGGCTTACAAGTAGAGGGGTGGCCTACAAGTAGAGGGATGGCCTACAAGTAGAGGGATGGCTTACAAGTAGAGGGATGGCCTACAAGTAGAGGGATGGCCTACAAGTAGAGGGATGGCCTACAAGTAGAGGGATGGCTTACAAGTAGAGGGATGGCCTACAAGTAGAGGGATGGCTTACAAGTAGAGGGGTGGCTTACAAGTAGAGGGATGGCTTACAAGTAGAGGGATGGCCTACAAGTAGAGGGATGGCTTACAAGTAGAGGGATGGCCTACAAGTAGAGGGATGGCTTACAAGTAGAGGGGTGGCTTACAAGTAGAGGGATGGCTTACAAGTAGAGGGATGGCCTACAAGTAGAGGGATGGCTTACAAGTAGAGGGATGGCTTACAAGTAGAGGGATGGCTTACAAGTAGAGGGGTGGCTTACAAGTAGAGGGATGGCCTACAAGTAGAGGGATGGCTTACAAGTAGAGGGATGGCTTACAAGTAGAGGGATGGCTTACAAGTAGGGGGGGGGGTTACAAGTAGGGGGATGGTTTACAAGTAGGGGGAGGGGCTTCAAAAAGGGGGTGGTTTTACAAGTAAGGGGGGGCTTCCCAAGTAGGGGGGTTGGTTTACAAGTGGGGAGGATGGTTTCAAGAAAGAGGGGTGGCTTACAAGTAAGGGGTTTGGCTTACAAGAAAGAGGGGGGGCTTAAAAGTAGAGGGGGGGGCTTAAAAAGTAAAAGGGATGGTTTAAAATTTAGGGGGGTGGTTTACAAGTAGAGGGATGGCTTTACAAGTAGAGGGAGGGTTTAAAAGGGAGAGGGATGGCTTAAAAAGTAGGGGTTGGCTTACAAGTAGGGAAAATGGTTTAAAAATAGAGGGAGGGCTTACAAGTAAAAGGGGATGGCTTACAATTTAAAGGGAGGGCTTTAAAGTAAGGGATGGCTTACAAGAAAGGGGGTTGGCTTAAAAGTAGGGGGAAAGGGCTTACAAGTGAGGGGGGGCTTACAAGTAGAGGGAGGGTTTTAAAAGTAGAGGGGGGGGGCTTAAAAGTAGGGGGATGGCATAAAAGTAGAGGGTGGTTTTACAAGTAGAGGGATGGTTTTAAAATTAAAAGGGGTGGCTTACAAGTAGAGAGATGGCTTCAAGTGGGGGAAATGTTAAAAAAGTAGGGGGAATGGCTTACAAGAAAAGGGGGATGGTTTAAAATAGGGGATGGTTTACAAGAAAGGGGAAATGGCTTAAAGTAAGGGAGGGTTTTACAAGTGGGGGGTTTGGCTTACAAGTAAGGGATGGTTACAAGTAGAGGGGTGGCCTACAAGTAAAAGGGGGGGCTTAAAAAGAAGGGGGATGGCTTAAAAGTAAGCGATGGCTTTACAAGTAGGGGGGAGGTTTTACAAAAGAAGGGGGGGGTTTTACTATAGAGGGAGGGGCCTTTAAAGTAGAGGGGGGGGGCCCTTTCAAGTGGGAGGGAGGGCTTACAATTAGGGGGATGGTTTTAAAGTAAGCGAGGGGTTTACAAGTAGAGGGATGGTTTTACAAGTAGAGGGATGGCTTTTAAAAGTAAAACGTGGTTTACAAGTAGAGGGAGGCTTACAAGTAGAGGGGGGTTTACAAAAAGGGGGAAGGCTTACAATAGAGGGGATGGCTTACAAGTAAGGGAGGGTTTCCAAGTAGGGGGGTGGCTTAAAATTTAAAAGGGATGGTTTTAAAAGTAGAGGGTGGCTTACTTTTTGGGGGGATGGCTTAAAAATTAAGGGAGGGCTTACAAGAAAAGGGATTTGGCCTAAAGAAGAGGGTTTGGGCCCTTTCAATTGAGGGGTGGCCTAAAGTAGAGGGATGGTTACAATTTAAGGGGTGCCCTACAAGTAGGGGGGTGGCCTACAAGTAGAGGGGGGGCCCTTTCAAGAGGGGGTTGGCTTACAAGTAGAGGGGGGGGCCTACAAGTAAGGGATGGCTTAAAAGTAGGGGGGTGGCCTCAAGAAAGGGGGTGACCTAAAAGGGAGAGGGGGGGGCCTACAATGGGGGGCGGCCTAAAAGTAGGGGTGCCCTACAAGTAAAGGGGGGGCCCACAAGTGAGGGGGGGCCTACAAGTAGAGGGGGGGCCTACAAGTAGGGGGATGGCCTACAATAAGGGTGGCTCACAATTAAGGGGGGGCCTACAATAAGGGGGGGCTTACAAGAGGGGGATGGCTTAAAAGTAAGGGGTGGCCTACAAGTAAGGGGGGCTTACAAGTAAGGGATGGCTTACAATAGGGGGTGGCCAAACAAGTAGAGGGGTGGCCTTCCCAATAAGGGGGATGGTTTTCAAGTGGGCGATGGCTTACAAGAAAGGGGGAGGGTTTAAAATTTTGAGGGATGGCCTCAAATTTAGAGGGGGGCCTAAAAGTAGAGGGGTGGTTTAAACAAGTAAAAGGGATGGCCAAAAATGAGGGGGGGCCCCCTAAAAGTAGAGGGAGGGCCCCTACGGGTAGGGGGAAAGGGCTTACAAGTAAAAGGGAGGGCCCTACAAGAAAGGGGGAATGGCCTACAAGTAGAGGGGGGGGGCCTAAAAGGGTAGAGGATGGCTTTACAAGAAAGGGGGGTTGACCTAAAAATAAGGGGTGGCCACAAGTAGGGGGTGTGGCCACAAGAAATAGGAGGGCTTACAAAAAGGGGGGGTTTCCCAAGAAAGGGATGGCCTACAAGTAAAGGGATGGTTTTACAATAGGGGGGTGGCCCCCAATTTGGGGGGTTGACCTAAAAGTAGAGGGGGGGCCCAAACAAAGAAAGGGGGGCGGCCAAACAAGTAAAAGGGGTGACCAAACAAGTAGAGGGGCGGCCTACAAAAAGGGGGGCCCCCCCTACAAGTAGAGGGGTGGCCTACAAAAAAGGGGGATGGCCTAAAGTAAGGGGGGGGGCCTCAAGTAGAGGGGGGGCCTACAAGTAGAGGGGGTGGTTAAAAAATTTAGAGGGATGGCTTAAAAAGTAGGGGGGTGGCCTACAATTAGAGGGGGGCTTACAAGAAAAGGGGGGGAGGGCTTACAATAAGGGGGGGCCTACAAGTAGGGGGGTGGCTTACAATTTGGGGGGAGGGGCCTTAAAGAGGCGATGGCTTCAATTAGGGGGAAAATGGCTTACAAGTAGAGGGATGGCCAAACAAGAAAGGGGGGTGGCCTAAAAGGGTTGAGGGGTGGCTTACAAGTTAGGGGGATGGCTTACAAGTAGGGGAGGCCAACAAGTAGGGGATGGTTTACAAGAGAGGGTGGGGCCTACAAGTAAAAGGGGTGACCTACAAGTAGAGGGGGGCCCCACAAGTAGAGGGGGGCCCCTACAGTAGGGGGTGACCTACAAGTAAGGGGCGGCCTACAAGTAGAGGGGCGGCCACAAGTAGAGGGGTGGCCTACAAGTAGAGGGATGGCCAAACAAGTAGGGGGGTGGCCTACAATAAGGGGGGGCCTACAAGTAGGGGGGGTGGTTTCAAGTAGGGGGAAATGGCTTAAAAGTAGGGGGGGGCCCTCCCAAGTAAGGGGTGGCTTTAAAAGTAGGGGGATGGTTTAAAAAGTAGAGGGGGGCCTACAAGTAGGGGGGTGGCTTCCCAAGTAGGGGGGAGGGCTTTCAAGTAAAAGCGATGGCTTACAAGTAAGGGAGGGCCCTTTAAAAAGTGGGGGGGGGGCCTTACAAGAAGAGGGGTGGCCTACAAGTAGAGGGGGGGGCTTACAAGTAGAGGGAGGGGCCTACAAGAAGAGGGGGGGGCCTACAAGAAAAAGGGAGGGCCCCTAAAAAGTAGGGGGATGGCTTTACAAGTAGAGGGTTTGGCCTACAATAGGGGGAAATGGCCACAAGTAGAGGGGGGCCTACAATTTTTAAGGGGTTTTGGCTTACAAGTAGAGGGGTGCCCTAAAAAAAAAGAGGGGGGCCTACAAGTAGAGGGGTGGCCTACAAGTAAAAGGGATGGCTTACAAGTAGGGGGGTTGGCTTCCCAAGTAGGGGATGGTACAAGTAGAGGGAGGGCCCTTTACAAGTAGAGGGGGGGCCCTTCAAGTAGAGGGGTACCTACAATAGGGGGGCCGGCCTACAAGAAAGGGGGGCGGCTAAAAAAGTAAGGGGGACCTACAAGTAGGGGGGGGCCCTACAAGTAAAAGGGGCGGCCTAAAAAGTAAGGGGGGGCCCCTACAAGTGGGAAGGGGTGGCCTACAAGTAGGGGGGGGTGGCCTACAAGAAAGGGGGGGGGCCTACAAGTAGAGGGGTGGCTTACAAGTAGGGGGAGGGCCCTTACAAGAAAGGGGGGGTGGCCTACAAGTGGGGGGGTGGCTTACAAGGGGGAAGGAATGGCTTACAAGTGGGGGGGGTGGCCTCAAGAAAAGGGGGGTGGTTTCCAAAAGGGATGGTTTCAAAAAGGCAAATGGCTTACAAGTAGAGGGAGGGGGCTTACAATGGGGGAAAGGCCTAAAAATAGGGGGGTGGCCTAAAAGTAGGGGGGTGGCTTACAAGTTAGGGGGAGGGCCCCTACAAGTAGGGGGGTGGCCTACAAGTAGAGGGAGGGCCCTACAAGTAGGGGGAAAATGGTTACAAGTAGGGGGAAAGGGGCTTTAAAAAGTAAGGGGGGGCCCTACAAGTGGAGAGTGGCCAAACCAAGTAGGGGGTTTGGCCAACAAAAAGGGGGGGCCTACAAGTAGAGGGTTGGCTTAAAAATTAGGGGGGAAATGGCCTAAAAAGTAGGGGGGGTTGGCCCTTTCAAGTAAGGGGTGGCCTACAAAAAGGGGGATGGTTTTAAAATGAGGGAGGGCCCAAAAATAGGGGGGTGGCCCCAAGTGGGGGGGGCCTAAAAGTAGGGGGGTGACCTACAAGTAGAGGGGGGGCCCTTTCAAGTAAGGGGTGGCCTACAATTAGGGGGGTGGCTTCCCAGTAGAGGGAGGGGCCTAAAAGGGTAGGGGGGGGCCCTCCCAAGAAGGGGGGGGCCTTTACAAGTAAGGGGGGGCCTACAAGTAGGGGGATGGCCTACAAGTAGGGGGGGTGGTTTTACAAGTAGGGGGTGGCCTACAAGTAAGGGGGGGCCTAAAAGTAGAGGGATGGCCTAAAAGGGGAAAAGAGGGGTGGTTCCCGTAGAGGGGGGGCTCAAGTAGGGGGAGGGCTTACAATAGGGGGGATGGCTTACAAGAGAGGGATGGCTTACAAGAAAAGGGGGGTGGCTTACAAGTAGAGGGAGGGCCTACAAGTGAGGGGGGGTTTAAACAAGTAGGGGGGGGGGTTTAAAAAGGGTAGGGGGAAATGGCTTACAAGTAGGGGGTTGGTTTTACAAGAAAGGGGATGGCTTACAAGAAAGGGGGTGGCTTAAAAGAAAGGAGGGGGGGGCTTACAATGAGGGATGGTTACAAGTAGAGGGAAACTTACAAGTAAGGGGGGGCCCTTACAGTAAGGGGTGGCTTAAAAAGAAAGGGGGTGGCTTACAATTTGAGGGATGGCTTACAAGTAGGGGGGGGTGGTTTTAAAATTTGGGAGGGAGGGTTTTTAAAAGTAGAGGGGGGGCCTTATAAGTAGGGGGGAAAGGTTTTAAAGAAAAAGGGGGGGCCCTTACAAGTAGGGGGAGGGCTTACAAGTAGAGGGGGGCTTACAATTTAAGAGGGATGGCTTAAAAGTAGAGGGATGGCTTCAAGAAAGGGGGGATGGTTTTCAAGTAGAGGGATGGTTTAAACAAGTAAGGGTTGGCTTACAAGAGAGGGATGGCTTACAAGTAAGGGAGGGCCCCTAAAGTAAGGGAGGGCTTACAAGTAAGGGAGGGGCTTACAAGTAAAAGGGGGGGCCCTTACAAGTAGGGGGGGTGGTCTACAAGTAGGGGGAGGGCTTACAAGTAGGGGGAGGGGCTTTAAAGTGGGAGGGATGGTTACAATTAGGGGGGTGGCCTCCCATTTAGGGGATGGAAAAACAAGAAAGGGGGACGGCTTACAAGTAGGGGGATGGCTTACAAGTGGGGGCGGTTTACAAGTAGGGATCTTACAATTGAGGGTTGGCTTACAAGTAGAGGATGGTTTTAAAAAATTTGGGGGATTGCGACAAGTAGGGGGGGGTGGCTTACAATTTAGGGGGGTGGTTAAAAGAAAGGGGGAGGGCTTAAAAGTAGGGGGGTGGCTTCCCAAGTAGAGGGATGGCTTTAAAGTAGGGGGGGGCCCTTAAAATTTGGGGGGATGGTTTACAATTATAGGGATGGCTTAAAAGTAGAGGGAGGGCTTACAAGTAGAGGTTTGGCCCTTTCAAGTAGGGGGAGGGCTTACAAGTAGGGGGGTGGCTTACAAGTAGAGGGGGGCCTTAAAAAGTAGGGGATGGCTTACAAGTAGAGGGGTGGCTTCCCAAGTAGAGGGGGGCTTACAATTGAGGGGGGGCCTACAGTAGGGGGAAATGGTTACAAGTAGAGGGAGGGCCCTTAAAAAAAGTAGGGGATGGCTTACAAGTAGGGGGAGGGTTTTAAAAGAAAGGGGGATGGCATACAAGAAGGGGGTTGCTTATAAGTAGGGGGAGGGTTTTCAAGAAAGGGGGGTTGGCTTACAGTAGGGGGAAGGGCTTACAAGTAGAGGGTTTGGCTTAAAAGTAGGGGGATGGCTTACAAGTAGGGGGATGGCTTCCCAAAGTAGGGGGAGGGGGTTAAAAGTGAGGGATGGCTTAAAATAGAGGGAGGGCCTTACAAGAAAGGGGATGGTTTAAAAGTGGGAGGGGGGGGCCTACAATAGGGGGAAGGGCTTACAATAGGGGGAGGGTTTTAAAAAAGTAGAGGGGGGGTTTCCAATAGGGGGGGTGGTCTACAATAAGGGATGGCTTACAAGTGGGAGGGATGGCTTAAAAATAGAGGGATGGCTTACAAGAAAGGGGGTTTGGCCTACCAGAAAGGGGGTGGTTTTAAAAGTGAGGGCCCTTTACAAGTAGGGGAGGGGCTTACAATTTGGGGGAAACGGCTTCCCAAGTAGGGGGATGGCTTACAATGGGAGGGATGGCTTAAAAGTAGAGGGAGGGCCCTTCCCAGAAAGGGATTGCTGACAAGTAGGGGGGGGCTTTACAATAGGGGGGTGGTTTTCAATTTGGGGGTTGGCTTTAAAAGAGGGGGGTGTTCCCAAGTAGAGGGTTTGGCTTACAAGTAGAGGGGTGGCTTACAAGAAGGGGATGGCTTTACAAGTTAGGGAGGGCTTACAAGTAGAGGGGGCCCTTAAAATTTAGAGGGAGGGCTTACAATTTAAAAGGGGGGGGTTTTTTTTTTCCCCAAATTTAGGGGATGGTTAAAATAGAGGGAGGCTTACAAGAAAGGGGAGGGTTTTAAATTTGAGGGGTGGCTTACAAGTAGGGGAGGGCCCTTAAACAAGTAGAGGGATGGCTTAAAAATTTAAAAGGGGGTGGTTTAAACAAGTAGGGGGGTGGCTTCCCAAGTAGGGGGGTGGCTTACAAGTAAGGGGGGTTTACAATTTTGGGGGGAAATGGTTTTCCAAGTAGGGGGGTGGCTTAAAAATTAGAGGGATGTACAAAAAAGGGGGAATGGTTTCCCAAAAGTAGAGGATGGCTTACAAGTAGAGGGGTGGCTTACAATTAGAGAAAATGGCTTACAATAGAGGGATGGTTTTACAATAGAGGGATGGCTTACAATTGAGGGATGGCTTACAAGTAAGGGAGGCTTACAATTTTGGGGATGGCTTAAAAGTAAGGATGGTTTACAAAAAGGGGGGGCTTACAAGTAGGGGGAATGGTTTACAAGTAGAGGGGGGGCTTAACAAGTGGGGGGGCTTTAAAGTAGGGGGATGGTTAAAAGAGGGAGGGCTTACAAGTAGGGGGGGGGGGTGGCCTTCCCAAGAAAGGGGAGAGGGCTTACAATAGGGGAAATGGTTTTCCAAAAGAGGGATGGCTTACAAGTAAGGGATGGTTTAAACAAGTAAAAAGGGAGGGCTTACAAGTAGAGGGATGGGTTACAATTTAGGGATGGTTTTACAAGTAGGGGGGTGGCAAACAAGAAAGAGGGATGGCTTACAATTTAAGGGGGGGCCAACAAGTAGGGGGGGTGGCTTACAAGTAGGGGGAAATGGCTTCCCAAGAAAGGGGGATGGCTTACAAGTAGGGGGATGGCTTACAAGTAGAGGGGTGGCTTACAAGTAGAGGGGGCCTACAATTTAAAAGGGTGGCCTAAAAAAGGGATGGTTAAAAGTAAGGGTTTGGCCCTTACAAGTAGAGCGATGGCTTACAAGGAGGGATGCTTTAAAGTAGGGGTGGCTTAAAAAGTAGGCGATGGTTTTACAAGTAGGGGGAGGGCTTAAAAGGTAGGGGGGATGGTTTAAACAGTAGGGGGGGGGGCTTACAATTAAGGAGGGCCCTTCAAGAAAGGGGGGAGGGGTTTACAAGTAGAGGGGGGGGGGGGCTTACAAGTAGGGGGTGGCTTCCCAAGTAGGGGGATGGCTTACAAGTAAGGGTGGCTTTCAAGTAGGGGGAGGCTTAAAATAGAGGGATGGTTCCCAAGTAAAAGGGATGGCCTAAAAGGAGGGGGGGAGGGCCACAAGTAGAGGGGGCCTACAAGTGGGAGGATGGCTTACAAGTAGGGGGGTGACCTAAAAGTAGAGGGGGGGGCCTACAAGTAGGGGGGGGCCACAAGTAGGGGGATGGTTTTACAAGTAAGGGGTGGCTTAAAAGTGGGGGAGGGCCTACAAGAAAGGGGGAAATGGCTAAAAGTAGAGGGGGGGGCCCTACAAGAAAGGGGGTGACCTACAAGTAGGGGGGCGGCCTAAAAAGTAGACGGGCGGCCTAAAATAAGGGGTGCCCTACAAGTAAGGGGGGGCCTACAAGTAAGGGGGGGCCTTTACAATTTGGGGGGTTTCCCTTTACAATAGGGGGAGGGGCCTACAAGAAGGGGGGTGGCCTAAAAATAGAGGGGTGGTTTACAAGTAAAGGGGGGGCCCTAAAAGTAGGGGGGGGCCCCTACAAGAAAGGGGGGAAATTGGCCTAAAAGGGAAAGGGGGTGGCCAAACAAGTAGAGGGGGGGCCCTCCCAAGTAGAGGGGGGGGCCTTTAAAAAGTAGAGGGGTGGCCTACAAGTAGAGGGATGGCCTACAATTTTGGGGGGTGGTTTTAAAAGAAAGAGGGGGGGGCCTAAAAGAAAGGGGGGGGGCCAAACAAGTAGGGGGAGGGCCTCCCAATAGGGAAAGGGCCCTACAAGTAGGGGGGTGGCCTACAAGTAGAGGGGTGGCCAACAAGTAGGGGGGGGCCTACAATAGGGGGGTTTGGCCCCACAAGTAGAGGGGTGGCCTACCAAGTAGGGGGAGGGCCCCTACAAGTGGGAGGAGGGCCCTTTCAAGTAGGGGGGTGGCCTACAAGTGGGAGGGAGGGCCCTACAATTAAAAGGGGTGGCCTACAAAAAGGGGGAGGGCTTACAAGTGAGGGGGGGCCTACAAGTAGAGGGGGGGCCCTAAAAGTAGGGGGATGGCTTACAAGTGAGGGGGGGCCCTACAATAGAGGGAGGGCCTACAAAAAGGGGGGAAAGGCTTACAAAAAAAAGGGGGGTGGCCTACAAGTAGAGGGAGGGCTTACAAGTAGGGGGATGGCCTACGAGAGGGATGGCTTACAAGTAGGGGGGTTTGGCTTACAAGAAAGGGGGTTTTTGGCCTACAAGTAGAGGGATGGCCTAAAAGGTAAGGGAGGGGTTTAAACAAGTGAGGGGGGGCCCCTTACAATAGAGGATGGCTTAAATTAGGGGGGTTGGCCTACAAGAGAGGGGATGGTTTCCCTTTGGAGGGGTGGCCTACAATAGAGGGGGGGCCCCTACAAGTAAGGGGGGGGGCCCTAAAATAGAGGGATGGCCTACAAGTGGGGGGTACCTACAAGTAAAAGGGTTTTCCACAAGTAGTGGGGGGGCTTTAAAAAGGGAGGGGGGGTGGCCTAAAAAGTAGAGGGATGGCTTACAAAGTAGGGGGGTTGGCCTAAAAAGAAAGAGGGATGGCTTACAAGAGGGGGGGTGGCCTCAAGTAGGGGGGTGGCCTACAAGTGGGGGTTTGGCCTACAATAGAGGGGGGGCCTCCCAAGTAGAGGGATGGCCTCCCAAGTAGAGGGGGGCCCTTTCAAGTAGGGGGGGTGGCCTACAATTAAAAGGGGGGGGCCTACAAGTAAGGGGGGGCCTACAAGTAAGGGGTGGCCTACAAGTAGGGGGGTTTGGCCCTACAATAGAGGGGGGGCCCTACAAGTAGAGGGGTGGCCAACAATAGAGGGGGGGCCTACAATTTAAGAGGGCGGCTTACAAGTAGGGGGAGGGCCACAAGTAGGGGGAATGGCTTACAAGAAGAGGGGGGCCCTACAATTTGGGGGAGGGTTTTAAACAAGTAGGGGGGGGGGCCTCCCAATTTAAGGGTTGGCCTACAAGAAAGGGGTTTTTGGCCTACAATAGGGGGGTGACCTACAAGTAAGGGGTGGCCTACAAGTAAGGGGGGGGCTTACAAGTAGGGGGATGGCCTACAAGTAGGGGGAGGTTTAAAAGTAGAGGGGGGGCCTACAAGTAGAGGGAGGGCTACAATAGGGGAGGCTTACAAGTAAGGGGGGGCCCACAAGTAGGGGGAAAGGGGCTTAAAATTTTAGAGGGTGGTTTAAATAGAGGGAGGTTAAAAGGTAGGGGGGGTGGCTTACAAATAGAGGGATGGTTTAAAAGTAGGGGGGGCTTAAAATGAGGGGGGCCTAAAAGTAGAGGGTTTGGCTTACAAGTAGGGGGTGGCCTACAAGTAAGGGGGGGCCCTTTCCAATTTGGGATGGCTTACAAAAAGAGGGGGGGCCAAAACAATTTAAAAGGGGTGGCCTAAAGTAGGGGGAGGCCCTTACAATAGAGGGGTGGCCTACAAGTAAGGGGGGGCCTACAAGTAGAGGGATGGCTTACAAGTAGGGGGGTTTGGCCTAAAAGTAGAGGGAGGGCCCTTACAAGAAAGGGAGGGGCCTACAAGTAGAGGGATGGTTACAAGTAGAGGGGTGGCTTAAAAGGTAGGGGGGTTTTGGCCTACAAGAGAGGGATGGCCTACAAGTAGGGGGAAGGGCCCTTACAAGTGGGGGGGGTGGCCAAACAAGGGGAGGGCTTACAATAGAGGGGTGGCCTACAAGTAGAGGGAGGCTTCCAAGAAGAGGGGGGGGGCCTAAAAGTAAGGGGTGGCCTACAAAAAAGAGGGGGGCCTACAAGTAGGGGGAATGGCCTACAAGAAAGGGGGAAAGGGTGGCCTAAATAGGGGGAGGCCTCAAGTAAAGGGATGGCTTACAAGTGAGGGTGGCCTAAAAAGAAAGGGGAGGGGTTTACAAGAGGGGGGTTTCCCCCTCAAGTAGGGGGAGGGTTTTCCCGTAGAGGGGTGGGCCTCCCAAGTAGAGGGTGGCCTAAAAAAGTAGGGGGGCCCGGCTTACCAAGTAGGGGAGGGCCCTTTCCAAGTAGGGGGAAAGGTTTAAAAAGTAAGGGGTGGCCAACAAGTAAGGGATGGTTTTCCAAGTAGAGGGATGGCCTACAAGTAGAGGGTTTCCCCTACAAGTAAGGGGGGTCCCCCTTACAATAGGGGGGGAACCTAAAATAGGGGGGGCCCTCCCTGTAGGGGGGGGTGGCCTAAAAAGTAGAGGGGTGGCCTAAAGTAGGGGATGGCCCTAAAAGTAGAGGGGTGGCCTACAAGTAGAGGGGGGGGCCTAAAAGTAGAGGGGGGCCTACAAGTAGAGGGGGGGGCCTACAATTAGAGGGGGGGCCCACAAGTAGAGGGGGGGCCCTTTAAAAGTAGAGGGGTGGCCAACAAGTAGAGGGGGGGCCTACAAGTAGAGGGGGGGGTTACAAGTAGGGGATGGCCTACAAGAAAGGGGGAATGGTTTAAAAGTAGAGGGGGGGGGCCTACAATAAAGGATGGAAAAACAAGTAGAGGGAGGGGCCCTACAAGTAGGGGGAAAGGGGCCCAAACAGAAAGAGGGGGGGCCCTAAAAAAGGGGGGACCTCAAGTAAGGGGGGGCCCTACAAGTAGAGGGGGGGTTAAAAGAAAGGGGATGGCCTACAATAGAGGAGGCTTACAAGTAAAAAGGGGGGGCCCTAAAAATAGAGGGATGGCCCAAGTAAGGGTTGGCTTACAAGTAAGGGGGGGGCCCTTTACAAGTAGAGGGGGTTTTCAATAGAGGGGGGGCCCTTTACAAATAGAGGGAGGGTTTAAAATTAGAGGGGGGGCTTAAAAAATAAGGAAGGCTTAAAAGTAGAGGGATGGCTTAAAAATAGAGGGGGGCCCTACAAGAAGGGGAGGGTTTACAAGTAAGGGGCGGCTTAAAAATAGGGGGATGGCTTACAAGTAGAGGGGGCTTACAAGAAAGGGGGGTTGGTTTTACAAGTAGAGGGGGGGGCCTACAAGTAAGGGATGGTTTTCAAGTAAGGGAGGGTTTACAAGAAAGGGGGTGGTTTACAAGTAGAGGGGGGGTTTAAACAATTTAGAGGGAGGGGCTTACGTAGGGGGGTGGTTTAAAAGTAGAGGGATGGCTTACAAGTAGAGGGGCGGCTTACAAATAGATCGAGGCTTTAAAAGTAGAGGGGGGTTTCAAGTAGGGGGATGGCTTACAATAAGGGGGGGCTTACAATAGAGGGGGGGCTTAAAAGAAAGGGGGGGGTTTAAAAGTAGGGGGGGTGGCTTAAAAGTAGAGGGATGGCCCTTACAAATAGAGGAGGGTTTTCAAGTAGAGGGGGGGGCTTAAAAGTAGGGGGATGGCTTTAAAAGTAGAGGGGGGGCTTACAATTTGAGGGGGGGCTTACAGTAGAGGGGTGGTTTCCCAAGTAGAGGGGGGGGCTTACAAGTAGAGGGATGGCTTCAAATAGAGGGAGGGCTTAAAAAGTAGGGGGGTGGTTACAAGTAAAAGGGGTGGCTTAAAAAGTAGGGGGGTGGCTTACAAGTAGAGGGGGGCTTAAAATAGGGGGGAATGGTTTTTTTACAAGAAAGGGGGGGGGGTTAAAATTTAAAGGGAGGGCCCTTACAAGTAGGGGGGGTGGTTTAAAAGTAGAGGGATGGATACTAGAGGGATGGCTTAAAATTTTGGGGGATGGCTTTACAATTTAGAGGGATGGCTTACAAAAAAGGGGGAAAGGCTTAAAAGAAAAGGGGAAAGGGCTTACAAGTAGAGGGAGGGCCCTTAAAAGTAGGGGGGTGGTTACAATTAGAGGGATGGGTTTAACAAGTGGGGGCGGCTTACAAATAGAGGGGGGTTTTACAATAGAGGGGGGGGGGTGAGGGTGAGTGGTGTTTGTGATGGTGATGGGATGGTGATGGTGGGTGGTGATGGTGGGTGGTAAATGGTTGAGGGTGAGGGGAGTGGGGTTGATGGTGGGGGGGGTGTTGGGGGGTTTGGTGAGGGCGGGGGGGTGAGGCGGGTGGTGAGGGTTTGATTTGGGTGATGGCGGGTGGGGGATGGGGGGGTGGTGATGGTGGGTGGTGAGGGTGAGTGGTGATGGGTGGGTTTGGGGGGTGGTAAATGGGGGGTGGTGTGGTGAGTGGTGAGGGCGGGGGGGTGGGGGGGGGTGAGGGGTGGGTGGTGATGGGGGGTGGTATGGGGGAGTGGTGATGGTGGGTGGTGAGGGTTTGGGGGGGTGGGGGGTGTGATGGTTTTTTGGTGATGGGGGGTGGTGATGGCGGGGGGTGTTGGTGGGTGGGGGATGGTGAGTGGTGATGGTGAGTGGTGAGGGGGGGGGTGATGGTGGGTGGTGTTGGTGGGTGGTGATGGGGGGTGTGTGAGGGGGGGGGGGTGATGGGGGTGGTGTTGGGGGGTTGGTTTAAATGGTAAAGTGGTGATGGGGGGTGGTGATGATGAGGGTGATGGTGGGGGGTGAGGGTGGGTGGTGAGGGGGGGTGGTGATTGGGGTGGTGAGGGTGGGGGGGAATGGTGGGTGGTATGGGGGGGGGTTGGTTGGGGGTGGTGATGGTGGGGGGTGATGGTGGGTGGTGATGGGGGGTGGTGTTTGGGGGGTGGTGATGGGGGGGGGTGATGGGGGTGGTGATGGTGGGTGGTGATGGTGGGTGGTGATGGTGGGTGGTGATGGGGGGAGTGGTGATGGGGGTGGTGATGGTGGGTGGTGATGGTGGGTGTGTGATGGTGGGTGGTGATGGTGGGTGGTGATGGGGGTGGTGTGGTGGTGTGGTTGATGGTGGGTGGTGATGGTGGGTGGTGATTGTGGGTGGTGATGGGGGTGGTGATGGGGGTGGTGATGGGGGTGGTGATGGTGGGTGGTGATGGGTGGGTGGTGGGTGGTGAGGTGTGTGATGGGGGTGGTGATGGGGGGTGGTGATGGTGGGTGGTGATGGTGGGTGGTGATGGTGGGTGGTGATGGTGGGTGGTTGATGGGGGTGGTGATGGGGGGTGGTGATGGGGGGTGGTGATGGTGGGTGGTGATGGTGGGTGGTGATGGTGGGTGGTGATGGTGGGTGGTGATGGTGGGTGGTGATGGTGGTGGTGATGGTGGGTGGTTATGGTGGGTGGGTCACACTATAACCAGACACAATACACTCAGAATTTACTGACGGAAACGTAAGAAAAAATCGTTTATTGACACAGGCGGTCACGAGGGATGCCGACCCCCCCTCACACACACACTACACACACACACACACACACACACACACACTACACAACACACACACACACACTACACACACACACTACACACACACACACACTACACACACACACACACACACACACACACACACACACACACACACACACACTACACACACACACACACACACACACACACACACACACACTACACACACCCACACACACACACACTACACACACACACACACTACACACACCCACACACACCACTACACACACACACACTACACACACCCACACACACACACACTACACACACCCACACACACACACACACACACACACACACACCCACACACACACACACACACTACACACACACACCCACACACACACACACACCCACACACTACACACTACACACACACACACACACACACAAAACACCCAAACACACCCACACACACACTACACCCCCCCACACCACACCCCCACACACCACTACACCCCCCCCACCCCACCCACACACACATACCACACACATACACCACACCACACAAAAACCCACACACACACACACACCCACACACCCCACACCCCCCACACACACTACACACACCCACCACTACACCCCCCCACCCCCCCCACACACACACCACCCTACCCCCACCCACACACTACAGCCACCCAAAACACACACACACACAAACACCCACCCACACACACAAAACACAACACAACCCACAACAAACCAACACCCCCCACACAACACAAAACCCCTCCACCTACCACACCCCACAAAACCACACCACAAAACCACCCCACACACGCACACGCGCGCGCCACACCCCACCACACACAAACACCCCACACAAACACACACTACACAAACCCCACCACACACACACACACCCACCCACCACACACCCCACACTACCAACACACCCCCACCCACACTACACACCCACACCCACACACAACACACAACACACACACACTACACACACACACCCCACACACAAAACACAAACCCACCCCGGGAAACATCTAGCTCTCACAAAACCAAGCTTAAAATTTAATGAAAAACAGTTTGCCATCTTTCCAAGGGGTTTACCAAATCCTGAGGAAAGACAGGGGGAAACGGGGGGTTTGGGGGAGGGGGGTTTGCTGATAAAAATTCGCTGGAATTTTGAGGAGCGGGAAAAAAGGAAAAGGGGAGAAGAAAGGAAAACATAGGGGGAAAAACTTCACTCTGGGGGCCCCAAGGGGGGTAATAGCAGTGATGAAAAAACCCCCCACAGAACGCAGGGGGCCAAAGGCAAGAGTACAAACGAGAGAAAATAGAGCGAGGGTTGGGCCCACACTGGCTAGAGGGCCAAAGAGCTCATGCATGGGGGGCCAAAGCCCCTGACAGGGGGGGGGACTTTAACCCCCAAGGAGATCGATTGGGGGAATTTGGGGACCCACATGGGGGCCAAGAACGGGGGCAAAAGAAGATGGAGGGGGTACGGGAAAAATTTTCCCTGTCCAACACGAAAAGGGACACACAAGAAGAGAGGAGAGGATAACCAGAAAGGGCGGACTTAGTATTCACCTTGAGTATTTGCAGATACAGGACATACATATGGGGGGACCCCTTGGGGCCAGGACCATGGGGGTTTTAAGCTTCAAATACACATAAGCAAACAAGGGGGGAAAAGAAGCGGGGAAGGCCAGGAGGGAATAAAACCCCAAACTACAAAAAAAGGGGATTCCCAACGGGAAATTGGGGGAAAACCTGAAGGGGGTTTCATTGGGCCCCACAGAACGGGCAGGGGGAAGCCATTTTAATGAGATGAGGAAAAGTAGAAACCCAAAAATGAAAAGGGGGGCGGGAGGATGGGTTTTGTCCCCAAAGGGGTAACAGGTTTAAATAAAAAAGCCAGGAGGGCCCCAGGGTTTCCCCAAAGGTGCGGGGGAGGAAAAAACCAAGTGTGCTGGGGAAAAAGGGGGAAGAAAAAAGAAGGAAAAGGCCCCAGGAGAATAAGGAGAACAGTCTTGGGAGCCAGAAACGAAAAATGCCCCAATAAGAAGGGGAGGCCCAAAACAATAAAAAAATGAATGGGCAGCGAAACCCAAATCTGCCCCCAAAACTTTTGTAAAAGCCACATCAGGAGGAAAACAACAGTAAAGGACCAGGTAATCAGGCAAAGGGGAAGGAAGGAGGGGAGACAAACCCAAAAAATGACCGTGAAATATGTGAAGAACTCAACAAAGATTCCAAAAAAGTTTCACAGAGGGGAAAAAAGGGACTCCGAAAGACAGAGAGGTTGGGGACACCACCAAGTGCTGGACACAGTGCCCCAAACCGAGGAAAAAGTGAAAAAGGCTTCCCGGTGAGCTAGATACCTCCCAAAGGGAAAGGGGCCAATAACATTCCCCCCCATGGGTTTTTTGGAGAGGGGAAAACAGAGGCCTATGTGTAAACCCTTTAAAAAACAATATTCAATACATCTATCGAAACAGGGGATTGCTGAGGCATGGGAAAACAGCAATGTAGTCCCCCAACTTTTTAAAAAAAAGGGGACAGACATGGGAAACATTAAACTCAGACCATGTCAAATGCCCTGTTAGTAGGGAAAATATGGGAAGTTATCAGGGGAAAGTGGTGGAAACACCTAGAAAGGAAAGAAAACTCATCAAAAGGGAGCCAAATGGTTTCAGGACGGGAAATCCTGTGTCACAAACCTATGGAGTTCTATGAAAATGGTGACAGCAGTAAGACAAGAGAGAAAAGGGGGGGGTGGATTGCATTTTCTTGGGACTGCAAGAAGGGGTTTGACACCCGTTCCACACAAGAGATTGGGGCAAAAAAATGGGGGGGGGAAACCCAAACGGGATAACAGGAAGGCACTTTAATGGATCAGGGAAAATTGTCAGGAAGACACAGCGATTTTTTGGTACGTGGCGAGGGGGTCAGAGTGGGGGACCTGTTTTCCAGCGGGGGCCCCCCAGGGTTTTCAGTCCTAGGACCAGTGCCCGTTTTCTGGTATTTGTGAAAAGACAGACGGAAGGAATAGACTCTGGGTTTTCCCTGTTTGCAGATGCGTGAAGGGTTATGAAAAGAATTCACTCGATCGAAGACCCGGCAGAAATACAAAGGGATCTGGGGAAAGGGTGCAGACCCGGTCCAGGGAATGGCTCCTGGAGTTTAAACCCCCAAATTTCAAAATCATGAAATTGGGGAAGGGCCCAAAAAAGGCCCCAGGGCGGAGTAAGTCTAGGGGGTCAAGACTACCCAAAAAACACCCCAAAGGGGGAAAAAAATCTTGGGGTGAAATAAAAACACCAGGGACAAACTCCCCGAAAGGGACATCAACCAAATAAATGCCCGCAGCATATGGGCGCCAAACAAAAACCCCAAAAACAGCCCTTTCCCCCATCTTAATAAGGGGAAATTTTTCAGGACCCCGTACCCGTGAGTTAGGCCCATATTGGGGGTATGCGGGGACCAGTTTTTGGAAACCCCCACCAAACCAACACGTGAAGAAATAGAGAAAGTGCAAAAAGGTTTTCAACAAGACTAGCCCCAGAGCTAAGAGGTATGTCCCAAAGAGGAGAGGTTTTAAGGGAAATCAACCTGCGACACTGGGGGGACAGGGGAGATAGGGGGGGGCATGGGTAAAAAAAATACAAAATACTGGGGACCCAATTGACAAGGGGGGGACAAAAAACAGATGTTTTCCCGATATTGGGCCCAGTAAAAAAGGGGGCACCGTTTGGAAAGTGAAGACACAGATGAATCCCCAGGGATGTTTGGGAAAATATTTCTTTAGCCCCCAAGGGGTAGTCCCGTTAAAATGGAAAAATTTGGGAAGTGAGTAGGGAGGCCCGGGTCCATACATAGCTTTAAAACAGAGGGATAATTTAAAGCTCACGGCTCAGGGAGAGTGACCTAGTAGCGATCAGTGAAGAGGCGGGGCCAGGAGCTCGGACTCGACCCCCGCAACCTCAACTAGGTGAGTACAACTAGGTGAGTACACACACACACACGCTTCACACAGCCACACACCACACACACACACCCACTCACACACACACCCACACTACACACACACACACACACGTGCGCGCACCCCCCCCCCCCACACCCATACACCCACACTACACACACCCACACACACACACACACACACACACACACACACACACACTACACACCCACACACTACACCCCCCCCCCACACACACACAAGCTGGAAATTGGGGGTCACTCTCCTCGAGCTATCAGAATTAGAATAAGCAGCATTTACTGGCATTTAATAGAATTTATTGAGGTGTAGGAGAGTTAAGCAGTTAATGAGAGGTAGCGGCACACACACAGGCCAGGCCTAGTATACAGAATTGAACGTAATTTTAAGCACACAAGACAGTACAGTGGGAACCAAGAGATCGGGTACATATGCAATACATATGTAGTACATACGTGGGAAATAAGGACTGCTTACATAAACACACGCACACACACACATACACACACTAGGCGAGTACAGGATCTGCTGTTAGGCACTTGAATAGCTGTAGCACACACACACACACACACACACACACACACACACACACACACACACACACACACACACACACACAGGATTTCACACCTTCCTGTGAATTGACCCTCTAACCCTCCCTTCTCTCCCTCTCTCACTACCTATCTCTCTTTCTACCTATCCTCTACCTATATCTCTCTTTCTATCTCTCTCACTACCTATCTCTCTCTAATTATTCTCTCTCCCCCTCTCCCATCTCTCCCCTCTAACATCTCTTTCCTCCAACACCTCCCCCCCCTCAAACATCTCTCCCCCTCTAGCATCTCTCTCCTCTCATTATCTCTCTCCTCTCCCTTTTCCCCATCTCTCCCCTCCTCCTCTCTCTCTCTCCCCCTATCCTCTCTCTCTCTTCCATCTCCCCCATCTCTCCCCCTCTCTCTCCCCTCTCTTTGCCCTCTCTCTCTCTCTCTCTCTCTCTCCTCTCTTCCCCTCTCTCTCTCTCTCTCACTCTCCCCTCTCTCTTACCTTTCCCTTCTCTCTCTCACTCTCCCTCTCTTCTCCATTTTCCCTTCTCACTCTCCCCCTCTCTCCTTCTACCCTCCCCTTCTCTCTCTTTCTCCCTCTCTCCCCCTTTCCCTTCTCACTCTCCCCCCTCTCTCTCTCCTTCTACCTTTCCCTTCTCTCTCTCTCTCTCTCTCTCTTTCACTAAAAAAAGAAAAAAAATGGTTGGGACTCGCAGGAATCAGGGATCAGATGACAATGGTTCTGGTAGGGAGGAATGGATGGAGGAGCAATGGAAAAGGATGGAACAAGAATGGGAGAGAAAATTAGAAGAGCTTTCTGAAAAAATGGAGAAAGAGCTCTCTGTGAAATTGAAAAAAGAGTTTGGAGAAGGAGACGAAAAATTGGGAGGCCCAAGTCGAAACTGCAGTAGCCAGGGTAAGGGTCCTAGAATTTGAGGTAAACAGGCTGAAGCAAGTCTCAGGGGCAGTGACCAGAGAAGACACAGCATATGAAGCTGAGAGGCTGAACAGGAAGGAAGGAGATATGAATTATGCTAAGGTCATATCAGCCTGCAAAGAAGGGCCAAGGAATGAAAGGGAAGAGCAGCTTGGTGCAGATGGAGAGGGAGATAGGTCGAATGCTGAGGCACAACCATGCTACCAAGAGCCACTGGAAAAATCAAGGGAGAAAATGTCCACATACAGACAGGAACCAGAGTCATAGAGGGAGAGGCAATGGGAGGAGGAAAGGGCAAAATCAGTGTTTATCCATGGCTTCAGGAGAGAGAGAGGAAAGGACACACACACTGTAAGACGGCAGGAAGAAAGAAAAGAGATTGAGAAAATCATCACGGAAATAGGGGGAGAAGACATGGACGAGATTGTAAATTTTCAGAGAATAGGGGGGTACTTGAAGGGGAGAAAAAGACCAATCAAGCTGATTATCAGGACAGAAACAGTGAGGAACAGGATCCTCCAAGAGAAACCACGGTTGAAATACTCAGAAGAGTACAAGAGGGTGTTCCTAGACAGAGACAGAACACAGAGCGACAGCAGCTGAGGGAGAGGACAAAAAAGCGAAAGGAGCTAGGAAAGGAGACAAGGATGAAACCAGCAGAGGTCAGTCCAAGCAGAACAGAGCAGCAAGGGCAAGCACACACACAACCTCAGAACCCCACAACCTATCACACCATCCCAACACACACTATAATCCATACCCACAGCTTCCACCCAACCCCCAACTATAGAATCCCACAGTATGCTACCAGGTCTCCCACCCTCACAGGCCCCCCAAACCACAGTGTTGGAAAGGAAACTGAAGTTATGGTACACAAACGCTGATGGAATAACAAACAAGTGGGAGGAGTGGCACGAAAGAGTCAAAGAGGCATCACCGGACATCATAGCTCTCACAGAAACCAAGCTTACAGGTATGATAACAGATGCCATCTTTCCAATGGGATACCAGATCCTGAGGAAAGACAGAAGGAACAGGGGAGGGTGGAAGAGTGGCACTGCTGATCAAAAACCGATGGAATTTTGATGAGCTGGAGAGAGGAGACAGCAAAGAAGAAAGTGATTACATAGTGGGAACTCTTCACTCTGGAGGTCCCAAGGTGGTAAGTGCAGTGATGTATAACCCGCCACAGAACAGCAGGAGGCCAGGGCAAGAGTATGACGAGAGCAATAGAGCGATGGTTGACACACTGGCTGGCCAGAAGAGCTCATGCAAGCAGGGCAAAGCTCCTGATCATGGGTGACTTTAACCACAAGGAGATCGACTGGGAGAACTTGGAGCCACATGGGGGCCAAGATACATGGAGCGCTAAGATGATGGAGGTGGTACTGGAAAACTTCATGTACCAACTCATAAGGGACACTACAAGAGAGAGAGGAGAGGATGAACCAGAAAGACTGGACTTAGTATTCACCTTGAGTAGTGCAGATATTGAGGACATCACACATGATTGCTGGCCCCTTTGGGGCCAGCGATCATGTGGTTTTGAGCTTCGAATACACAGCAGAGCTACAAGTGGAGGGGGAAGCAGGAAGGTCAGGACAAATGTAGCCAAACTATAAGGGGACTACACGGGAATGAGGAACTTCCTGAATGAGGTTCATTGGGACAGAGAACTGGCAGGGAAGCCAGTTAATGAGATGGAATATGTAGCAACAATGTGCAAGGAGGTTGAGGAGAGATTTGTACCCAAGGGAAACAGGAATAATGAAAAAGCCAGGATGAGCCCATGGTTCACCCAAAGGTGCAAGGAGGCAAAAACCAAGTGTGCTAGGGAATGGAAGAAATATAGAAGGCAAAGGATCCAGGAGAATAAGGAGAGCAGTCGTAGAGCCAGAAACGAATATGCACAGATAAGAAGGGAGGCCCAACGACAATATGAAAACGACATAGCAGCGAAAGCCAAATCTGACCCGAAACTGTTATACAGCCACATCAGGAGGAAAACAACAGTCAAGGACCAGGTAATCAGGCTAAGGAAGGAAGGAGAAGAGACAACAAGAAATGACCATGAAGCATGTGAGGAACTAAAGAGATTCAAAGAAGTGTTCACAGAGGAGACAGAAGGGGCTCCTGAAAGACGGAGGAGAGGTGGGGCACACCACCAGGTGCTGGACACAGTACACACAACCGAGGAAGAAGTGAAGAGGCTTCTGAGTGAGCTAGATACCTCAAAGGCAATGGGGCCAGATAACATCTCTCCATGGGTCCTGAGAGAGGGAGCAGAGGCGCTATGTGTACCCCTAACAACAATATTCAATACATCTATCGAAACAGGGAGATTGCCTGAGGCATGGAAGACAGCAAATGTTGTCCCAATCTTTAAAAAAGGAGACAGACATGAAGCACTAAACTACAGACCAGTGTCACTGACATGTATAGTATGCAAAGTCATGGAGATTATCAGGAGAAGAGTGGTGGAACACCTAGAAAGGAATGATCTCATCAACAGCAGCCAACATGGTTTCAGGGATGGGAAATTCTGTGTCACAAACCTACTGGAATTCTATGACATAGTGACAGCAGTAAGACAAGAGAGAGAGGGGTGGGTGGATTACATTTTCTTGGACTGCAAGAAGGCGTTTGACACAGTACCACACAAGAGATTAGTGCAAAAACTGGAGGACCAAGCAGGGATAAGAGGGAAGGCACTACAATGGATCAGGGAATACTTGTCAGGAAGACAGCAGCGAGTAATGGTACGTGACGAGGTGTCAGAGTGGGCACCTGTGACCAGCGGGGTCCCACAGGGGTCAGTCCTAGGACCGGTGCTGTTTCTAGTATTTGTGAACGACATGACGGAAGGAATAGACTCTTGAGGTGTCCCTGTTTGCAGATGACGTGAAGTTGATGAGAATTCATTCGATCGAAGACCAGGCAGAACTACAAAGGGATCTGGACAGGCTGCAGACCTGGTCCAGCAATTGGCTCCTGGAGTTCAATCCCACCAAGTGCAAAGTCATGAAGATTGGGGAAGGGCAAAGAAGACCGCAGATGGAGTACAATCTAGGGGGCCAGAGACTACAAACCTCACTCAAGGAAAAAGATCTTGGGGTGAGTATAACACCAGTCACATCTCCTGAAGTGCACATCAACCAAATAACTGCTGCAGCATATGGGCGCCTGGCAAACCTCAGAACAGCATTCCGACATCTTAATAAGGAATCGTTCAGGACCCTGTACACCGTGTACGTTAGGCCCATATTGGAGTATGCGGCACCAGTTTGGAACCCACACCTAGCCAAGCATGTAAAGAAACTAGAGAAAGTGCAAAGGTTTGCAACAAGACTAGTCCCAGAGCTAAGAGGTATGTCCTACGAGGAGAGGTTAAGGGAAATCAACCTGACGACACTGGAGGACAGGAGAGATAGGCGGGGGGGCATGATAACGACTTACAAAATACTGAGAGGAATTGACAAGGTGGACAAAGATAGGATGTTCCAGAGATCAGACACAGCAACAAGGGAACACAGTTGAAAGTTGAAGACACAGATGAATCACAGGGATGTTAGGAAGTATTTCTTCAGCCACAGAGTAGTCAGGAAGTGGAATAGTTTGGGAAGCGATGTAGTGGAGGCAGGATCCATACATAGCTTTAAGCAGAGGTACGATAAAGCTCATGTTTCAGGGAGAGTGACCTAGTAGCGACCAGTGAAGAGGCGGGGCCAGGAGCTTGGAATCGACCCCTGCAACCTCAACTAGGTGAGTACACACACACACACACACACACACACACACACACACTAACACTAACACACACACACACTACACACACCCCACACCCCACCACACACAACACACACACACCACACACACACACACACACTACAACACAAAACACACACACTACACACACACACACACTACACACACACATACACACAACACACCACACACACACCACACACTAACACACAACACCCTACACACACACACACACACCACTACACACACACACTACACACACACACACACACAACACACACACACACACCACTACACACACACACACACACTACACACACACACACTACACACACACACACACACACACCACACATCACACACTACACACACGCACACACACACACACACACACACTACACACACACACACACACACACACACACACACACTACACACACAACTACCACACACACTACACACACGCAACACACACACACACACTACACACACACACACACACACACACACACACACACACACACACTACAACACACACACACGACACACTACACACACACACACACACACACACAAACACACACACTACACACACACACACACACACACACACACACACACACACACACACACACACATACACAAACTACAACACACACACACACACACACACAAATACACAAACACACACACACACATACACAACTACACACACACTACACACACACACACATACACACACACACACACACACACACACACACACACACACGCACGCACACACAAATACACACACACCACACACACAAATACACACACACACACACACACACACCACACACACATACACACGAACACAAACACACACACACACACACACAAATACACACACACAAACCTACACGCAAACACACATTCGTAGTTCCGCATCAAGACTCTTCAACATTCCATGTAGGAAGGGAAGGCGACTTACACCTGGAAGACGACCCATGTGATTCCCATACTCAAGACAGACGGGACGTCCTGAATTATATTACCAAAAGTCCTGGAGAAGAGTGTAAGGAGGAGGTTGTTGTAGTGAGCAGCGTTAATTAAAGAAAACCAACTTAGACTCAAGGAAGGTAAATCGTGCCTAAGAAACCTCTTGCATTTTTATGAGTTAGTTACAAAGATAAAACAGGAACATCAACGCTGGATGGACTGCACCTTCCTTGACTCAAGAGATGCGTTTGATGAACATCAAAATGGTATACAATAACGACAGGTTGTTAGGTAAGACGCATATGCAACAGTTAGGCAACTTTATTCCGAAACGCATCTTGGTACAGAAAACACCTTGGACAACCTTTTCAAGTGAGAATTGTTGGATCTGAGAGGGACATGGACTCTCAGTGGCTACATTCTCACTACTACTACTCTGCACCTCTCCTTCCGACAGTATTTAAGTCTCTGCACTGTCGCTTGATCTTCAGATAGTTCTGACTATGGAACTGAACTTCTCCAGGCTGAGGGACTGACAACATCAAATTCTACGACTTCAAGGGTGATGGACTGATTACATCGTCTTCACATCTCTACTGTTCCTGCCTACTTTCTGTATTCGACTGAAGAAGCCTACTGTGTAGGCGAAACGTTTCGGAATAAAGTTGCCTAACTGTTGCACATGTGTCTTACCTAACAGATGTGTTTGATACAGTACTCCACCAGAGGTTAATCCAGAAGTTGGATAAACCAGCAATGGGAGATTGATAAACTAGCAGTAGGAGATGGATAAACTAGCAGTAGGAGATGGATAAACTAGCAGTAGGAGATGGATAAACCAGCAGTAGGAGATGGATAAACCAGCAGTAGGAAGGGAAAAGTGTTCAAGTGGATCAAAGAATGCCTAACAAAAAGAGCAGGGAGAATAAGAGTCAGGAAGAGTCAGAATGGGAAAGGATAACGAGTGGGGTTACACAAGGCTTGGTACTGGAGCCTCTCCTCGTTACTAACATAAATAAACCATCTGATGGGGTTGACTCATCTTTGTGTGTTTACTACTGGTTCCCTCACTCCCTTATGTTACTGTGACTTGTGAATGTTCCAAGTTGAAGCGACACGTCGCCTTAATCTTCTCTCTCCTGTGTGCAGGTTATGTATTGTTATAGGAAGGTCAGTAGTGCCTGATACTATAGCAAGGTCAGTAGTACCTGATCTTCGTATAGGAAGGTCAGTAGTACCTGATCTTGTTACAGGAAGGTCAGTAGTATCTGATCTTGCTATAAGAAGGTCAGTAGTACCTGATCTTGCTATAGGTCAGTAGTACCTGATCTAGCTATAGGAAGATCAGCAGTACCTCATCTTGGTATAAGAAGGTCAGTAGTACCTCATCTTACAATAGGAAGGTCAGTAGTACCTCATCTTAGTATAGGAAGGTCAGTAGTACCTGTTAGTATAGGAAGGTCAGTAGTACCTGTTAGTATAGGAAGGTCAGTAGTACCTCATCTTAGTATAGGAAGGTCAGTAGTACCTCATCTTGGTATAGGAAGGTCAGTAGTACCTCATCTTGGTATAAGAAGGTCAGCAGTACCTCATCTTGGTATAAGAAGGTCAGTAGTACCTCATCTTGGTATAGGAAGGTCAGTAGTACCTCATCTTGGTATAGGAAGGTCAGTAGTACCTCATCTTGGTATAGGAAGGTCAGTAGTACCTCATCTTGGTATAAGAAGGTCAGTAGTACCTCATCTTGGTATAGGAAGGTCAGTAGTACCTCATCTTGGTATAGGAAGGTCAGTAGTACCTCATCTTGGTATAGGAAGGTCAGTAGTACCTCATCTTGGTATAGGAAGGTCAGTAGTACCTCATCTTGGTATAGGAAGGTCAGTAGTACCTCATCTTGGTATAAGAAGGTCAGTAGTACCTCATCTTGGTATAGGAAGGTCAGTAGTACCTCATCTTGGTATAGGAAGGTCAGTAGTACCTCAGTATAGGAAGGTCGGTAGTACCTCATCTTGGTATAGGAAGGTCGGTAGTACCTCATATTGGTATAGGAAGGTCAGTAGTACCTCATCTTGGTATAGGAAGGTCAGTAGTACCTCATCTTGGTATAGGAAGGTCAGTAGTACCTCAGTATAGGAAGGTCGGTAGTACCTCATCTTGGTATAGGAAGGTCAGTAGTACCTCATCTTAGTGGAGGACCACCAGAACCAGCTCCTCTACAACAATGACAACTACCAGGAGTACCACAACTACTACAAGCACATAAAGTATCACACAACCTCAACTACTAGGACTCACAACTATACAATTACCAGAACCGCAACAACTACCAGCACTACAAATGCCAGTACCACAACTACCAGCAGCACAACCCTTACCAACAGCACCACAACCGCCTGTATCACCGAAACTACCAGCAGCACCACCACAATTACCAGCACCACAGCATCTACCAGCAGCACCACACCTACCAGCACTACCACAAATACTAGCACCCCCACCATTACCAGCAACACAACTACCAGCACTACCACAGCTACCAGCACTATCACAGATATCTGTACCCTCACCAGTACCACAACCACCTATAACAGAACCACCACAACTACCTGAAGAACCACAGCTACCTGCACCACAGCTACCTGCACCACCACAACTACCTGCACCACCACAACAACTACCTGTACAAGCACCACCACAGAAGGAGCTGGCAGGGGGTCCAATTACAATGTATGACCGTCACAACCTAAGCTGAGAGTAATTAAGAGTTGCTACCTCCCATGGTGAGATGTACCTCCAACACTGCTTCCTCCAACACTGTTCCTTGAAGCACCTCGAGTCTTTTTGGACTGGAAACATAGTCTGTGGCTTCTACTCCAGAGACACAGTCTATGGCCTTCCCTGCAGAACCACAGATAATGTCAACAAAAAGATACTTCTTTTGTTTCTGCAAATATACAGGACTTTAGACCATCCACCATAAAAAAAAATACACCTGATCAGTGGACTCCCTATGAAATCAGACGCAATGTTTGCAGCTTTCACAGAGACCTGCATAAAAGTCCACTTTGACAGCGAAATATAGATATCTGGGTACAACCTACACGTAAATGAGCCGAAGTGTATCGCAGGAGGCTAGATCCTCTCACATCCTGGACGAGAGTATAGAGTTGGTAAGATACATGTGTAAACGTTAAATATTCTAGAGAGAGAGAGAGAGAGAGAGAGAGAGAGAGAGAGAGAGAGAGAACCTAGACACCGGGGTCATCTCACAGCCACTAAAAACACTGAATACAGATCCAACTGCCTAAAGGTAGCAGGAAAGCAATAACAAAGACCTGATATGCAACTTGTCAGACACAGCAACATCATGGAATCTTGGTAGAGGACATCACCACAACCTACTTGCAAACTCCTGACCCACCTCTTGGGCATGACCTACTTCCACTGGGTAATCCCATCTACCAGAGACACAATGCCTTCATCTGATGCACCACATCTGACTCCAGTATATAAGCAACAATCTTCCTGCCTGTGCTTCAGACTCTATCAGACAGCAGTGTTCATCACCTGCTCTTAGGCTGGCGGACTTATTACCTCGTCTCCCACTGTCTTGTGTATATTATATATATATATATATATATATATATTATATATATATATAATATATATATATATATATATATATATATTATATATATATTTCTGCGTCATTATTTCCATATATTGGACTGATAAAGCCACTGGATGACAAAACTTCTACAAAGTAAAGATACCCAGATGATGCACGTGTGTCTAATTCATCATCATCTATAGACTAATAGCACTGACGTCTCGCATTATTAAAATATTTGAGTTTAAAAAAACTAAGGCTGCAAACCACATAGATTTACAACTGTTTCACAATCGAGGGCAGCATCAGATGGAACAGGTGAAGAACGTAGGTATGACAATGTCAAAGAATCTCATTTTCAAGGCTCACAACAGTACCATTATAAAGAGGATGATAACAGAATGGATAATGAGAACCTTCAAAACAAGAGATGACAAGCCAATGATGATTCCTTTAAGTCTTCTCTCAAGGCTGAAATATTGCCGTACACTACCAGCCTCTTTCAAGAAAGACAAAACTACATAACTTAGAGAAACAGAGAACCTTTACTGCAGAACATTTAAGGTTTCTCCTTGAATTGTAAGAAAGATACATCATGACTGAGCCCAAATCTACACACAGAAATCACTAATAAAACAAGAGGCCTGGTACAAGACGGAAAGTTACAGCCAAAAAAAAGCAAGTAAGACACACAGGAAACATTTAGGCATCATTATTCCGAAACGTTTCGCCTACACAATAGGTTTCTTCAGTCGAGTATAGAGAATAGGTAGGAGCAGTAGAGATGTGAAGACGATGTAATCAGTCCATCACCCTTGATGATGTAGATTTGAGGTTGTCAGTCCCTCAGCCTGGAGGAGAATTATGTTTCATAGTCTGAAACATTGTTTCGTAGTCTGAAACATTGTTTCAGACTATGAAACATAATTCTCCTCCAGGCTGAGGGACTGACAACCTCAAACCTACATCATCAAGGGTGATGGACTGATTACATCGTCTTCACATCTCTACTGCTCCTACCTATTCTCTATACTCGACTGAAGAAACCTATTGTGTAGGCGAAACGTTTCGGAATAAAGTTGCCTATGTGTCTTACCAACTTGTCGGTATTGTGTACCATTTTGATATTCAAAGATAAGCGGAGGAGCCATGAGACAGCATAAGTTTAAGGGGTCCAAGACTTTTTAAGTCTCCCATCATACATAAGAGGAATTACCAACAGATCCTTGGTTCTTTTCCAGAGTTAACTTGATGTCGGCTTCTGATCTGCCAGGTTGTGGTTCGTACATTGGACTGCGTGCGGCCAGCAGTAACAGCCTAGTTAATAAGCTTTGATCCACTAGGAGGCCTGATCTGGGACCAGGCCGCGGGGGCGGTGACCCCCAGAAACACTTCAGGTCTCAAGGTATCAAACACTTCACACTCATATCTCTCCAACATTGCTCCTCCAACGCTGCACTTCCAACACTGTTCCCTCCACCACTCCACTTTAAATTCCAATTACTACTCCCTTCAATTCTATACTGAAAGGCTGTACATTACCTCTCCAACACTGCTCCTCCAACACTGCTCCTCCAACACTGCTCCTCCAACACTGCTCCTCCAACACTGCTCCTCCAACACTGCGTTACCATCAGGTCCACAAACCTCACATACCTGAAAAAAAAAAAGTTTTTAGAACACATCAACCTAAATATACTGCCCAGATTATTTTAACTTATGACACACTATTATTATTATTATTATTATTATTACTGTCACTATTATTATTATTATTTCAATCATACAGACAAGCCACAACTGTTAAGATAAGCTGACTCTTATCTGTCACAGCTGTGGGTGGTCACTGCTGGGAGACGTCACACAGCTGTGGGTGGTCACTGCTGGGAGACGTCACACAGCTGTGGGTGGTCACTGCTGGGAGACGTCACACAGCTGTGGGTGGTCACTGCTGGGAGACGTCACACAGCTGTGGGTGGTCACTGCTGGGAGACGTCACACAGCTGTGGGTGGTCACTGCTGGGAGACGTCACACAGCTGTGGGTGGTCACTGCTGGGAGACGTCACACAACTGTGGGTGGTCACTGCTGGGAGACGTCACACAGCTGTGGGTGGTCACTGATGGGAGACGTCACACAACTGTGGTGGTCACTGCTGGGAGACGTCACACAGCTGTGGGTGGTCACTGCTGGGAGACGTCACACAACTGTGGGTGGTCACTGCTGGGAGACGTCACACAGCTGTGGGTGGTCACTGCTGGGAGACGTCACACACTGTGGGTGGTCACTGCTGGGAGACGTCACACAACTGTGGGTGGTCACTGCTGGGAGACGTCACACAACTGTGGGTGGTCACTGCTGGAGACGCAACATGGGGTGGTCACTCGGAGCTCACACAGCTTGGGTGGTCACTGCTGGGAGACGTCACACAACTGTGGGTGGTCACTGCTGGGAGACGTCACACAACTGTGGGTGGTCACTGCTGGGAGACGTCACACAACTGTGGGTGGTCACTGCTGGAGACGTCACACAACTGTGGGTGGTCACTGCTGGGAGACGTCACACAGCTGTGGGTGGTCACTGCTGGGAGACGTCACACAGCTGTGGGTGGTCACTGCTGGGAGACGTCACACAGCTGTGGGTGGTCACTGCTGGGAGACGTCACACAACTGTGGGTGGTCACTGCTGGGAGACGTCACACAGCTGTGGGTGGTCACTGCTGGGAGACGTCACACAACTGTGGGTGGTCACTGCTGGGAGACGTCACACAACTGTGGGTGGTCACTGCTGGGAGACGTCACACAACTGTGGGTGGTCACTGCTGGGAGACGTCACACAACTGTGGGTGGTCACTGCTGGGAGACGTCACACAGCTGTGGGTGGTCACTGCTGGGAGACGTCACACAGCTGTGGGTGGTCACTGCTGGGAGACGTCACACAGCTGTGGGTGGTCACTGCTGGGAGACGTCACACAGCTGTGGGTGGTCACTGCTGGGAGACGTCACACAGCTGTGGGTGGTCACTGCTGGGAAACGTAACACAGCTGTGGGTGGTCACTGCTGGGAGACGTCACACAGCTGTGGGTGGTCACTGCTGGGAGACGTCACACAGCTGTGGGTGGTCACTGCTGGGAGACGTCACACAGCTGTGGGTGGTCACTGCTGGGAGACGTCACACAACTGTGGGTGGTCACTGCTGGGAGACGTCACACAACTGTGGGTGGTCACTGCTGGGAGACGTCACACAGCTGTGGGTGGTCACTGCTGGGAGACGTCACACAGCTGTGGGTGGTCACTGCTGGGAGACGTCACACAGCTGTGGGTGGTCACTGCTGGGAGACGTCACACAGCTGTGGGTGCTCACTGCTGGGAAACGTAACACAGCTGTGGGTGGTCACTGCTGGGAGACGTCACACAGCTGTGGGTGGTCACTGCTGGGAGACGTCACACAGCTGTGGGTGGTCACTGCTGGGAGACGTCACACAGCTGTGGGTGGTCACTGCTGGGAGACGTCACACAACTGTGGGTGGTCACTGCTGGGAGACGTCACACAACTGTGGGTGGTCACTTCTGGGAGACGTCACACAACTGTGGGTGGTCACTGCTGGGAGACGTCACACAACTGTGGGTGGTCACTGCTGGGAGACGTCACACAACTGTGGGTGGTCACTGTGGGAGACGTCACACAACTGTGGGTGGTCACTGCTGGGAGACGTCACACAACTGTGGGTGGTCACTGCTGGGAGACGTCACACTGCTGTGGGTGGTCACTGCAGTGGTCATCCTTGACAACAGTGTCTGCAGTCGCGAATTTGATAAATTACTTTTGATAAAGCGTATCTGATAATGTATATTTAAGAACATAAGAACATAAGAAAGAAGGAACACTGCAGCAGGCCTACTGACCCATGCGAGGCAGGTCCAATTCTCCTACCGGCTTAAGCCAACGCCCTAACCTAGTCAGGTCAGCTCACATTCACTTAAGGAAGAAGCACGGCATCTGACCTAGTAGCACAAGCTAGTTAGGTCCAACTCACACCCACTCATGTATTTATCTAAACTATTTTTAAAATTACACAACGTCTTAGCTTCTATGACGGTACTGGGGAGTTTGTTCCACTCATTCATGACTCTATTACCAAACCAGTGCTTTCCTACATCCTTCCTGAATCTCAATTTTTGCCAACCTCAAGCCATTGCTGTGAGTTCTGTCTAGGCTAAATATTTTTAGCACGCTATTTACATCCCTTTTATTTATTCCTGTTTTCCATTTATACACCTCAAGCACACCCCCCTTTCTAGAGAGTGCAGATTCAGGGCCCTCAGTCTATCCTCATAGGGAAGATTTCTGATACATGGGATCAACTTTGTCATCCTCCTTTGTACATTTTCCAGTGCATATATATCCATTCTGTAATACGGTGACCAAAACTGTGCAGCATAATCTAAATTAGGCCTAACTAAAGATATATAGAGTTGAAGAACAACCTAAGGATTTCTACTATTTATACTTCTAGATACGAAGCCAAGGATTCTGTTAGCTTTATTGCGAAGACTTATGTACCGTTGTCTTGGTTTCAGATTACAGCTAACCAGAACTCCTAAATCCTTTTCGCAATCAGTAATATTAAGATCTACATTATTAGTTTATAAGTGGCATGGTTATTTTCCCGTCCAACATTTAGAACTTTGCATTTGACTACAGTAAACTGCATTTGCCACCTCTCCGACCACTGCATCAGTCTATTCAAATCATCCTGGAGTGCTCTAATGTCTTCATTAGAATGAATTGGACGGTCTATTTTGGTGTCATCAGCAAATTTGCTTATGTCGCTATTTATTCCCCCACCTTTGTCGTTTATGTAAATTGTGAACAACAAAGGGCCCAACACTGACCCCTGAAGAACACCGCTTGTGACGTGCCCCCATTCTGATTTCTCCCCATTTATTTATTTATTTATTTATTTATTAACAATTTGAGCATACATACAGAGGTACAAAAAAATACAGATAAGAGCAGCATGCCAAAGCCACTTACACTATGCATAGCATTACGGGCTGGCTTAAAATTAACTAAGCAATGATGAAATCAGTGATAAAACATTATTGTAAACAGATAACTATAAAGCACAAGTGAGTATTACAAAGACAGGTCATATGGTTGCTTGCATTGTTGTACATTCAGTCGTATGGAGTATTCTGTTAGGTAGTGTATTTAAAAAAATAATAAAGTTAGATTGGGTTTTAGGTTTAACATTTATATGATATAATTGTGAGAAACATTTAAGATATACAATTTATAAGGTTCAGTTATTCAGTATTTATTTGGGTTTTGGGTGAGTAAGTGATCTTTGAGAAGAGACTTGAATTTATAAACAGGTAGTGTTTCTTTTATATTTACAGGTAATGAATTCCAGATTTTAGGGCCTTTTATATGCATTGAGTTTTTGCATAGTGTGAGATGGACACAGGAACATCAAAGAGTGATCTGTGCCTTGTGTTATGGTCATGTGTTCTGTTGTGGTTGGCAAGGAGATGTTTGAGGGAGGGTTAATATCAGAGTTAAGTGTTCTATGTATGTAATAGTGGCAGTAATAAGTATGGTGTTTTGTATGGTGAGTAGGTTTAGTGTATTGAATATTGGTGGATGAGTGTGCTGCCTGTAGTGAGAATTTGTTATCATTCTAACTGCAGCCTTTTGTTGGGTAATTAGTGGTCTGAGATGGTTAATTGTTGTTGAGCCCCATGCACAAATTCCATAGGTGAGATAGGGGTAAATAAGAGAGTGATATAGGGCCAGGAGGGCTGACTGTGGAACATAGTACCGTATCTTCGATAGTATGCCTACAGTCTTGGAAATTTTCTTAGAAATTTGTTGTATATGTGTATGAAATTTGAGTCTATTATCAAGGTGGATTCCTAAGAATTTTCCCTCTGTTAGCTTTGTGATAGGTGATCTGTTTATCATTATGTTAAGAGGGACATCTGTAGCTCTGTTACCAAACTGAATGAAGTAGGTTTTGTCAATGTTTAGTGTAAGTTTGTTAGTCCTCATCCAGGTAGATATTTTCTGTAATTCGGTATTTACAGTATTGGCTAGCGTGACTGGGCTCGGGTGAGAGAAGACGTATGTAGTGTCATCTGCAAATAGTGTGGGTTTGAGTAATTGCGAAGCATTGGTAGGTCATTTATGTATAGGAGAAAGAGAGAGGCCAGGACACTTCCCTGTGGGACAACCAACTGTAATTGGTTGTGCGGAAGAGCTTGCCCCATTTGCGTACACATATTGGCTTCTGTTGCTGAGGTAAGACTTGAGGTAGTTGAGGGAGTGCCCTCTTATACAATAGTGTGACAATTTTACGTGGAGCAAGTCATGGTCAACTGTATCAAAAGCTTTACCTAAGTCAATGAAGATCCCCAGTGGGACTTCTTTTTTCTCTATTGCAGTGTATATATGTTCTAGCATGTGTATAATAGCATCATTAGTATTTTTATTAGGCCTGAATCCAAATTGGCAGGGGTTGAGTATGTTTTGGGAGATAAGGAAGGAGTAGATTCGTTTATGAATTAATTTTTCGAAGATTTTTGAGAGAGGGTGAAAGTTGGATATTGGCCTATAGTTATTCAACTCTGTTTGGTCTCCTCCTTTGTGGATCGGGGTGACCCTTGCTATTTTGAGTACTGTAGGGAAGGTGGAGGATTCAATGGATTTGTTAAAGAGTGTTGCAATGATTGGTGATAGCACTTGTGACACTTTTTTGTATATAAAGGGTGGTAAGGTATTTAAATCTCCTGCCTTGTTTTTTAGTGCGTTGATAATAAGGGAGACTTCGTATGGGTTAGTCGGAGCTAGGAACAGTGTGTTCGGGTAGTTGCCGGTGAGGTAGTCATTTGGTGGGTATCTGAGCTTGGATTTTATTGGCAAGGTTTTGTCCTATAGTGGAGAAGAAATCATTGAGTCTGTTTGCTGTTTCTGTTGGTGGGAGTTGGGGTTCATCTGATTTTGCTAATTTTATTTCGCTATTTCGTGATATCTTTTTTGTTCCCAGAATTTCTGATAGGGTTTTCCAGGTCTTTTTTTATATCACTCGTAAGTTGGTATAATCTGTTCTCATAATACAATTTTTTTGCCCTTCTTATCAGGCTGGTTAGGATTGACGAGTAACGTTTTGTTTGGTCTCTGGTTATGTGACCCATTCTGTACTGTTTTTCATATTGGTGTTTTGTATTTATGGATTTGAGAATGCTGGTGTTAGCCAGGACTGTTCAGTCTCTTAGCTGTCATCTGTTTAGTTTTTTTAGGGCAGTGCTTGTTATAGAGGTATTGGGTCTTTTTTTTAGAAAATTATTAATACATTCGTCAATATCTGTATAGATTCTAGCTCAGTGTGCCAATCAATGTTTGCTACTGCTGTTGTGAAGTTATTAATGGCTGCCTCATTGTGAAGTCTGAAGGTGACTTTAGTAGTGTCTTGGGGTATTTTACCAAGAGTTGTTATGAAGAAAGTAGGGTAGTGGTCTGTGGTATTATCTGTAATTATGCCTGATTTTAAAGGGGATATGGTGTTGGTCCAGATGTGGTCAAGTAGGGAAACACTAGTCTCTGTAACTCTTGTATGTTTTGTTACTGTTGGTAGCAACATACAGTTACTCATTGTGTTTGTGAATTCAGTAATGTGTGGGTCCTGGTCTTGCAGGAGATTTATATTGAAGTCACCTGAGAGTAGTAAGTGATCTTTGTTCATGCGTGCATCAGTTATCATACTTCCTAGGTTTTGACTAAATTGGCTGATGTTTGACTGTGGAACTCTGTAGATGTTTATCAATGTAAGAGGTTTTTATAGGTATTTGGATTTGAATTTAGCTATTATATATTCCCCATGTTCATCCCTTGTGCAAGTATTAGTGATACATTCTAGTTGGTCTGAGTAGTATATAGCAGTGCCACCCCCTTGTTGGTCTGGCCTACAGTTGTGTATGGCTGTGTAACCAGGAATGGCATAGACATCTGTACTATCAGGCTTTAGCCAGGTTTCACTTAGTGTAATGATGGACATATTGGCATGTAAGGAATTTAGTAATGCTATGAGGTCATCGTAATGCTTGCTTAAAGATCTGATATTGTAGTTAAAGATAGTTATGTTGTTGTTGGCACTGAGAAGTGCCTTTGATTGTTCTGCAGTGTAGTAATTACAGTAACTGTTTGATCATTTAAGTCATTAAATAAGAGGTTGGTATCAGGATCAATGTTTTGTAATCATAAGATTTGTAGTGAATTCTATAGTTAGAATTAAGTATAAAACAAAGTAAATAGTCTTAAGCTAAAAAATAGCACCTGAATTATTTAACAAATGTAAAATAATGAGCTAAGGTAGTTTTTTTTTTTTTTTTTTAAGCTAAAATAAAGGAGACAATATAAAAGGGACTAATACAAATAAAGTGATGATCAAATAATGGAGCTTGGGAATATGATAGTAGGTAGTACTATAAAGGTAATTTTTTAAAGTTAGAATTATAGTATAAAATTATAATATAAAAGGGACTAATATAGGTTGTGGTGAACAATAAAGTGGTAATCAAATAAATGAGCTTTGGAATATAATGGCAAAATTGTGAACTTATTCTACTTTAGCACCTGAGAATAGCACCTTGATTATTTTAACAATTGTGAATATATAAACTAGGGTAGTTATATAAAGCTAAAATAAAGGAGAAAATATATAAGGACTAAAATTAAGTAATGTAAACAAAGTTAAATGGACAGATGGTAGGAATTATAATATAAACTTATAATATAAAAATACAATTGAAATGGTACTTGCAATTGCACTAGAGTCTGGTATAGGTTGTTGACAAGATCAAGATTATACCTAGATTTAAATTGACAAAATAAAATTCACAATTAAAGTACCAAAGAACTGGTGTTTAATAAAATTTTAGTAAGTAATAATGATTACAAAAAAAGTGAAAAAGTAATGTTTATTTCATTCAATATTGCACTGGTAGTTATTACTTAGGTTATATGGCAGTACAAGGTAATTAAGAGTAATCTAAGATAGTAAATGTGGTATTAAAACAGGTAAAGTAATTAGACAAGTAATGGTTATTAAATGTCAAAAATGTTAAGAGTAAATTGAAATTATAGTAAAAATGATAATTATTAATTTTAGTAAGTAATATCAATTGATAGTATTTAAAAAAATATGAGGTAGTAATATGGACAGAGAAAGTATCAATTCAGCTAATGTTTAAGCAAACAATAGTAAATAAGAAAATTACATAAGGTGACTTATGCTTACTAGTAAAATCACAAAATGAGGTAGTTGATTATTTAATTACTAAGAGATTGTACAATGAAATTTGAACAATAATGGAGCAAAACATACACTACACTACACTACAAACTCTCTGCTGCCTATTTGTCAACCATGCCTCTACCCAGGAAAAAATTTCTCCTGTTATTCCGTGTCCCTTAAGTTTCCTCAATAACCTCTGATGTGTAACTCTATCGAAAGCCTTACTGAAGTCCATATGCGCTATTATATTCATTACCATGATCTACCTCCTCAAATACCTTAGTGAAAAAAGTTAGTAAATTCGTCAGACAGGAACGCCTCTTGTAAAACCATGCTGAGATTCATTAATCAATTTATGCCTTTCAAGATGGCTACGAATTGCCTCGGCAATTATTGATTCCATAAATTTCCCATGGAGGTAAGGCTTATTGGTCTATAGTTCAAAGCTAAGGACTTATCACCTGCCTTGTAAATAGGTATTACATTTGCCATTTTCCACTTGTCTGGCACTATGCCAATTTGTAGTGATATATTGAAAAGCTTAGCCAAAGGTATGCTAAGTTCCTCTTGCCATTCCTTCAAAACCCTTTTTATTTATCTAAGGACCATGTCACTAGTTACCCCAGTCGTGCATAGTTTATCGTCCTGTTCTACATAATTTATTATTTCTGGAATTTCGCTAGAATCTTCCTGAGTAAAAATGAGAGAAAGTAAGTGTTGGCTTCATAGCAAGAAGTATAAATAATAGAAGTCCTGAGGTTGTTCAACTCTATATATCCTTGGTTAGTCTTCATTTAGATTATGCTACACAGTTTTGGTCATCGTATTACAGAATGGATATAAATGCACTGGAGAACGTACAAAGGAGGATGACAAAGTTGATCCCATGTATCAGAAATCTTCCCTATGAGGATAGATTGAGGGCCCTGAATCTGTACTTTCTAGAAAGGAGTAGAATTAGGGGGGATATGATTGAGGTGTATAAATGGAAAACAGGAATTAATAAAGGTGATGTAAATAGCGTGCTAAAAATATCTAATATAGACAGGACTCGCAGCGCCTTCCCTGTTATCCCAGCCGGTCCTCCAGTTTTTGCACTAATCTCTTGTGTGAAACTGTGTCAAAAGCCTTCTTACAGTCCAAGAAAACGCAATCTACCCACCTCTCTCTCTCTTGTCTTACTGTTGTCACCCTGTCATAGAACTCCAGTAGGTCTGTGACACAGGATTTCCTCATCCCTGAAACCGTGCTTGCTGTCGTTGATAAGTACATTCCTTTCCAGGTGCTCCACCATTCTTCTAATAATCATCTGAATGACTGTGTGTGTGTGTGTGTGTGTGTGTGTGTGTGTGTGTGTATACTCACCTAACTGTGCCCACCTAATAGTGGTTGCAGGGGTCGAGACTCAGCTCCTGGCCCCAGCCTCTTCACTGAATGCTACTAGGTCCTCTCTCTCTCCGTCCTCCATGTGCTTTATCATACCTCGTCTTCAAGCTATGTATGGTTTCTACCTCCACTACATCACTCACCAGACTGTTCCACTTCCTGACTACTCTATGACTGAAGAAATACTTCCTAACATCCCTTTGACTCGTCTGAGTTTTCAATTTCCAAGTGTGATCCCTTGTTTCTGTGTCCCATCTCTGGAACATGTCTGTCCACTTTGTCTATTCCACGCATATTTTGTATGTGTGTATGTGTGTGTGTGTGTGTGTGTGTGTGTGTGTGTGTGTGTGTGTGTGTGTGTGTGTGTGTGTGTGTGTGTCAGTCCCACCACGCATGACTGGACACGCTATTTTACCGAACAAGTGTTGCTCAGTTCGACTCCACGACAGTTATTAATGTGCACACATGTTTACATAATTATAAGAATAATCCCGAAGTTGTCTCTCTCTCTCTCTCCCTCTTTTTTTTTACACAGGGTTTGACAAGGTTAGGTTAAGGATCCCTAGCTTTATTGACAAGCTAAGAGCTGTTACCTGCATCAGCTCATTTGAAAGCATTTTTATTATGAAACATACAAGTAGGGAACAGGATGAAGTTGGGGCCATCTGTGGGCCAGCATTTTCATTTGATCAACTATCTCGTTGACATCATAATGCTGTACGAATGTGTTCTATACTCGAGTCATCCTGGGTATGTATGATCTCAGATGGAGTGAAGTTCTGGAGAAGGGTACAGCCAGAGTGAAGTTGCTGCTTTCTGCCCGTATTGTGGCATAAAAGCTTGTTTCACGCTGTCCTCGAAGTGGATCCAAGTGTGGTACTTTTGACAATATTGGCCTTGTACATAACAGTAAGGCCACCCACATCCCTCCTGTGTTGAAGGCTCTGCTGAAATGACAGATCTATCCAGGATGGGTCCAGGCGAGAGATGAGACGTCTTGCTTTGTCCTCTACTGTCAAACAGTCGCAGATGAGGGGGGGGGACAGGCAAACCAAGAAAGTGGAGCATACTCAAGGTGTGAGCGTACTTGTGCCTCGCACGGAATCTTGGAACTCCTACCATCAATCAGATGCGAAATACGGAAAAGTGCTGTAAGCTTCCTAGCTGCCTTGTTTGCAAGATTTACAACGTGATTCTTCATGGTTAGTTTGGAGTCAAATTTCACCCCAAGGATATCAACTTCTTTCCCAAGTACCAACACCCTCCCATTCATACTTACTACTACACCGGCATTACCACCATGGTACCTAAAGACCATCATACATTGTGTTTTCTCAGGTACAAATGTTACCTGCCATCAGTTTCCCCAATCTGATATAGCCCTTAGCTGGTGATTGATGTACCTTAGAGCAGATGGCATTTCTTCTCTTGGATATGTGAATGTCAGAGTACAGTCGTCTGCACATGCATGGGATTCTGGGATGAGATGAAGGAGGTCACTAAAGTAGACATTCCATAACAATGGTCATACACACTTCCCTGAGGAACACTTGCCCCAATAGGATGTCTTGCTGATTTCGTTCCATTGAGAACTACCCTTAGAGATCTGCCATGAAGGTAATCACCGAGGAGACATAGCGTAGAGCCAGCAATTCCCAGTGCTTGCAGTTTTGCCAAGAGGCCCTGGTGCCACACCCGGTCGAAAGCACCAGCAATGTCCAGTGCTACCACACAGCTGATTTTGGATTCATCCAGTGACTGGTGCCATTTAGTGGAGAGGTTTAACAACAGATCAGCAGCAGAGTAACCTTTCCTGAAGCCATATTGACGATCACATAGTGAGTGGTAGTCAAAAAACTCTGTCATTTGTCTTGAGATTATTGTCTCAAGGATCTTACCAGTGATTGACAGGAGTGACACTGGTCTGTAGTTGCTGATTTCTGCTCTGCTCTTCTTTTTGTGAACAGGGACTACATTTGCCTCTTTTCACAGAGAGGGCCATTTACACTGTACTAGGCAGTGCTGAAAAATGCGAGTTAGAGGTGCTGCTAGCTGGTCTGCACATCTTCTCAACAATCTTAGGCTCAACTTGTCTGGGCCCACAGCCTTTTCTTGGTCCAGCGATTTAAGAAGGAAATGCACCTCTTCCTGCATTATTCTCTCTCTCTCTCTCTTCCTCCCTCTCTCTTTCTCTTCTTCTCTCTCAAAGATATGAAGCTCCGGCTGAACGATATATAAATTTCGTTTTAAATCAGCTATAAGTTGGCGATAAATACCCCGATAAATTTGGCGAGTGGGGCAGTAAATTGGCGAGCGTCGCAATAAATCTGGCGAGCGTCGCAATAAATTCATGATATATACAAGTAAATTTCCCATATAACAACAGCAGCAAAAGCAGACATGTTTTATACGAGGTTAACATCGGCCAAGAACTGTACTGTAACATTAACCTAGCTGGAGGGTGTTCCGGGGAGGCGTCAACGCCCCCGCAGCCCGGTACATCACCAGGCCTCGCGGCGGATCAGGACCTGATCAACCAGGCTGTTACTGCTGGCACCACGTAAGCCAACGCACGATGTACATCAATAATGGTGTACATCATCAATAATAATGTACAACAATAAGTATTTACAGCATCAGTAAGGATGTACAGCATCATCAACGATGTACAGCATCAATAAGGATGTACAGCATCAATAAGGATGTACAGCATCATAAACGATGTACAGCATCAATAAGGATGTACAGCATCAATAAGGATGTACAGCATCTTAAACGATGTACAGCATCAATAAGGATGTACAGCATCAATAAGGATGTACAGCATCAATAAGGATGTACAGCATCATAAACGATGTACAGCATCAATAAGGATGTATATCATTACAGGTTAACACAATAAAGACGTACACGATCAAATGTGTCACTGGCAGTAATCTCATTTCATTGGCCAGTGTTCAGTGAACAAGTCAGTGTACAGGTCAGTGAGTGTACATGTCAGTGAGTGCACAGGTCAGTGAGTGCACAGGTCAGTAAGTGTACAGGTCAGTGAGTGTACATGTCAGTGAGTGCACAGGTCAGTGAGTGCACAGGTCAGTAAGTGTACAGGTCAGTGAGTGTACATGTCAGTGAGTGTACAGGTCAGTGAGTGCACAGGTCAGTGAGTGCACAGGTCAGTGAGTGCACAGGTCAGTGTACAAGTCAGTGAGTGTACATGTCAGTGAGTGCACAGGTGAGTGCACAGGTCAGTGAGTGTACATGTCAGTGAGTGCACAGGTCAGTGAGTGCACAGGTCAGTGAGTGTACAAGTCAGTGAGTGTACAGGTCAGTGAGTGCACAAGTCAGTGAGTGCAGAAGTCAGTGAGTGTACAAGTGAGTGTACAGGTGAGTGTACAGGTGAGTGTACAAGTCAGTGAGTGTACAGGTGAGTGTACAGGTCAGTGAGTGTACAGGTGAGTGTACAAGTCAGTGAGTGTACAAGTCAGTGAGTGTACAAGTCAGTGAGTGTACAAGTCAGTGAGTGCACAAGTCAGTGAGTGTACAAGTCAGTGAGTGCACAAGTCAGTGAGTGTACAAGTGAGTGTACAGGTGAGTGTACAAGTCAGTGAGTGTACAGGTGAGTGTACAGGTCAGTGAGTGTACAGGTGAGTGTACAAGTCAGTGAGTGCACAAGTCAGTGAGTGTACAAGTGAGTGTACAGGTGAGTGTACAAGTCAGTGAGTGTACAGGTGAGTGTACAGGTCAGTGAGTGTACAAGTCAGTGAGTGTACAGGTGAGTGTACAGGTCAGTGAGTGTACAGGTGAGTGTACAAGTCAGTGAGTGTACAGGTGAGTGTACAGGTCAGTGAGTGTACAGGTGAGTGTACAAGTCAGTGAGTGTACAAGTCAGTGAGTGTACAGGTAAGTGTGCAAGTCAGTGAGTGTACAGGTGAGTGAGTGTACAAGTCAGTGAATGTACAGGTGAGTGTACAAGTCAGTGAGTGTACAGGTGAGTGTACAAGTCAGTGAATGTACAGGTGAGTGTACAAGTCAGTGAATGTACAGGTGAGTGAGTGTACAAGTCAGTGAGTGTACAAGTCAGTGAGTGTACAGGTAAGTGTACAAGTCAGTGAGTGTACAGGTGAGTGTACAAGTCAGTGAGTGTACAAGTCAGTGAGTGTACAGGTGAGTGTACAAGTCAGTGAGTGTACAGGTGAGTGTACAAGACAGTGAGTGTACAAGTCAGTGAGTGTACAGGTCAGTGTACAGGTCAGTGAGTGTACAGGTGAGTGCACAGGTGAGTGTACAGGTCAGTCAGTGCACAGGTGAGTGTACAGGTCAGTCAGTTCACAGGTGAGTGTACAGGTCAGTCAGTTCACAGGTGAGTGTACAGGTCAGTCAGTGCACAGGTGAGTGTACAGGTCAGTCAGTGCACAGGTGAGTGTACAGGTCAGTCAGTGCAGAGGTCAGTGAGTGCAGAGGTCAGTGAGTACATAGGTCAGTCAGTGTACAGGTCAGCGTACAGTTCAGTCAGTGCACAGGTCAGTCAGTGCGCAGGTCAAGCAGGAAATAAAGCAGTCAGTGAACAAGTCCATGAACACGACGGTCAGGTTGATATAAATCAACCTGTATATCAGAATAGAGAAAGAGAGAGAAAGTTAAGTTTCGTCACACACACACACACACACACTCTCTCTCTCTCTCTCTCTATTCTGATATACAGGCTGATTTATATCAACCTGACCGTCGTGTTCATTGACTTGTTCACTGACTGCTTTATTTCCTGCTTGACCTGCGCACTGACTGACCTGAAAGAGAGAGAAAGTTAAGTTTCGTCACTCTCTCTCTCTCTCTCCCCGGTAAACTACTGGTTACTGTGTATCAGAGTAACCAGTACTTTACCACTGAGCCAGACCCCAGATAAGTATGGGCGCCTGGTCGAACTAGACGATGTTACTAAATACCCCGGGGCACCAGGGTCGTTTTGAAAGTTATTTCATCAAATCATCCAACATACAGCGGAGACAATGTTTGTAAAAATATAACTGATAAGCGCATATATATATATATATATATATTATATATATATATATATATATATATATATATATATATATATTATATATATATATATATATATATATATGCTTAAATAGCAACGCTCTTCTTGCCGAACAAGGAAAGGGAAAATTTGTGTATGTAATAATTTTGCAAAAATCATTCAGAACCTAACGAAACAAAATATATTTCATTGTGCTTGTTTATTATTAAATTATTGTAAACTTATCTAAAATATATTTAGTTGGATTAGGTGAAATTAAATTGCGCTTGTTATAACAAGGTTATGTAAGTTCTTTTGGTATAAAATTATTAATTTTGCCTCAGACAAGACAGACAAGATGGGACTTACACAGATGACAACAAAGAAATGAGTCAGATACTGAAATCCCAATACGACTCTGCTTAGCGAGCCACTAATCAGTCTAAAGATCGACAATCCTAATGATTTTTTCATGAATGAGCCTTAAAACTCTATCAATGTATGCCAGATTTCCACCATTACCCTAACTCCAATAGACTTTGAGAAAGCCATTGACAACATGCCCATGCACTCAGCCCCAGGCCCAGACTCGTGGAACTCTGTGTTCATTAGAAACTGCAAGAAACCCCTTTCGCGTGCCCTAAGTACACTATGGAGAAGGAGCTTAGATATGGGTGAAATTCCAGTCACTAAAAGCACCGGATATATCCCCACTCCATAAAGGTGGCAGCAAAGCATTAGCTAAGAACTATACACCAATAGCTCTAACATCCCACATCATAAAAATCTTTGAAAGAATGCTAAGCACGATTGCAGACCACTTGGATTCCCAAAAAACTGCACAATCCAGGGCAACATGGGTTCAGAGCAGGTCACTTCTGTCTCTCGCGACTACTGGATCACTATGCGTAATAACGCACAAAATACGTGCTAAAGGAATAACTGGCAAAATGGGGAGATGGATCTTCAACTTCCTAACAAATCGAACACAAAGAGTAGTGGTACACAGAGTTAAATCGGAAACTGCCATAGTAAAAAGCTCTGTTCCACAAGGCACAATACTCGCCCCCATCCTGTTCCTTATTCTCATATCAGACATAGATAGAGATGTAATCCACAGCACCTTGTCATCGTTTGCAGACGATTCTAGGATCTGCATGAAACTAATCTATTGAGGACACGGTTAACTTCCAAGAAGATATAAACCAAGGGCAAATGAAAACGATATGATGTTCAATGACGACAAATTCCAACTACTTCGTTATGGAAAACTAGAGGAGATAATAACTAGAACTGAGTATACTACAAACTCTGATTATACAACCGAGCGGAAAAATAATGTGAAGGACCTGGGAGTGGTAATGTCTGGGGATCTCATTTTCAAGGATCACAACAGTACCATGATCACAACTGCAAAGAAAATGATAGGATGGATAATGATAGCATTCAAAACAAGAGATGCCAAGCCAATGATGATCTTTTCAAATCACTTGTTCTTTCTAGGATGGAATATTGCTGTACATTAACATCTCTGTTCAAAGCAGGTGAAATTGAAGATCTTGAGAGTGTACAGAGAACCTTTACTGCACATACACACACACACACACACACACACACACACACACACACGCAGACGTGGGTGCACAAGGCTCCGAGAGCCTTAGTGTTTTTAAGATGTGCAATAACTGCTAGCAGTAATCAGTGGTAGTAGACAACGTCAGTGAACAATCCTTCGAGTGATAACTAAAGTTATTAGTTAAAAAAAGTTGAGAGGAAGCCTGAAATCATTAATATTTCGAAGTGTCAAACCGTTAGGGGTCTATTAGGCACCTGCTGCCACACAGATTCAAATATACAAAGATCAAAGTGAGTGTGGAAGCGGGTGTTCAAGAAATACCAGCGTTTGGATAACAAGTGAAATGTGGGGCACCATACAGTGAGAGGGAAAAAGTTAATAAGCAAAAGGAGAAAGGAAAAATAAAACATATAAGGGAAAGTGGCAGAGTAGGCCTGCTGAAGCAGTGATGTCACAACAAGTTGTGTGCAATTATACATATAAAGTGAAGTGTATATAATGTGAAGTGTAATAATGTAAAGTGTATATAATGTGAAAGTGCATACTATCAAAGGGAAAAGTGAAATCGCGTGAGGAAACGCGGGGGGGATGAGGCATTATAGTTATAAACATCCGGGGTAAGGGACCCCCCCAAAATAGTATAGAAGGCCAATGTCGAGACTATGTCATCAGATTGGCAATTGCACCACACCGCCCCGCGCAAGTTTGTTCACCTTTGGGTTTTTGCTTTTGCAGGCTCTGCAGTTGTTCTTGCACACTGTTAGTTTTTTTACTGGTCACTACTCTGCAAGCTTTCCCCGAATTAGGTAGAAATGCGTAAAATAAAGTGAAAAAAGTTTTGGGACGAGAGGGGTAAAGGGGGAGAGAAAGTCTAGGGGAGGGGTAACGTGGGGGTAAACGTTTTTTTACAAACCGGGGTAGTTATTAGCGTATAAATATTGGGAAGCGGGAAGTCCCGTAAATTTTGTAAAGCAAGGAAATAGGATAAAAACCCAGCATTAACTGATATTTTAAATCCAAAATGGCAATAATGGAGAGGGAGCAATACTAAAAAAAGGGACGGGCTGGGACAAATTTTTTGGGGGCCTAAAAGGACAAAAGGGGTTTAAAAACGGATCTTTAAACCCCCAAAAATTACCCCCCCTCCCCCCCAAACCCATCACTCCCTCAAACAAACACACACACAAGGGAAAGGACACACACAGAAGTTTTTAGACCCTAGTACCCTTTTTCCACTTTTTATAATTTCAGAATTACGGGTTTTATTAGCAGTTTTCTCCCCCTCACACCCCCCCAAACACAAAAACAAACACATTTTACCCCAACCCATCCCAACACACCTTTTTACTAGGGGGAAATACCACACACCCCAACAGGGCACGTGCACAGGGGCACAGGGCACGAAACCACACAACCCACACACACATTTCATGGCACTACCCCATCTTTACTTTTTCCCCTCTCCCACCCCCCCTCCCCTCCAAAATCCCACACACCACAAAAAACCCCTGGGGGTTTTTTGGGGGTCACTTTTTAACCCTCTTTCCTTCCTCCCCCCCCCCCCTTTAACCCCCTTTCCCTCTCTCCCCACACATGCACACAAAAATTTACATTTAAACACAAACGCATCCCTCCCCCCCCCCCTTCCCCCCTAACCACCTCTCCCCCCCCCCCCTTAGTTTAACCTACCCCCCCCCCAAAACCATCAAAACCCCCCCCCCAAAAACCATTTTACCCCAAACCCTCCCCCAACCACTTCTTTCCTCCAAAAAACCTCCTCCCCCCCCCCCATAACCATCCATCCCCCCCTCCCCCTAACCATCAATTCCCCTCCCCAAAACCCCAAATCCCCCCCCCCTTCCTTTTGTGGTCAAGGGGGCAACCTAAAAACTGGGAATGAACCCAAAGGGGGCCTGACGGACGAATCTGGGGAGGGGACTGGGAGGAAAGAGCTAAAAAAAAAAGGGGGAAGGGAAAGACTGGGGAAGGGGGGGGCTGGGTTTGAGCTTGAAAGGAAATGGAGGAGGGGGTTAGCAGCGGGTTTGCGGGAAGGGGGGAGCAAACCCCAACAATGGGCAGAAACCAAGAAAAAGAGTTAAAGCGGAGCTGAGAAATCTGAAAAACCCTTAGAGTTAAAAGTAAAAACCAGAATTTACATCAGCACTTTTTAAACATCAACACGGGACAAAGGGTCGGAGGGGTGCGGGGGAAGTTTAAAAAGAATGCAGAGGCCCCTGTCAAACCCATAGGGGGCCCCCAAAAAAAAGGGACGGGGAGCAAAACTAGGACAGCTAAAGGGGTTTTGGGGAAGCTTTTAAAGGAACTGGGGCCCAAGTGCAGGGACCTTACCAGCCCATTGGGGGGAAAAAAAAACAGGTGAGAAAGGGGGGGAAAAACCCAATAAAGCATGGGGCCACAGCTGGGGGAAGGGATTAAAGGGAAACACTCCATGGGAAGGAACAAAAACCCACCTCAGAGGAGGGAAAAGGGGAAGGGTTTCCAACAGTGGGAAGCAAAAGGGGAGGGGATCATTTTTGTTTTGGGCTAGACGAAGCTAAAGGGGGAAACTTTATGAAAAAAAAACAGGGGGGAAAAAAAAAAGCGATTTAAAAGGAAATTCATAAATTTTTTTAAAATGGTAAAAAAAATCCCGACGGGTTGGGTTAGGAAAAGACACTTTAGCAACTTTTGGGTTTATCTTTTTTTTTGGGGAAACGTTTTCCCCCTACACAGAAAGGCTTTTTCTTTTCAATTTACGGGAAAAAGGTTTGGATAGAAGCGGGAAAGATATTTAAGCCCGATGTAACCCAGCCCTTTCATTTTTAAAATTTTTTAAAGGGGGTCACCCCTTCGGTTGGGGAAAAGGAGCATTGTTCCTATTTGGGAAACAATAGGGAAAGAAGAATTACAGGATGGAGCTTTTATAGCCCAAAGTGGTGGAGGAGGTAGGGTAAAAAATTTCAGTTGTTGGGGGGGCCCCCTCTCAAATCCAGCCCCCCCAAAAACTTCCTTCTTCCCCATATTGTTTCTTACTATGGAAAAATGCTTTTTCCCAGACTGGGGACTGACCCCCTAAAAAATTTTAAAGGGGTGAGGGGATGTTTTACATGTCTTAAAGTATCTTTTTGCTTCTATAAAAACCTTTCCTGAAATTTGACTGAAAAACCAAATGTGTGGGCCCGAAAGGGTTTCCCCCAATTTAAAGATACCTAAAATTTGGGGCATTGTGTCTTACCTAAAAAACCTGTCGGAAATTTTCCCCCTTTTAATGTTAAATTTCTTTTCGGGACCCGCAAACAAAAGGGTATTTGGAAAGGGACCTGAAAATAAAATTCGGCTACTTCCACTAGGGGAGAGGGGGGGGAAAATTTGAAGGGGGGACCTTTTTTCAAAATCTGAGTTTTTAAACCTCCCCTTTAGGGCTCACCATTTGGGCGCTAAAAAAAGGTTTCCTTTCCTGCACTTTTTTCCCCCATATTTTTTTCATACAAAGGAAAAATTTGCTCTTCCCCGGGGATGAGGGACTAAACCCCCCAAAAAAACTTTTAAGGGTGATGGACTGTTTTACATCGTTTTTCAATATCTTTCGTTTCTATAAACCCTTTTTTCCGTACTTACTGAAAAAGCCTACGTGTAGGGGGAAAAGTTTCACAATAAAGATACCTAACTTTTGGGAAATATGGGGTTCTTCCCCTAAAAACCTGTCGGTATTTTTTTCCTTTTAAAAAATTTTCCCAAATCTGTCAGACACGCAACAAAAGGGGTTTAATCTGGAACGGGGGCCCCTCCCAATAAACTTGGGGTTTACTTCCCCACTAGTGAGAGGGGCTGGATTTGAGGGGGGGACCTCTAAACTCTGATTTTCTTACCCTCCTACTCTCCCCTTGGGCGCTAAAAAAGCTCCATCCGTCATTTTTCTTCTC
>NC_069425.1:10014024-10088015 GCF_026875155.1 Cherax quadricarinatus | reverse complement strand
AAATGGGGTAGAAACATGAGTGGTGACCACACCACATCACAAATTTCCAGACCCACCTTCTCATTGGCTGAACCTAGGTACTGATCTGACGATGGGGCCCCATCGTCCAAACCCTTAGCACCTGGTTCGCTGTTTCGGGAGGTAGCCTTTTAATGAGGGGGGTGTACATGCGCCGGATAAAGGTTACGTACTCTTTATATGCCAAGGAACCATACATATTTTTAAAAAGAGGTATGATAAAGCTCGTGGAGCAGGGAGAGGGAGAACCCATTGGGCGGACAGTGAAGAGGCGGGCCGGGAGCTTAGTCTCGACCCCTGCAACCACAATTGGGCGAGTAAAATCGGGCGAGTACACTTCTCTCCACCGTTTGTTGTGGTGGGAAATAGTGGAAAAAGGTCATGTATATCAGTACGTTGCCTCTGTACCGATATTTGACAGTTTTTGTTGACTTATAGTAACTCATATATGTTGTGTTGAGCTGCATGTGCTATTTGTTGCAACACCTGGCTGCCATGACAACAATGTCCTCAACGTTTCGGAAGCAAATTACAGTTGATGGGATGTGTGTAATTCATCAACCTGTCGGTATCGCATAGCATTGATGGGATATAGTACTGCAGGTGATGGTTAGCGGGGGGCAGTCCTCGTGTATTTTCTAACGTCAATGAAACATAGCCTTGTATCCATGCCAGGGTAAAGGGATGACCTGTCACTGACTCCTCAGTGAAGAACTATCATGTGACGCTGCATCTCTCTCTTCATGTTATAACATTATATCTCTCTCAGTAGGACGTGACCACCCAAATGAGCCACAGGATATTATAAATTTATTTTTTAACAAAAGTGGTAGTGCAGTGTTATCAAGTGAACAACGCAGCTGGCAGTACACTGCAGTAAAGTATTTTTTCCGTTATTCGTAATTGTCAGAAATACCGTATCGTAGTTCATTTTCTGCACTTGCAAGGAAATATCAAACCGTAGCGTTCCATACCGTACCGTTCTGCCAACCTTAGTGAAAAATGAGAGCGGACCGGGTTCCGTAGTGAGGTACAAAGATAATTTGTATCGCTTAAGGTGGCTGACAATCCTTAGGCGTTACCAAGAGCTGTTGCTCACTATTTAAGTAGGTACTTACACAGAGGTGAGCTACGACAGTAATGAGGGTGTACTTCCGCAGGTGCCATTTAAGATAGAGTACCTGACCAACGAGGTGGTGGTGAGCGAGATCAAGGTGCAGGTGAAAGGTCCTTCAGGACCCGTCAGGGTGGAGCTGGACATCTCTCCCAGGGGTGGCAAGGGCGTCTTCATCCCTCAGGAAGTTGGCATCTACGAGGTGAGGCACCCCCCATTCTCTTTTCTCTCTCTCTCTCTCTCTCTCTCTCTCCTCCCCTTCTCTCTCTCTCTCTCTCTCTCTCTCTCTCACTCCTCTTCTCTCTCTCTCTCTCACTCTCTCTCTCTCTCTCTCTCTCTCTTCTCTCTCTCCCCCCACTCACTCACTCACTCTCTCTCTCACTCACTCTCCACTCTCTCACTCTCTCTCTCTCTCTCTCTCTCTTTTCCCCTCTCTCACTACTCTGCTATTGTTATCAACATTAGTTATTTTAATACCACATTGTTTAATGTTAATGCCTTTACTTATAAACTTAGTCACACGTTTATCTATTTGTACTTTATTAATTTGACCTGCCATTATATATATATAATATGTCGTTCCGAATAGGTAAAACTGGTCATTAGGAAGAACTCGTTTAAAAATAATCCTTTCTAAAACTTTCTTTGTATGTTTAAAAATGTTCTACATTTATGTTAATGTAAAAATTAATAATTTTGTCCCAAAATGAACCTTAGAAACTTACCTAACCTTACATAACAAGCGCAGTTTAACTTAGCCTAATCCAGCTAAATACATTTTAGATAAATTAAAACAATAATTTAATAAAATACAATGAAATATATATATAATATATATTATATATATATATATATATATATATATATTTTAATATATATAATATATATATATGTCGTGCCAAATTTAGGCAGAACTTGCGATCTTGGCTTAAATAGCAACGTTCATCTTGCCATTTTAGGACAAGTGACAATTTGGTATGCAATAATTTCCCCAAAAATCATTCTGAACCTAACGAAAAAAATATATTTCACTGTGTTTGTTTAGTATTTAAAAAATTGTAAAAAAATCTAAAATATATTTTGTTGGGTTAGGCTAAAAAAAATTGTTCTTGTTATAATAAGGTTAGGTAAGTTTTTCTAAGATTCTTTTGGAGAAAATTAAAATTTTTTACATTAACATAATGAAAAAAAATTTCTTTAAGCGTATAAGAGAAAAATTTCAGAAAGAACTTAATTTTAAATAAGGTCTTCTAATTGACCAGTTTTACATATTCGGCAAAGACATTATATTATATATATATATATATATATATATAAATATATATATATATATTAATATATATATAAAAATTTTATAACCTCCATGGTATTGCATTTCAGCTGAAAGTGATCAACGAAGGTGAGGTGGTTGAGGGATTCCCGTGAAGGTGAAAAGCTCTTCTGACGTCTCTAAGATCATGTTCTTGGCATCGACCCGTGTGCCCTGGGCTCCAAACGCGAGGTCCTGGTCAGTGTCTACCCCCACACAGGACACACAAAACCCCCCCCCCACCAAAAACATCACAACACAACCCCCAAGGTTGTCCTGTGTCAGTACGAGACCCGTATATTCTTGCTAAATAGACACACCCTTTTATGTTAATCTTATTAATATGTTAAATGTGTTAGTCTTTATATTTTGGGGTTTAAGTCAGGTTATGCAGAGCTAACTTAAATTCGGGCGTTTTGCAAATGAATAAAAATTTACTAGACTTGGTAACTCTCCTGAGTCAGCGAAACGTCCTGTTAAATATCTTTTGAATAAGACACATGTGCAAAAATTTTCCTGTCTTTGTTTCCCAAACGTTTCGCCTGCCCAGCAGACCTTCCTCAGCCGAATAGAGAGGTAGCTATTATAGTGAAGACAGTAGAAGAAACTATGAGGGTTCAGTAGCTGAGTGAACAGCACTGTTCAACAGCACTGTTCAACAGCACTGTTCAACAGCACTGTTCAACAGCACTGTTCAACAGCACTGTTCAACAGTAATGTTCAACAGTACTGTTCAACAGTACTGTTCAACAGCACTGTTCAACAGTACTGTTCAACAGTACTGTTCAAACAGCACTGTTCAGCAGCACTGTTCAACATCACTGTTCAGCAGCACTGTTCAACAGCACTGTTCAGCAGCACTGTTCAACATCACTGTTCAGCAGCACTGTTCAACAGCACTGTTCAGCAGCACTGTTCAACAGCACTGTTCAGCACTGTTCAACAGCACTGTTCAACATCACTGTTCAACAGCACTGTTCAACAGTACTGTTCAACAGTACTGTTCAACAGCACTGTTCAACAGCACTGTTCAACAGAACACCTTGTATCAAGGATAAGCTGTTCCGCTCTCTCCAGTATAGTCAACCTCGGTATTCGACCGAAGAAGACGTACCCCTCACTGGAGGTTCCTGGATACTGATGAGGGGCTCTTGATCTTGGGAATTGGATCTGTACTTCAATTCCCTGAATTAAGCCTGAATGCCTTCCGCCCTCCAGCCCCACAGGCTGTGCATGATCCACACGGCTGTGGTTCTCAACTCGTGTCAGTCCATGGACCACCAACCCAGTTATCAAAATATTCTGGACCATTTCATTTTGTGAGTAATGATATATAAAGTCAAAGACAATAGACAATTTGGTTTGGAATATATTTCTTATAAACAAAAATTCGAGAAGTTATATCAAATAATAGATATCTAACATTTTGGTCTGAAATATATTTCATACAAATATAATTTCCTGGAAATAAATGGATATATATCTAACATTTTGCTGTGAAATTTCTTTCTAACGAACATAATTTTGAACATATGAAGTACAGAGCCAATATTGTTCCTTACAACCAGACTTGATGTTAGGAGTGGTCCTTGATGTTAGGAGTGGTCCTTGATGTTAGGAGTGGTACTTGATGTTAGGAGTGGTCCTTGATGTTAGGAGTGGTACTTGATGTTAGGAGTGGTACTTGATGTTAGGAGTGGTCCTTGATGTTAGGAGTGGTACTTGATGTTAGGAGTGGTCCTTGATGTTAGAAGTGGTACTTGATGTTAGGAGTGGTCCTTGATGTTAGGAGTGGTACTTGATGTTAGGAGTGGTACTTGATGTTAGGAGTGGTCCTTGATGTTAGGAGTGGTACTTGATGTTAGGAGTGGTCCTTGATGTTAGGAGTGGTCCTTGATGTTAGGAGTGGTCCTTGATGTTAGGAGTGGTCCTTGATGTTAGGAGTGGTACTTGATGTTAGGAGTGGTACTTGATGTTAGGAGTGGTACTTGATGTTAGGAGTGGTACTTGATAATATTAGGAGTGGTACTTGATGTTAGGAGTGGTCCTTGATGTTAGGAGTGGTCCTTGATGTTAGGAGTGGTCCTTGATGTTAGGAGTGGTCCTTGATGTTAGGAGTGGTCCTTGATGTTAGGAGTGATCCTTGATGTTAGGAGTGGTCCTTGATGTTAGGAGTGGTACTTGATGTTAGGAGTGGTACTTGATAATATTAGGAGTGGTACTTGATAATATTAGGAGTGGTACTTGATGTTAGGAGTGGTACTTGATGTTAGGAGTGGTACTTGATGTTAGGAGTGGTACTTGATGTTAGGAGTGGTACTTGATAATATTAGGAGTGGTACTTGATAATATTAGGAGTGGTACTTGATGTTAGGAGTGGTCCTTGATGTTAGGAGTGATCCTTGATGTTAGGAGTGGTCCTTGATGTTAGGAGTGGTACTTGATAATATTAGGAGTGGTACTTGATAATATTAGGAGTGGTACTTGATGTTAGGAGTGGTACTTGATAATATTAGGAGTGGTACTTGATAATGTTAGGAGTGGTACTTGATAATGTTAGGAGTGGTACTTGATAATGTTAGGAGTGGTACTTGATAATGTTAGGAGTGGTACTTAATGTTAGGAGTGGTACTTGATGTTAGGAGTGGTACTTGATGTTAGGAGTGGTACTTGATAATATTAGGAGTGGTACTTGATAATATTAGGAGTGGTACTTGATGTTAGGAGTGGTACTTGATAATATTAGGAGTGGTACTTGATAATGTTAGGAGTGGTACTTGATAATGTTAGGAGTGGTACTTGATAATGTTAGGAGTGGTACTTGATAATGTTAGGAGTGGTACTTGATAATGTTAGGAGTGGCACTTGATAATGTTAGGAGTGGTACTTGATGTTAGGAGTGGTACTTGATGTTAGGAGTGGTACTTGATAATGTTAGGAGTGGTACTTGATAATGTTAGGAGTGGTACTTGATAATGTTAGGAGTGGTACTTGATAATGTTAGGAGTGGTACTTGATAATGTTAGGAGTGGTACTTGATAATGTTAGGAGTGGTACTTGATAATGTTAGGAGTGGTACTTGATAATGTTAGGAGTGGTACTTGATAATGTTAGGAGTGGTACTTGATAATGTTAGGAGTGGTACTTGATAATGTTAGGAGTGGCACTTGATAATGTTAGGAGTGGTACTTGATAATGTTAGGAGTGGCACTTGATAATGTTAGGAGTGGTACTTGATGTTAGGAGTGGTACTTGATAATGCACAACGAACATCACTTTCAACTGCAAGCCGTTTACTCTATTTGGACTTAATGTGCAACAAACATAAAAATTCACTCTCACACAAGTAAGTTGATGTAAATGGCAAAAGAAATCTGGATGTGTTGACATGTCTGGGTAAGTAACAATCATACTGGCCCAAAAAAAATTCTATGGTAGACCGCTGGTACACATCTTTAGCTGCCAAATAATTGTTCAGGTCTAAGAACTCCTGCATAGCCTCTGGAACACCATGAACATCTGTATTATTATAATAAAGAAAGAAGCGCTAAGCCACAAGGGCTAATGAACATCTGTAATGAATGGATTCCTGATGAAAGAAAACCCATCCCTTGTCACGTCCACCTCCGGAAAGTATCGCTGAAATTCATCCCGCAGCTTTTGTAAATGCTGGAGAATATGCACCTGCATGGCTATCTTTGCCCCTAGCATGGCATCCACACATGGAAATTGAACTAAATTTTTAATTTCGACTTTACTGATCCAGTTCTAATTTCTCAAGAAAAGCCTTGATGATTCCTTGGTGAGAGAACAGATTTGCTCCTTTCCCTTGCAGCTGAAAATTCAGTTTGTTCAGGACACCAAAAATATCGAAAAAAATATGCTAGTTCTACTTCTGACAGTTCTAGCATATTTGTAAAACCTTCTTTCCCTTGAGACTGGAGAAATAGAATAAATTCTCTCAGTTCAAACATTCTGTCGAGTACATTCCCTGGTGAGAAGCACCGTACACATTCCCTGGTGACAACCACCGTACACATTCCCTGGTGAGAAGCACCGTACACATTCCCTGGTGACAACCACCGTACACATTCCCTGGTGACAACCACCGAAACACTTCCCTGGTGACAACCACCGTACACATTCCCTGGTGACAACCACCGTACACATTCCCTGGTGACAACCACCGTACACATTCCCTGGTAACAACCACCGTACACATTCCCTGGTGACAACCACCGTACACATTCCCTGGTGACAACCACCGTACACATTCCTTGGTGACAACCACTGTACACATTCCCTGGTGACAACCACCGTACACATTCCCTGGTGACAACCACCGTACACATTCCTTGGTGAAAACCACTGTACACTTTCCCCTGGTGACAACCACCTTTCACATTCCCTGGTGACAACCACCGTACACATTCCCTGGTGACAACCACCGTACACATTCCCTGGTGACAACCACCGTAACACATTCCTTGGTGAAAACCCACTGTACACATTCCCTGGTGACAACCACCGAAACACATTCCCTGGTGACAACCACCGTACACATTCCTTGGTGACAACCACTGTACACATTCCTGGTGACAACCACCGTACACATTCCCTGGTGACAACCACCGTACACATCCCTGGTGACAACCACCGTACACATTCCTGGTGACAACCACCGTACACTTTCCTTGGTGACAACCACTGTACACATTCCCTGGTACAACCACCGTACACATTCCCTGGTGACAACCACCGTACACTTTCCCTTGTGAAAACCACTGTACACATTCCCTGGTGACAACCACCGTACACATTCCCTGGTGACAACCACCGTACACATTCCCTGGTGACAACCACCGTACACATTCCTTGGTGACAACCACTGTACACATTCCCTGGTGACAACCACCGTACACATTCCCTGGTGACAACCACCGTACACATTCCCTGGTGACAACCACCGTACACATTCCCTGGTGACAACCACCGTACACATTCCTTGGTGACAACCACTGTACACATTCCCTGGTGACAACCACCGTACACATTCCCTGGTGACAACCACCGTACACATTCCCTGGTGACAACCACCGTACACAAGAGTACAACAGCAACACCTCAAAGTCGGGACCCATGTCCTGGCATAATTTTCTGAATACATAGTCTGGTGTTCACTACTGACGATTTGATGTAATTAACCACCTTCACCAATTCTTTGAAAATGGTGTTCAGGTAATCAGGTAGTGTTTTTGATGCCAGTGCCTTTGTGAATGAAACAGTTAACTCCGGTTAATGGATCACACTGTTTCACCAACACTTGAAAGCTTGATCTTGAGTGTAGCATCCCAGGTGCACCATCAGTGGTAACATCCACCAAATTTACCCAATCCAGATTATTTACTTCAAAGAAATTGTTAATTTCTAACATATCCTGAGCCTTTGTGATGGTATCAACAGTCTTACAAAAGATAAACTCGTCTTTGAAGTCTCCCTCAGCCATGTATCGTGCAAATACCAATAGCTGAGTAGACACTGAGACATCAGTTAATTCCTCCAACTGTATGGCAAACAATGAATTTTTTTTATTTCATCCACAACTTATTCACTGATGTTTTGTGAGATCTCAATTATCCGTCTCTACGGTGTCATTAGAAACTGATATATCATTCAGCTTCCATGCTGCGTCGTCCTCGCCGACAAGCCTCACCATTTCTTTTGCACAGGGTAGCACAAGTTTCTCTACAATCGTATGAGACTTATCCTGTGCGACAGTGTAGGAAGCGAGCACAACATTGGTGGTTTTTTCATAGAATGTATCTGTCACGTCAAGGCGCTGCTGCTTGAAAAGTGATAACAGCCGCTCGAAATAATCTTTATCCTTTTGCAACAAATTGGGGTGACACTTTCCAAGACGGAGTTAAAACTTAGCTGACTTCAGTGAGTCATTCCCCAAAACTTTGAAACAAATAACTCACTGTGGTAATTCCATGCCATCTTCTTCTTGACAGGTGAAGCCAGGTTTAGTGTTGTCCTCTGAATACTGGCGCTTAACATTCCTGCCATTGCCATGTATCTTTATCTGTGGACAATATAACGAAATATATTATATGTCCAATTTGGCATTAATAAAGATGTGAAAAACAGAATTTAATACACATGTAATAATAAAACACTTATGTTTATAAACCGCATAAACCAGCACAACACAGCACACAGCAGCATAACACAGCAGCACAACACAGCACACAGCAGCATAACACACCAGCACAACACAGCACACAGCAGCATAACACAGCAGCACAACACAGCACACAGCAGCATAACACACCAGCACAACACAGCACACTGCAGCATAATACAGAGCACAACACAGCAAAACAGCAGCATAACACAGCACACAGCAGCACAAAAACACACAGCAGCACAAAAACGCACACAGCAGCACAACACACAGCAGCACAAAAACAGCACACAGCAGCACAACTCAGAACACAGCAGCACAACACAGAACACAGCAGCATAACACAGCAGCACAACACAGCACACAGCAGCATAACACAGCACACAGCAGCACAACAACACACAGCAGCACAACACAGCACACAGCAGCACAACTCAGAACACAGCAGCACAACACAGAAAAACAGCAGCATAACACAGGCGCACAACACAGCACACAGCACATAACACAGCACACAGCAGCACAACAACACACAGCAGCACAACACAGCACACAGCAGCACAACTCAGAACACAGCAGCACAACACAGAACACAGCAGCATAACACAGCAGCACAACACAGCACACAGCAGCATAACACAGCAGCACAACACAGCACACAGCAGCATACAGCAGCACAACACAGCACACAGCAGCATAACACAGAACACAGCAGCACAACAACACACAGCAGCACAACACAGCACACAGCAGCACAACTCAGAAAAACAGCAGCACAACACAGAACACAGCACATAACACAGCAGCATAACACAGCAGCACAACACAGCACTCAGCAGCATGACACAGCAGCACACAGCAGCACAACACAGCACACAGCAGCATAACACGGCACAACACAGCACACAGCAGCTAACACAGCACAACACAGCGCAAAAACACAGAACACAGCACACAGCAGCACAAACAGCACACAGCAGTATAACACAACACAACACACAGCAGCACAACACAGCACACAGCAGCATAAAACAGCACACAGCAGCAGCACACCAAAAGCACAACACAGCACACAACAGCACAACACAGCCACAGCAGCACAACACAGCCACAGCAGCATAACACGCACAACACAGCACACAGCAGATAACATAGCACACAGCAGCACAACACAGCACACAGCAGCACAACACAAAAACAGCAGCACAACACAGAACACAGCAGCCACAACACATCACACAGCAGCATAACACAGCAGCACAACACAGCACACAGCATAACACAGCAGCACACACATAACACAGCAGCACAACACGCACCAGCGCATAAAATAGCACACGCAGCACAACACAGAACACAGCAGCACAAAACAGACACAGCAGCACAACACATAACACAGCAGCACCCAAAACAGCACACAGCAGCAAAACAGCACAAAGCAGCACAACACAGAACCAGCAGCAAAACACATCACACAGCAGCATAACACGCAAACACAACAGAGCAAACAGCAGCATAGCACAGCAGCACAAACAGCAGACAACCAGCCACAGCACCCAAAAGCATAACACAGCACAAGACAACCAACACATAAAACAGCAACAACACAGCACACAAACAGCACAACACAGCACCAGCAGCATAACACAACAGCACACAGCATAACACAGCAGCACAACAGCACACAAAAGCATAACACAGCAGCACAACACAGCACACAGCAGCATAACACGCAGCACAAACAGCACATACAGCATAACATCAGCACAAAACAGCACACAGCGCATAACACAGCAGCACAACACAGCACACAGCAATAACACAGCAGCACAACACAGCACAGCGCATAGCATCAACAAACAGCACACAGCAGCATAACACAGGGAGCACAACACAGCACACAGTACATAACGCACAACACAGCACACAGCACACAACACAGTACACAGTAGCATAACACGGCACAAAAAGCGCACTTAGATAACACAGTACAACACAGCACACAGCATAACACAGCAGCACAACACAGCGCACAGCAGCATAACGCAGCAGGGACAAACACAGCAACAGCAAACATAACACAGCAGCACAACGCAGAACACAGCACACGTAGAACAGCATAACACGCACAGCAAAACAGCAAACATAACACAGCAGCACAACACAGCACACAGACATAACACAGCAGCACAACACAGCACACAGCAGCATAATACAGCAGCACATAGCACACAGCAGCATAATACAGCAGCACAACACAGCACACAGCAGCATAACACAGCACACAACAGCACAAAACAGCACATAGCAGCCAACCCGCACACAGCAGCATAATACAGCGCACAACACAGCGCAAAGCACCAAACACAGCACAACACAGACACACAGCAGCATAGCAGCACAACACAGCACACAGCAGCATAATACAGCAGCACAACACAGCGCAAAGCAGCATAACACAGCACAACACAGCACACAGCAGCATAGCAGCACAACACAGCACACAGCAGCATAATACAGCAGCACACAGCAGCACAACCTAATCTTCCTCTCAGCTTCCATTTATATTACATTTTATACGAGAAAACCTAATCAGCTTCCACCACACCTGTAAAGCACTGCAGGATGAAAAAAAACAACTAATCAGGTTTCCCCCACAAACCCGAAAGGCCCCTGCAGGATGAAAAAAACAACTAATCAGCTTCCACCACACCTGTAAAGCACTGCATGATGAAAAAAAACAACTAATCAGTTTCCACCACACCTGTAAAGCACTGCAGGATGAAAAAAAAAACTATTCAGCTCAGTAGTTCAGTGTCTACTGCACTAAACGAAGAAATTACTGCAGCCGGGCTGACAGGAATCGAACAGGGATGGCCCGCGCTCTCACGCACGCACACCACACACACACGATGTCACGAACCAACTACCTCAACATGCAAGGTTCACATGATATCGCTTCCGCAGTTTGACTGTCGCTGCATTTAACACGGGCGAATCCATTATCCGACCACTCCCATTCACGCTGGTCAATGCGTATATCGCTGATCCACACATTATTTTCGATAAATTTAAGACTATATGCACCAATCTTCAGTTTATTACCAAATATAGTGAACGTTCTCTGGACCACCCAAAATGTCACCATGGACCACCAGTTGAGAACCACTGCCATCGCTTCCCCACAATAATAATGATGCGCAACTTGAAATAGATACCAAAGTGTTGCACATGTGTCCTGTTCATCTACTCTTCTTGTATACCACTAATAAAATAAGCTGACATTACCCACCTGTGTGCCCATCTGTTGCATTTTGTTGTCTCAGTCACCATCTAGTTTCATGTTGTCCTAGTCACCATGTTGCTGTCCTAGTCACCATGTTGTTGTTCAGATCAACAGTAACGGTGCCGGGGGAGGGGACATAGAGGTGACAGCATACTCACCCACCAAGCGACCATTGACGTGCCCCGTCAAGGTGGAGGATGGTGTGTACGCTGCCACCTTCCAGCCAGACGAGGCTGGTCAGTGGTCCATTGCTGTCTGTTACGACGATGAGCACATCCAGGGCTCACCCTTCACCTGCCACGTCTACGACCCTCACAGTCTCAAGGTAAGTCCTGTACCTCCCACGTCTACGACAGTCACAGCCCATGGCGCCCCTGCTTTTCACTGGCTCTGTCTTGTACTCTCGTATCTCTCATTCCAGTACGTTATATTGTAGTGTGATGATTTTGGAGTAGGCCCCTCCAGTAGCTTGCTTGTGTATATTATTTATCAGGCATCTCGTCTTCTCTCCAGAAAGTACATTACCAGTTCTTTAAGGCGTTCTCAGTAGTTGAAACGTCCTCTTGGCTTTGTGTTCAAGGCATTTAAACTACTGGGAACCCTTCATAGTACTTTCTAAAGAGAATTAGGTATGCAGTAAATACATAGAAGATTCTGAAGAGCCTCACCCCTACCGTAACAACGTACTGGAGTGAGAGGTATGAGAGGAAGTGTAAGACTTAGCTAAAAGCAGGGGCACCATGGGCACAAGAAGAAAAGTATAAACATCCGTGGACCTTGCCTATCCACCCTGCAAACAACAACAATCAGAAATATTGCCAGAATAAGTGTGGATGCATTAAAGAAAATGGAAATCTTAGAACAGGTCACGGGTAAATCACAGGTATGGAAGTCAGCGGGAAAAATTTCTAACTAGTGTAATTATATATGGTAGATATCCATGTGCAGCTTTCTAATTGACCTGGTAATGAGCGGAGACGCCAGGTAATGTGAGAAGCTCCACCGTGTTCATATGTGCACTTAATGACTGCCAGACAGTGGTGACTACCAGCCAGTAGTGGCTGCCAGCCAGCCAGTAGTGGCTGCCAGCCAGCCAGTAGTGGCTGCCAGCCAGCCAGTAGTGACTGCCAGCCAGCCAGTAGTGACTGCCAGCCAGCCAGTAGTGACTGCCAGCCAGCCAGTAGTGACTGCCAGCCAGCCAGTAGTGACTGCCAGTCACAGTTTTTCAAGTTATCAGAGTAAATCATTATAGAAATAAATAACATTGAGCCTGACATTGACGGTTGTTGTATCTTCCCAATTTTCAGCTCCACGGCTTGGAGAAGGGTCCACATTCTGACGCTGGGAAGTCCTTCACCTTCGTGGTGGACGCTACAGAGTGCGGGTGGGGTGACGCCAAGGTTGACGTGACGCAGGGAGGTCGTTCACTACACTCCAACACGCTGGAGGTCGACCGTGGCCTCTACGAGGTCACCTTCACACCCTCGCAGGCTGCCAAGCACAAGATTTACGCTTATTTTAATGGCCACGAAGTCAAAGGTTGGTACTAGGTGATGCTAGAGTCCCAGGGTGCCTAGAGACGGTGTTGATAGTGTTAGATCCCAGGGTGCCTAGAGACGGTGTTGATAGTGTTAGATCCCAGGGTGCCTAGAGACGGTGTTGTTAGTGGTTAGATCCCAGGGTGCCTAGAGACGTTGTTGATAGTGTTAGATCCCAGGGTGCCTAGAGACGGTGTTGATAGTGTTAGATCCCAGGGTGCCTAGAGACGGTGTTTGATATTGTTAGATCCCAGGGTGCCTAGAGACGGTGTTGATAGTGTTAGATCCCAGGGTGCCTAGAGACGGTGTTTATAGTGTTAGATCCCAGGGTGCCTAGAGACGGTGTTGATAGTGTTAGATCCCAGGGTGCCTAGAGACGGTGTTGATAGTGTTAGATCCCAGGGTGCCTAGAGACGTTGTTGATAGTGTTAGATCCCAGGGTGCCTAGAGACGGTGTTGATAGTGTTAGATCCCAGGGTGCCTAGAGACGGTGTTGATAGTGTTAGATCCCAGGGTGCCTAGAGACGGTGTTGATAGTGTTAGATCCCAGGGTGCCTAGAGACGGTGTTCATAGTGTTAGATCCCAGGGTGCCTAGAGACGGTGTTGATAGTGATAGATCCCAGGGTGCCTAGAGACGGTGTTGATAGTGTTAGATCCCAGGGTGCCTAGAGACGGTGTTGATAGTGATAGATCCCAGGGTGCCTAGAGACGGTGTTGATAGTGATAGATCCCAGGGTGCCTAGAGACGGTGTTGATAGTGTTAGATCCCAGGGTGCCTAGAGGACGGTGTTGATAGTGATAGATACCAGGGTGCCTAGAGACGGTGTTTTATAGTGTTAGATCCCCGGGTGCCTAGAGACGGTGTTGATAGTGATAGATCCCAGGGTGCCTAGAGACGGTGTTGATAGTGATAGATCCCAGGGTGCCTAGAGACGGTGTTGATAGTGATAGATCCCAGGGTGCCTAAGACGGTGTTGATAGTGATAGATCCCAGGGTGCCTAGAGACGGTGTTGATAGTGATAGATCCCAGGGTGCCTAGAGACGGTGTTGATAGTGATAGATCCCAGGGTGCCTAGAGACGGTGTTGATAGTGATAGATCCCAGGGTGCCTAGAGACGGTGTTGATATGATAGATCCCAGGGTGCCTAGAGACGGTGTTGATAGTGATAGATCCCAGGGTGCCCTAGAGACGGTGTTGATAGTGTTCGATCCCAGGGTGCTAGAGACGTGTTGATAGTGATAGTCCCAGGGTGCCTAGAGACGGTGTTGATAGTGATAGATCCCAGGTTGCCTAGAGACCGGTGTTGATAGTGTTAGATCCCAGGGTGCCTAGAGACGGTGTTGATAGTGATAGATCCCAGGGTGCCTTAGAGACGGTGTTGATAGTGTTAGATCCCAGGGTGCCTAGAGACGGTGTTGATAGTGATAATCCCAGGGTGCCTAGAGACGGTGTTGATAGTGTTAGATCCCAGGGTTGCCTAGAGACGGTGTTGATAGTGATAGATCCCAGGGTGCCTAGAGACGGTGTTGATAGTGTATAGATCCCAGGGTGCCTAGAGACGGTGTTGATAGTGATTAGATCCCAGGGTGCCTAGAGACGGTGTTGATAGTGTTAGATCCCAGGGTGCCTAGAGACGGTGTTGATAGTGATTAGTCCCAGGTAGCCTAAGACGGTGTTGATAGTGTTAGATCCCAGGTGCCTAGAGACGTGTGAAGTTAGATCCAGGTGCCTAGAGACGGTGTTGATAGTGATAGATCCCAGGGTGCCTAGAGACGGTGTTGATAGTGTTAGATCCCAGGGTGCCTAGAGACGGTGTTGATAGTGATAGATCCCAGGGTGCCTAGAGACGGTGTTGATAGTGATAGATCCCAGGGTGCCTAGAGACGGTATTGATAGTGATAGATCCCAGGGTGCCTAGAGACGGTGTTGAATGTTAGATCCCAGGGTGCCTAGAGACGGTGTTGATAGTGATAGAATCCCAGGGTGCCTAGAGACGGTGTTGATAGTGTTGATCCCAGGGTGCCTAGAGACGGTGTTGATAGTGATAGATCCCAGGGTGCCTAGAGACGGTGTTGATAGTGTTAGATCCCAGGGTGCCTAGAGACGGTGTTGATAGTGATAGATCCCAGGGTGCCTAGAGACGGTGTTGATAGTGTTAGATCCCAGGGTGCCTAGAGACGGTGTTGATAGTGATAGATCACCCGGGTGCCTAGAGACGGTGTTGATAGTGTTAGATCCAGGGTGCCTAGAGACGGTGTTGATAGTGATAGATCCCAGGGTGCCTAGAGACGGTGTTGATAGTGTTAGATCCCAGGGTGCCTAGAGACGGTGTTGATAGTGTTAGATCCCAGGGTGCCTAGAGACGGTGTTGATAGTGTTAGATCCCAGGGTGCCTAGAGACGGTGTTGATAGTGATAGATACCAGGGTGCCTAGAGACGGTGTTGATAGTGTTAGATCCCAGGGTGCCTAGAGACGGTGTTGATAGTGATAGATCACAGGGTGCCTAGAGACGGTGTTGATAGTGATAGATCCCAGGGTGGGTGCTACCCAGAATTATTATAACACTATGCAGGAGAGTTAAAATAACTATGCAAACTTTAATATGTTGTCTTGTAACTTTACTAAGTAACATAATAACACTGAGAGACTTCACACTCTTTTATTAACACGAAGGTAACATTACCCACTTTTATAATAACACCAGGATAATATTTCCTTCTGTTATCGACAGAGAACGCTCACTGTTCTCTCCCCATGTTCATGTTCTCTCCCCAGGTTCACTGTTCTCTCTCCCGCCAGGTTTACTGTTTTACAGGTTCAGCGCTCTCCCCAAGTTCACTGTTCTCTATCCAGGTTCATTGTTCTCTCCCCATATCCACTGTTTTCTCCCCATGTTCAGTGTTCTCTCCCCATGTCCACTGTTCTCTCCCCATGTTCAGTGTTCTCTCCCCATGTTCAGTGTTCTCTCCCCATGTTCACTGTTCTCTCCCCATATTCAGTGTTCTCTCCCCATATTCAGTGTTCTCTCCCCATGTTCAGTGTTCTCTCCCCATGTTCAGTGTTCTCTCCCCATGTTCAGTGTTCTCTCCCCATATTCAGTGTTCTCTCCCCATGTTCACTGTTCTCTCCCCATATTCAGTGTTCTCTCACCATGTTCACTGTTCTCTCCCCATATTCAGTGTTCTCTCCCCATGTTCAGTGTTCTCTCCCCATGTTCACTGTTCTCTCACCATATTCAGTGTTCTCCCCATGTTCAGTGTTCTCTCCCCATGTTCACTGTTCTCTCCCCATATTCAGTGTTCTCTCCCCATATTCAGTGTTCTCTCCCCATGTTCAGTGTTCTCTCCCCATGTTCAGTGTTCTCTCCCCATATTCAGTGTTCTCTCCCCATATTCAGTGTTCTCTCCCCATATTCAGTGTTCTCTCCCCATATTCAGTGTTCTCTCCTCATATTCAGTGTTCTCTCCCCATATTCAGTGTTCTCTCCCCATATTCAGTATTCTCTCCCCATATTCAGTGTTCTCTCCCCATATTCAGTGTTCTCTCCCTATGTTCACTGTTCTCTCCCCATGTTCACTGTTCTCTCCCCATGTTCACTGTTCTCTCCCCATATTCAGTGTTCTCTCCCCATATTCAGTGTTCTCTCCCCATATTCAGTGTTCTCTCCCCATGCTCAGTGTTCTTTCCCCATGTTCACCGTTCTCTCCCCATGTTCACCGTTCTCTCCCCATGTTCACCGTTCTCTCCCCACGTTCACCGTTCTCTCCCCATGTTCAGTGTTCTTTCCCCATGTTCACCGTTCTCTCCCCATGTTCACCGTTCTCTTCCCCATGTTCACCGTTCTCTCCCCACGTTCACCGTTCTCTCCCCACGTTCAGTGTTCTTTCCCCATGTTCACTGTTCTCTCCCCATATTCAGTGTTCTTTCCCCATGTTCACCGTTCTCTCCCCATATTCACTGTTCTCTCCCGATGTTCACCGTTCTCTCCCCATGTTCACCGTTCTCTCCCCATGTTCACCGTTCTCTCCCCATGTTCACCGTTCTCTCCCCATGTTCAGTGTTCTTTCCCCATGTTCACTGTTCTCTCCCCATATTCAGTGTTCTCTCCCCATGTTCAATGTTCTCTCCCCATGTTCAGTGTTCTCTCCCCATATTCAGTGTTCTCTCCCCATATTCAGTGTTCTCTCCCCATATTCAGTGTTCTCTCTCTCCATGTTCAGTGTTCTTTCCCCATGTTCACCGTTCTCTCCCCATGTTCACCGTTCTCTCCCCATGTTCACCGTTCTCTCCCCATGTTCAGTGTTCTTTCCCCATGTTCACTGTTCTCTCCCCATGTTCAGTGTTCTCTCCCCATATTCAGTGTTCTCTCCCCATGTTCAGTGTTCTCTCCCCATATTCAGTGTTCTCTCCCCATGTTCACCGTTCTCTCCCCATGTTCACCGTTCTCTCCCCATGTTCACCGTTCTCTCCCCATGTTCACCGTTCTCTCCCCATGTTCACCGTTCTCTCCCCATGTTCACCGTTCTCTCCCCATGTTCACCGTTCTCTCCCCATGTTCATCGTTCTCTCCCCATGTTCAGTGTTCTCTCCCCATGTTCACTGTTCTCTCCCCATGTTCAGTGTTCTCTCCCCATGTTCAGTGTTCTCTCCCCATATTCAGTGTTCTCTCCCCATGTTCAGTGTTCTCTCCCCATGTTCACCGTTCTCTCCCCATGTTCACCGTTCTCTCCCCATGTTCACCGTTCTCTCCCCATGTTCACCGTTTCTCTCCCATGTTCACCGTTCTCTCCCCATGTTCACTGTTCTCTCCCCATGTTCAGTGTTCTCTCCCCATGTTCAGTGTTCTCTCCCCGTATTCAGTGTTCTCTCCCCATGTTCAGTGTTCTCCCCATGTTCACCGTTCTCTCCCCATGTTCACCGTTCTCTCCCCATGTTCACCGTTCTCTCCCCATGTTCACCGTTCTCTCCCCATGTTCAGCGTTCTCTCCCCCCCATGTTCACCGTTCTCTCCCCATGTTCACCGTTCTCTCCCCATGTTCACCGTTCTCTCCCCCCAGGTTCACCCTTCTCACTGCACTTGGGAGTTGAACCTCCGCCTGACAGGAAGGACTCAAAGTCAAAGAAGAAAAAATCTTCCAGTAGAGAAAACAAAGATCCCAAGGTGAGCTCTAATTGTGTGACTGTGTGACTGTGTGCGTGACTGTGTGTGTGACTGTGTGTGTGACTGTGTGACTGTGTGACTGTGTGACTGTGTGTGTGTGACTGTGTGTGTGACTGTGTGACTGTGTGACTGTGTGACTGTGTGCGTGACTGTGTGTGTGACTGTGTGCGTGACTGTGTGTGTGACTGTGTGTGTGACTGTGTGTGTGACTGTGTGACTGTGTGACTGTGTGACTGTGTGTGTGACTGTGTGTGTGACTGTGTGTGTGACTGTGTGTGTGACTGTGTGACTGTGTGTGTGACTGTGTGTGTGACTGTGTGCGTGACTGTGTGTGTGACTGTGTGCGTGACTGTGTGTGTGACTGTGTGACTGTGTGCGTGACTGTGTGTGTGACTGTGTGACTGTGTGTGTGACTGTGTGTGTGACTGTGTGCGTGACTGTGTGTGTGACTGTGTGCGTGACTGTGTGTGACTGTGTGTGTGACTGTGTGTGTGACTGTGTGTGTGACTGTGTGCGTGACTGTGTGACTGTGTGCGTGACTGTGTGTGTGACTGTGTGCGTGACTGTGTGTGTGCGTGACTGTGTGTGTGACTGTGTGACTGTGTGTACTCACCTAGTTGTACTCACCTAGTTGAGGTTGCGGGAGTCGAGTCCGAGCTCCTGGCCCCGCCTCTTCACTGATCGCTACTAGGTCACTCTCCCTGAGCCGTGAGCTTTATCATACCTCTGCTTAAAGCTATGTATGGATCCTGCCTCCACTACATCGCTTCCCAAACTATTCCACTTACTGACTACTCTGTGGCTGAAGAAATACTTCCTAACATCCCTGTGATTCATCTGTGTCTTCAGCTTCCAACTGTGTCCCCTTGTTACTGTGTCCAATCTCTGGAACATCCTGTCTTTGTCCACCTTGTCAATTCCTCTCAGTATTTTGTATGTCGTTATCATGTCCCCCCTATCTCTCCTGTCCTCCAGTGTCGTCAGGTTGATTTCCCTTGACCTCTCCTCGTAGGACATACCTCTTAGCTCTGGGACTAGTCTTGTTGCAAACCTTTGCACTTTCTCTCGTTTCTTTACGTGCTTGGCTAGGTGTGGGTTCCAAACTGGTGCCGCATACTCCATATGGGCCTAACGTACACGGTGTAACAGGGTCCTAAATTTGATTCCTTATTAAGATGTCGGAATGCTGTTCTGAGGTTTGCTAGGCGCCCATATGCTGCAGCAGTTATTTGGTTGATGTGCGCTTCAGGAGATTTGCCTGGTGTTATACTCACCCCAAGATCTGTTTCCTTGAGTGAGGTTTGTAGTCTCTGACCCCCTAGACTGTTCTCCGTCTGCGGCCTTCTTTGCCCTTCCCCAATCTTCATGACTTTGCATTTGGTGGGATTGAACTCCAGGAGCCAATTGCTGGACCAGGTCTGCAGCCTGTCCAGATCCTTTGTAGTTTCTGCTGGTCTTCGATCGAGTGAATTCTTCTCATCAACTTCACGTCATCTGCAAACAGGGACACCTCAGAGTCTATTCCTTCCCTCATGTCGTTCACAAATACCAGAAACAGCACTGGTCCTAGGACTGACCCCTGTGGGACCCGCTGGTCACAGGTGCCCACTCTGACACCTCGCCACGTACCATGACTCGCTGCTGTCTTCCTGACAAGTATTCCCTGATCCATTGTAGTGCCTTCCCTGTTATCCCTGCTTGGTCCTCCAGTTTTTGCACCAATCTCTTGTGTGGAACTGTGTCAAACGCCTTCTTGCAGTCCAAGAAAATGCAATCCACCCACCCCTCTCTCTCTTGTCTTACTGCTGTCACCATGTCATAGAACTCCAGTAGGTTTGTGACACAGGATTTCCCGTCCCTGAAACCATGTTTGGCTGCTGTTGATGAGATCATTCCTTTCTAGGTGTTCCACCACTCTTCTCCTGATAATTTTTCCATGATTTTGCATACTATACATGTCAGTGACACTGGTCTGTAGTTTAATGCTTCATGTCTGTCTCCTTTTTTAAAGATTGGGACTACATTTGCTGTCTTCCATGCCTCAGGCAATCTCCCTGTTTCGATAGATGTATTGAATATTGTTGTTAGGGGTACACATAGCGCCTCTGCTCCCTCTCTCAATACCCATGGGGAGATGTTATCTGGCCCATTGCCTTTGAGGTATCTAGCTCACTCAGAAGCCTCTTCACTTCTTCCTCGGTTGTGTGCACTGTGTCCAGCACTTGGTGGTGTGCCCCACCTCTCCGTCTTTCTGGAGTCCCTTCTGTTCCTCTGTGAACACTTCTTTGAATCTCTTGTTGAGTTCTTCACATACTTCACGGTCATTTCTTGTTGTCTCTCCTCCTTCCTTCCTTAGCCTGATTACCTGGTCCTTGACTGTTGTTTTCCTCCTGATGTGGCTGTACAACAGTTTCGGGTCAGATTTGGCTTTCGCTGCTATGTCATTTTCATATTGTCTTTGGGCTCCCTTCTTATCTGTGCATATTCGTTTCTGGCTCTACGACTGTTCTCCTTATTCTCCTGGGTCCTTTGCCTTCTATATTTCTTCCATTCCCTAGCACACTTGGTTTTTGCCTCCCTGCACCTTTGGGTAAACCATGGGCTCATCCTGGCTTTTTCATTAATCCTGTTACCCTTGGGTACAAACCTCTCCTCAGCCTCCTTGCATTTTGTTGCTACATATTCCATCATCTCATTAACTGGCTTCCCTGCCAGTTCTGTCCCACTGAACCCCGTTCAGGTAGTTCCTCATTCCTGTGTAGTCCCCTTTCTTGTAGTTTGGCTTCATTCGTCCTGGCCTTCCTGCTTCTCCCTCCACTTGTAGCTCTACTGTGTATTCGAAGCTTAAAACCACATGGTCACTGGCCCCAAGGGGTCTTTCATATGTGATGTCCTCGATATCTGCACTACTCAAGGTGAATACTAAGTCCAGCCTTGCTGGTTCATCCTCTCCTCTCTCTCTTGTAGTGTCCCTTACGTGTTGGCACATGAAGTTTTCCAGTACCACCTCCATCATCTTAGCCCTCCATGTATCTTGGCCCCCATGTGGGTCCAAGTTCTCCCAATCGATCTCCTTGTGGTTAAAGTCACCCATGATCAGGAGCTTTGCCCTGCATGCATGAGCTCTTCTGGCCACTCTAGCCAGTGTGTCAACCATCGCTCTATTGCTCTCGTCGTACTCTTGCCTTGGCCTCCTGCTGTTCTGTGGTGGGTTATACATCACTGCTATTACCACCTTGGGACCTCCAGAGTGAAGTGTTCCCACTATGTAATCACTTTCTTCTCCACTGTCTCCTCTCTCCAGCTCATCAAAATTCCAGTGATTTTTGATCAGCAACGCCACTCCTCCACCCCCCCTGTTCCCTCTGTCTTTCCTCAGGATTTGGTATCCCGTTGGAAAGATGGCATCTGTTATCATACCTGTAAGCTTGGTTTCTGTGAGAGCTATGATGTCCGGTGATGCTTCTTTGACTCTTTCATGCCACTCCTCCCACTTATTTGTTATTCCATCAGCGTTTGTGTACCATACCTTCAGTTTCCTTTCCAACACTGTGGTTTGGGGGGCCTGTGAGGGTGGGAGACCTGTGTGTGACTGTGTGTGTGACTGTGTGTTACTGTGTGACGGTGTGTGTGACTGTGTGTGTGACTGTGTGTGTGACTGTGTGTGTGACTGTGTGTGTGTGTGTGACTGTGTGTGTGACTGTGTGTGTGACTGTGTGCGTGACTGTGTGTGTGTGTGACTGTGTGGCTGTGTGACTGTGTGTGTGTGACTGTGCGACTGTGTGCGTGACTGTGTGTGTGACTGTGCGACTGTGTGCGTGACTGTGTGTGTGTGTGTGTGTGTGTGTGTGTGTGTGTGACTGTGTGGCTGTGTGACTGTGTTGTGGCTGTGTGACTGTGTGTGTGACTGTGTGGCTGTGTGACTGTGTGACTGTGTGTGTGACTGTGTGACTGTGTGTGTGACTGTGCGACTGTGTGCGTGACTGTGTGTCACTGTGCGACTGTGTTCGTGACTGTGTGTGTGTGTGTGTGTGTGTGACTGTGTGACTGTGTGGCTGTGTGACTGTGTGTATGACTGTGTGGCTGTGTGTGTGACTGTGTGACTGTGTGTGTGACTGTGCGACTGTGTGTGTGTGTGTGTGTGTGTGTGTGTGTGTGTGTGACTGTGTGGCTGTGTGACTGTGTGACTGTGTGTGTGGCTGTGTGTGTGGCTGTGTGACTGTGTGTGTGACTGTGTGACTGTGTGGCTGTGTGACTGTGTGACTGTGGTGTGTGACTGTGCGACTGTGTGCGTGACTGTGTGTGTGTGTGACTGTGTGTGTGTGTGTGACTGTGTTTGTGATTGTGGGACTGTGTGGCTGTGTGTGACTGTGTGTTGTGACTGTGTGACTGTGTGGCTGTGTGACTGTGTGGCTGTGTGACTGTGTGTGTGGTGTGTGTGACTGTGTTTGTGACTGTGGGACTGTGTGACTGTGTGGCTGTGTGTGTGACTGTGTGACTGTGTGTGTGACTGTGTGACTGTGTGTGTGACTGTGTGACTGTGTGTGTGTGACTGTGTTTGTGATGTGGGACTGTGTGACTGTGTGTGTGGCTGTGTGTGTGACTGTGTGACTGTGTGTGTGACTGTGTGTGTGACTGTGACTGTGTGACTGTGTGTGTGACTGTGTGGCTGTGTGACTGTGTGTGTGTGACTGTGTTTGTGACTGTGTGTCTGTGTGACTGGGTTTGTGACTGTGGGACTGTGTGACTGTGTGTGTGACTGTGTGGCTGTGTGACTGTGTGTGTTGACTGTGTGTGTGACTGTGTGTGTGTGTGTGACTGTGTTTGTGATTGTGGGACTGTGTGGCTGTGTGTGACTGTGTGTGTGACTGTGTGACTGTGTGGCTGTGTGACTGTGTGGCTGTGTGACTGTGTGTGTGTGTGTGTGACTGTGTTTGTGACTGTGGGACTGTGTGACTGTGTGGCTGTGTGTGTGACTGTGTGACTGTGTGTGTGACTGTGTGTGTGTGGACTGTGTTTGTGACTGTGGGGACTGTGTGACTGTTGTGTGTGGCTGTGTGTGTGACTGTGTGACTGTGTGTGTGACTGTGTGTGTGACTGTGACTGTGTGACTGTGTGTGTGACTGTGTGGCTGTGTGGCTGTGTGACTGTGTGTGTGTGACTGTGTTTGTGACTGTGTGTCTGTGTGACTGGGTTTGTGACTGTGGGACTGTGTGACTGTGTGTGTGACTGTGTGGCTGTGTGGACTGTGTGTGTGACTGTGTGTGTGACTGTGTGTGTGACTGTGTGACTGTGTGTGTGACTGTGTGACTGTGTGACTGTGTGTGTGGGACTGTGTGTGTGACTGTGTGTGTGACTGTGTGACTGTGTGTGTGACTGTGTGGGTAACTGTGTGACTGTGTGGGTAACTGTGTGACTCTGTGTGTGACTGTGTGCGTGATTGTGTGACTGTGTGTGTGATTATGTGACTGTGTGTGTGACTGTGTGTGTGACTGTGTGTGTGACTGTGCGTGACTGTGTGACTGTGTGCGTGACTGTGAGACTGCGTGTGCGTGACTGTGTGTGACTGTGTGTGTGACTGTGTGTTCTGTGTGACTGTGTGTTGTGTGACTGTGTGTGTGACTGTGTGACTGTGTGTGTGACTGTGTGTGACTGTGTGTGGACTGTGTGTGTGACTGTGTGAGTGTGTGTGTGTGACTGTGTGTATGACTGTGTGACTATGTGTGTGACTGTGTGACTATGTGTGTGACTGTGTGACTATGTGTGTGACTGTGTGTGTGACTATGTGTGTGACTGTGTATCTGTGTGACTGTGTGTATGACTGTGTGTGTATCTGAGTGACTGTGTGTGTGACTGTGTGTGTGACTATGTGTGTGACTGTGTGTGTGTGACTGTGTCTGTGACTGTGTGTGTGACTGTACTCACCTAGTTGAGGTTGCAGGGGTCGAGTCCGAGCTCCTGGCCCCGCCTCTTCACTGATCGCTACTAGGTCGCTCTCCCTGAACCGTGAGCTTTATCATACCTCTGCTTAAAGCTATGTATGGATCCTGCCTCCACTACATCGCTTCCCAAACTATTCCACTTACTGACTACTCTGTGGCTGAAGAAATACTTCCTAACATCCCTGTCATTCATCTGTGTCTTCAACTTCCAACTGTGTCCCCTTGTTACTGTGTCCAATCTCTGGAACATCCTGTCTTTGTCCACCTTGTCAATTCCTCTCAGTATTTTGTATGTCGTTATCATGTCCCCCTATCTCTCTGTCCTCCAGTGTCGTCAGGTTGATTTCCCTTAACCTCTCCTCGTAGGACATACTCTTAGCTCTGGGACTAGTCTTGTTGCAAGCCTTTGCACTTTCTCTAGTTTCTTCACGTGCTTGGCTAGGGGGGGTTTCCCAAAACTGGTGCCGCATACTCCAATATGGCCTAACTCCCGGGTGTACGGGTTTGAATGATTTTATTAAGATGTCGGAATGCGTTCTGAGGTTTGTTTGGGGCCCCCCTATGCGCGCAGTTATTTGGTTTGATGTCGCTTCAGATGTGCGGGTGTTATATCCCCAAAAGACTTTTTCTTGAGTGAGGTTTGTAGTCTCTGGCCCCCTGATTTTACCCCCGTCTGCGGTCTTCTTTGCCCTTCCCCCCTCTTCGACTTTGCACTTTGGGGGATTGAACTCCCCGGGGCCAATTGCTGGACCCGGCTGAGCCTGTCCAAACCCCTTTGAGTTCTGCCGGTCTTCGATCGAATGAATTCTTCTCATCAACTTCACGTCATCTGCAAACAGGGACCCCAGGTCTTTCCTTCCGTATGTCGTTTCACAAATACCAGAAACAGCACTGGTCCTAGGACCCGACCCCCGTGGGCCCCCCTGGTCACAGTTCCCACTCTGACACCCGCCACGTACCTGACCGCTGCTGTCTTCCTACAAGTATTCCCCGATCCTTGTAGTGCCTTTCCCCGTTATCCCTGCTTGGTCCTTTCCCGTTTTTGCACAAAACTCTTGTTGGAAAATGTGCAAAAAGCCCTTTTTGCAGTCCCAAAATATGCAACACCCACCCCTCTCTCTCTTGTCTTACTGCTGTGTGTGTGTGTGTGTTGTGTGTGCTGTGTGTGATGTGCTGTGTGTGTGTGACTGTGTGTATCACCTAAATTGTGGTTGCAGGGGTCGAGGGCTCAGCTCCTGGGCCCCGCCCCTTCACTGATGCTACTAGGTCCTCTCCCTCTCGCTTCCTGAGCTGTATCATACCCCTTCTTAAAAATATGATGGACCCGCCCCCTACTTCCTTGCTGGGTATTCCCTTCCTGACAAATCATGACTAAAAAAATACTTCCCAACGCCCGTGATCGTCTGATCTTCAGTTTCCCGTTGTGACCCCCTTTTCCCTGTGTCCTTCTGGAACATCCTATCTCTGCCACCTTGTTATTCCCGCATTCATGTATGTCGTTTTTAGTCTCCCTGACCCTTCTGTCCCCCATGTCGTCATCCCTTTCCCTCAACCTTTCCCCGTACGAAAATTCCCCTAAGCCTGGGATAGCCCCTTTTTGCAACCTTTGCACTTTCTCTAACTTCTTGACGTGCTTGACCAGGGGGGGGTTCCAGACATGGTGCTGCATACTCCAGTATGGGCCTAAACATACACAGTGTACAGTGTGTTGAACGATTCCTTATTAAGGTATCGGAACGCTATTCTCAGGTTTGCCAGGCGCCCGTATGCTGCAGCAGTTATTTGGTTGATGTGTGCCTCCGGTGATGTGCTCGGTGTTATGGTCACCCCATACCCTGTCAGGTATTCCCTGATCCATTGCAGTGCCCTCCCTGTTACATGCGCCTGATCCTCCAGCTTCTGCACTAATCTCTTGTGGGGAACTGTGTCAAAGGCCTTCCTGCAGTCTAGGAAAACGCAATCTACCCACCCCTCTCTCTCGTGTCTTACTTCTGTTACCTTGTCATAAAACTCCAGGAGGTTTGTGATACACGATTTGCCTTCCATGAACCCATGCTGGTTTTCATTTACAATCTTGTTCCTTTCCAGGTGTTCGACCACTCTCCTCCTGATAATCTTCTCCATGACTTTGCACACAATACATGTCAGAGACACAGGTTTGTAGTTTAGCGCCTCGTTTGTTTCCTTTCTTAAATATGGGGACTACATTAGCTGTCTTCCATTTCTCAGGTAGTTGCCCAGTTTCAAGGGATGTGTTGAAGATTGTGGTTATAGGCATGCACAGCATCTCTGCTCCTTCTCTAAGGACCCATGGGGAGATGTCTGGTCCCATCGCCTTTGAGGTGTCAAGGTCTCTTAGGAGCTTCTTCACCTCCTCGGTTGTTCGTATGTCATCCAACACTTGTTGGTATATTCCCTCTTGGTGTTCCCTTCTCTGCTGTCTTCCCACAGCCCTTCCTGTCTCTACTGTAAAAACTTCCTTAAACCTCCTGTTCAGCTCCTCACATACCTCCTGATCATTTCTTGTGAGTTCTCCACCTTCTGTCCTTAATCTGACTCTTTGACTGTTGTCTTCCTCCTGATGTGGCTATACAACAGTTTCGGGTCAGTCTTGATTCTCGATGCTATGTCATTTTCATACTGTCGCTGGGCCTCCCTAATTACCTGTGCATACTCATTCCTGGCTCTGTGACTGATCTCCCTATTTTCGTGTGTTCTCTGCCTTCTGTACTTTTTCCATTCTCTATTGCACTTTGTTTTTGCCTCCTTACACCGTCGGGTAAACCAGGGGCTCGTTCTGGTCTTCCCGTTGTTTCTGTTGCCCTTGGGAATAAACCTTTCCACTGCCTCATTGCATTTTGTTGTTACATATTCCCTCATTTCATTTACTGGCTTTCCTGCCAGTTCTCTGTCCCACTGGACCTCCCACAGGAAGTTATTCAACCCTATGTAGTCCCCTCTTTTATAGTCAGGCTTTTCCCATTCAACTCCTGTTACTCTCTCCACTTGCAGCTCTACTATATATTCAAATCACAGAACCACGTGGTCGCTAGCTCCTAGGGGACTCTCATACTTGATGTCCTCAATGTCTGAGCTGCCCAGGGTGAACACAAGGTCCAGTCTTGCTGGTTCATCCTCCCCTCTCACTCTGGTAGTGTCCTTAACATGTTGGTGCATGAGGTTTTCCATCACCACGTCCAACATCCTGGCTCTCCATGTTTCGGGACCCCCATGTGGCTGCAGGTTTTCCCAGTCAATCTCCCTGTGGTTGAAATCTCCCATAACCAGCAACTTTGCTCTACTGGAGTGAGCTCTTCTTGCCACCTCAGCAAGTGTGTCTACCATTGCTCTGTTGCTCTCTTCATATTCCTCTCTTGGCCTCCTGCAGTTCTGTGGTGGATTATACATCACTGCAATGACCACTTTGTGTTCCCCAGACTGAAGTGTACCTACTATGTAGTCTCTTTCTCCCGTCTCATCTATGCCTTCCATTTTCTCGAATTTCCATCTGTTTTTTACAAGCAGAGCAACCCCACCTCCCCCTCTGCCCCTTCTATCTTTCCTCATGATCTGGTATCCTGGTGGGAAGATTGCATCTGTTATTGTCTCTTGATTTTTTTTCTCTAACTGTTGATGTCTGGGGATTTCTCATTGATTCTTTTTTTGCCATTCCTCGTGTTTATTCTTTAAACCCCAATTTGGCTTTTGGTACCAAACCCTTCAATTTTCTTTTCTAATACTGTAACTGGGGTGCAGGGGGGGGGAAAAAGGGGGATCAGTGTGTGATGGTTGGTTTGGATTTTTTCCCCTTTCCCTTTTGGGGGTTGCGGGGCCCTGGAGTCCTTCTTGGCGGGTTTTTTCCCTGGGGGGTTTTCTTGCCTTTCCCAAATTTACCCGGGTTATCCTGCCCCTTCCCCTTTTTCATTTCCCCCCATTTCCCCTTTTCTTTTTTTTGAACCCCTTTCTCATTTTCCCTTTTCGTCCGTGTTTTTGCCCCTCGATCGAGGTACACATTTCCGGGAAAACTCCTGTTTGCCCCCTCACCCGGGCTTTCTCCCTCAGGATCATGGTTCGGGTTGATTCTGCCTTGAAAATTCTTTGAGAGGCCACCTTTTTTTTTGTAAACCCAAACCCATTCTCCAAAAATTTGCCACCTGGGCATTCCCCCTCCCTATCACCTTCATGAAAACCTTAAAAATTGTTTTTTTTCTCCCCTGCTTTTTTTTCCATCATAAGTTTCCCCTTTAGCTTCGTCGGGCCCAAGAAAAAAAACGGATCTCCCCCTTTCCCCACCCCCCCCTGTAAACCCCTTTTCATCCTCTGATGTTTTTATTTTCCTTTCCCGTGGAGTTTCCTTCCTTGGGCCCCCTTCCCGGGTTAGGGCCCCCTATCTTCGGTTTGCCCCTTTCCTGCTCACCTGTTCCTGGCCCCCACAGGTATGGGGTATGGTCCCGCAATGTCCTATTCCGTCAAAGTTTTTCCCAAACCCTCATTTTGTCCAGTTGCTCACTGTCTTTGTTTTGGCCCCCCCTGTGGGTTTGACGGGCCTCTGCATACAGTTTAGTTTCCATGCTCCCCTTTCAGACCCCGGTTTCCCGTGTCTGATGTTTTTCCCTTGCCGATGCACTTCTGTAATATCTTTGTCTCTAAAAGCTGTTTCAATGTCTCAGCTCCTCTTTTTTAAAACTCTCTATCTTGATTTTTGCTGCTGTGGCCCCGTTGCTTCCCCCCTTTTTTGCATTCTGCTGCTAACCTCTCTTCCATCTTCCTTTCCACTCATCTAGTCCCCTTCCCCAGTCTTCCCCCCTTTTTTGACTCTGCCTCCCCCTTTTTTTTCCCCCCCAGATTCGTCCCCGGACCCCCTTTTCCTCACCCCGGTTCTTTGGGTTTCCCCCCTTGCTCCCAAAAAGGGGGGGCGGGTTTGGGGGGGGGGAAGGGGGAAAAGATGGGTTTGGAGGAGAGGGGGTGGATGGTTTTTGGGGGAGGGGGAGGGTGGGTTTTTGGGGGGGTACAGGTAGTTGGGGGGAGGGGGTTTGATGGTTTTGGGGGAAAGGGGTTGGTGGGTAGGTTAGGTGGTTTTGGGGAAAGGGGGGGAAGGGGGGTTAGGGGAGGGAGGATACTGTTTGGAGAGAGAGGGGATGGATGGTTTTGGGAAAAGGGGGGGGATGGTTTTTTGGGGGGAGGGGGGTAGTTTTTGGGGGGGGTTTTGATGGTTTGGGGGGGGGGTTAGTGGTTTTGGGGGAGGTGGGTAAAGGGGGGTGGGGAGGGAAAGGGGAAAATGTGGTTAGGGGAAAGGGGGGAAAGTGGGTTTTTGTCAAGGTTTGTGTCAAGTGGGGGTGGTGGTGTTATGTGCATGTGTGTGTGTGTGTTTTGTGTTTGTGTGTTTTGCCAGTTTTTACCATATTGTCCCCGTGCAGGTGTGTGTGTGTATGTGGGGTAAAGTGTGTGTGTTCTGTGTAGGGGGGGGTGTGAGGGGGAGATACTGCTAACACATACCAGGGAAAATTTTGGTTATAAAAAGCGGAACTTGCTACCAGGGGCTAAAGCTTCCCATGAGGTGTCCCACCCTTTTTTGGTGGGGGTTTTTTTGTGTGTATTGGGGGGATGGTTAGGGGGGGTTTGGTGGTGTGGTTGAAAGTCCGTTATACCTCTCCCGTCGTTAGGCCAAATTTTTGTCTCGGGTATCTTTCCCAATAATGCAAATCTCCACTTATTGCCCCCATTTTGTGTGGACTGTGTGTGTGACTCCTTTTGTGTGGACTGTGTATGTGGTACCTTTGTATGTGTGTGACTGTGTAAGTGTTTGACGGTGTCCCGTGTGACGGGGTGTTGTGGGGTGACTGTGTTTTGGGGACTGTTTTATTTTGTGTGACTGTGTTTTGTGTGTGACTGTTTGGGGTTTTTGTGACTGTATGTTTCACTCACCTAAATTTTTAAAAATCCCCCCAATTGTGGTTGCCCGGGGGGCGAGACTCAGCTCCTGGCCCCCCCTCTTCACTGACGCTACTGGCCTCTCCCCCCTGCTTTCCGAGCTTTGTCATCTCTTCTTAAAACTATGTATGGACCCCCCCACCTTCCCGTGGGGCTTTTCCACTTCCTACACTCTGATTTGAAAAAATTTATTTCCAAACGTCCTGTGATTTCTCTGACCTTCAGCTTCCAATTGTACCCCTTGTTTCTGTGTCCCCCCTGGAACTCCTGTCCTGTCCATTTTGTCTATTCCCCGATATCTTGTATGTTGAATCATGTCTCCCCTGCCCCTTTTCTGCCTCCAGTGTCTCAGTCCGATTTCCCTCACCTTCCTCGTACGACTTCCCCCCTGACTCGGAATTACCTTTTTGCAAACCCTTTTTTGTACTTTCTCTAACTTTTTGACGTTTTGCCAGGGGGGGTTTCCAGACGGTGCTGCATCTCCAGTATGGGCCAACATACCAGTGTACAGTGTTTGAACACCCCTTATTAATTTATCGGAACCTATTCTCGGGTTTTGCCAGCGCCCGTATGCTGCAGCGGTTTTTTGGGTTGATGTTGCCCCCGGAAAAATGTGCTGGGTTTTAGGCACCCCAAGGTCTTTCTCCCTGAGTGGGGTTTGAGTCTTTGCCACCTCCCTATCCCTTTTGGGGGTCTTCTTTGCCCTCCCCAACCCTCATTATTTTTGCTTTTGGGGCAGGGTTTGAATCTAAAAGGCCAGTTTCGGGACCACGTGTCCACCCCGTCCCCCGGGCCCCTCTGCACAATCCCTTGTGAGGAAATGTGTCAAAGGGCCCTTTCCCGCAGTCCCGGAAAAGCATCAACCCCCCCCCCTTTTCTCGTGTCTTAAATTCTGTTTCCTTGGGCATAAAAAAATCCAAAAGGTTTTTGAAAAGGATTTGCCTTCCATGAACCCATGCTGGTTTTTATTTTTAATCTTTTCCGTTCCAGGTGCTCCACATTTTCCCCGATAATCTTTTCCATGACTTTTTATACTAACATGCCCGAGACACAGTCTGTAGTTTAGGCCTCGTTTCTGTTTCCTTTTTTAAATTGGGGGACTGCCCAGTTTCAAGGATGTGTTGAAGATTGTGGTTAGGGGCACGCACAGCATCTTGTGTGTGTGATTTTGGGGTGTGACGTGGTTGACTGTGTGGGGTGACTGTTTTTTGTACTGTGTGTGTGACGTGTGTGTACTTGTGTGACTTGTGTGGACGTTGTGGGGACCTGTGGGGGGTGACTGTGTGGTGAATTGGGGGATTATTGCGTGGGGGTGCCTGTGTGGTACTTGAACACAGCTGTGGTACACTGTTGGCTCACTTTCTGTGTATTACGGGGGTTTTTAAAAAAAGGGAAATCAAAAAGGACTTGGGGACACTATATTTTCACTTTACTCCCTTTTTGGATATGCAAAACAAGTGAGTATAGTAAGACGCTTTACCAGGATAAATCACCAAAAAATTTATTTTTTCTCAGCGTTGTATACTAAAATTTACTTTAATCCTTTTTAAAAAAGGGAGTAAAAAATATTTTTTATTTGGTTATCTATCAAAGCCTTAATTACCCCTAGGAAATCGATGGGCTTAAAAACTCCTTACCCCCCCCCCCCCCCCCTTAAACTGGGCCCGGAAACCATCGCTGGAAAAGTTCTTAAAAAAATTCTTATACTTCGATCTAATTTTAAGTCTAACCTGTCGACCCATTAAACCCTTCTCTATTTTCAAAGGTTTAGCGTTTAAATTTTTGTTGTAATAATAAAAATTTTTGGGGTTTCAGAGGGGGAGAGAATCGTGAAGGAGTATTCTGGTCAGGCATGACAACCCACCCACTAGCCTCAACAACACTCCGCCTGACGCAAAGTCAACCCCCCCCAAGCCTTAAACCCAAAGGGTCAGTGAACTTATGACCCCCCACGCAACAAGGCTATATTCCCATTAACAAGTCGTACGACCAACTCAACAAACGAAAGATTCATAAATAAAGAAACGTATGATTCAACCACCACAAGATTTATGATTTTCCATCAAAAAGATTTATGTTTCCACCAAAACAAACAAAAGCTACGAATCACCTGTAACAAGACACGAGCTCCCCCCAGCAAGATTTACGATTTTGCTGTAGCAAGAATACGACTCCCCCAAAAGCAGGGCACGAGCTGTTCACAAAACTACATCAACAGTTAACAGTAACGAGTCCAGCCCTGACAAGGCTACGAAATGTGCTCTTCCCAACCTTCCATCCCTTTAGCCAAACAGACCGACCCCAAACAAAAGCGTATGATTCCTCGTGACAAAAACTAGCAGCACCACGTACACACCCAAAAACAAGACGTCAAATTTTGAGTCATCGTCCGGGTCAAAAAAAAACACGGGTGTACGTACGAGCGTGAAGAAGGTCCATATTTCATACACACAAGTCCGCCCAAGATCCCTACGACTCAACCCCAAAGAGATCATGAGTTTTCGACCCAGCAAACGACTCTAGCCCCCCCGAGTCCCTCCAAAATAGACCGAGCGGGGGTCCCCTGGCTACAAAAAGAACCCCGGCAAACTCGATTCAAGCTACAATCAAGTTTCAAAACCTCCCCTCGCGGGGATAAACACTGGACCTCCAAGACCACCTCATGTTTCACCAATCTGCCCCGTCCGCCCGACCCCCTCTTTTATACTGATACCCACGTGATATCTTTGGCTGGGAATGATTTGTAGTATAATACCTATTGCAGAATGTATGACTACATAAACCAATGCAGGGTAATTATAACTAGCAAATTTTTTGGGTTTTAAGGGTTTAATTAATGATTGAGTATAATTCAACGACAGTTATGATCATACATACCTAGGACTTGATGTATATTTATGATAGCATGCATACCCATGACTGAATGAATACATGTATGTATATGATGCAGTGTAGGAATGGGACGATACCAGAATTTTGGACGATCCCGATACTCAGTTTTCGGCCGATACCGATACTTTTCCTTTATATTTTTTTTATTATATTAAGCATATTCAGTATATAAGAGAATGTTTACTGCACAGTGGGTGTTAAACAGCACAGGAAGACTAAATATTAAATAACGTAATTTCTCTGAGATAACGTTATTACTCATTACGTGGCTTGTTGTGTTAGAACCCATGGCAGGTGAATCCTGCAACTAACTCACCATGGGTACAAAACTCACCCGTTCCATGGTTTAAAACAGACATCTCGATCCTACAATTCTTCATTGAACCTGTTGAGGATAATGCTACAAGCTAAGTCAAGGATTAAATAGTGGACTGTAGGGGAACTTAGCTTGAAAGACAGCTTTCACCTACACAGCCATCCCTACAGGCGATGTCTTGAGAAGCTGTCGTATGCACTTCCTCAAGGGCTGGAATATAAATTATTATGGGCGAGTATAATTACCTCTAGAGGGTATTAGTCAGCATATCTCAGAAACCCGAAAATTTGCCTGGAAAACCATACTTAAGTGTTAGTCTAAAACCCACCCGTCCTGTTAATAGAGTAACTGATTCACCAAAAGAGTTTTTAACCTGGGAGCAAGGGGATCACCCCAACAAAAAGAAACCCCGCTTACCTGGGGTGTGATTATCAAGCCCTTACTCCCGGGGAACTGTCGATTGAAGATTAGTTGTTAAGCAGGGCGGATTTAACTCTATTAGGGGGGCCAATCCCCTATTGTTATTCATGTTTCATAAGATTTTTACCCTTGGTCACCTAAAGAAACTGGTTCCACGCCGTAAATGGGGTTTTGAAAATTGGCTTTGTGGTAAAATTTGCAAAAAACCCCTTTGGGTAGTTTCTTTGTTCTTATTGGCGGGGTCAGTGGCCAAAGCACGCGGGTTTAAAAACCTCTAAGACCGCCCAATCATCCGCCGATGCCCCTACCCAAAAAGAGCTGACCCAGCAATTTTTTTTGGGAAAAAACCCCACCAGGGAAGAAGCAGAAAGTTTTACTGCTCTAAGCATAGACAACAATGTACACTATCTTTACCATGGTAATAAAGTGGGTGCAGGATTTCCCTTAATTGTCCTGCTAAAGTAAGAGATTGATTGTCTCTTATTTAAACCACACACTTGCAACACTGGTCTCTTGCAAAGAAGTCGTATGACCCGTCACATGCTCATACTGGTACATGCTGGTTAAACATCTGTTGGTAATTACTTGATGTAGCAGTAAACAAGATTCAGCCCCTAAGGGCTGAAAGGGGCTGATACCCCCCTCCTGGAGAAAATTTTCTCCACAGTACCGACACCATACAACCACATAGATGGACACATGTTGTATGGAAATTGCACACATTATTGTGTATCATCAATAAAGAACACACATTACTGTTACCTGACCTACAGTTCCCGACCTGACCTGACCTCCCAGCGTCACCTGACCATCACACTGTGTTCTCACTGATCGTCTTGTTTCCTTGCGCTTGTCTAACTTGGTTGGTGAGAGAGAGGATAATTGTTCTTTGATGTGAGTGTTTGTGTATAATTGAAGAGTTAGACACTTTTGCAGCATCAGGGAATCTTTACTGTGGAAACGTTTCGCCAATGAGTAGCTTCCTCAGTTCGGTACAGAGATGAATGGTGGAAAATGAGGAGTTTGAGGTAATCAGTCCCTCAGCCTTAAGTCGATGTGTTTAGTCCATCAGTCTTGAGAAAAGTACACTGAAGATTCCCAAATGTTGCAAAAGTGCCAAATTCTTCAACTTGTGGTTTTCTAAACTATTTATATTATGTGTACAGTGTCACTAGTGGTCGCCTTAGAGCCGCATATCTATGACAAATATCTCTCACGATTTTATTTTCTACGATTAAACACATTGGTGCACTCCCACAGACCTGGACCACGCAAGTCTTCCTCACCCTCCCCACCCCTTCCCCGGGCCATCAGAGCCACCAGCCCACCAGAAATACACCGATCTTCGCCACGCAGAGGTACCAGCCCACCGGCAGTACATCGATCTTCGCCACTGCGGACTACCAGCCCACCGGCAGTACACCGATCATCGCCACTCAGAGCTACCAGCCCACCAGCAGCACCGCCAGACAACCTGACTGGACTGTCTTCCCCTGCTAAGGTCCTTCAGGTTGCCCAGAATGCTGCCAAGACTTCTGAAGGTGAGACTAATTGCATCTTACACTTGCTGGTATCCTCCCATACAACTTGGAGAAAGATGCGCCAAAGAAGCTACATAGCAAACAGGCTAACTGTCCCCCAGCTGCTGTTACTTTTACACAATTTTCACCTGTTGTTGACTGGTTAACACTGACATCAGTGTTTGTCAGCGGGAAAACATTAAAGATGGCAGCAAGGTGGAGAGCTCTTACCCCAATCATATACTTAGTGACCTCGTCGAGGTGGATGTCTGGGTGCCAGTCAGGATTACATTCATTTTTCTTGGCTCAGACTGGATTGCCTCCCATTCCCAAAGGCGCTGCATAATAATCTGCGGATTTAGCGCTTTCTAAAGAAAATTGCATGTCATTTTTTCTGTTGACTGTTAGTACGATATTATTGTTGCGAATGTTAGTTGTGATGTTTGTTGGTCACCATCATGTAAGACAACACCATTGTGATGTTTGTTTGGCGAGTATTTAGGAGACAATGTTTACCCTGTGGGTGTTTATCTTGTGAATGTTCACCTTGCGGGTGAAATTTATAGATGATGAATGGGTGAGGCTGCAGAAGCCCACCTCTGCACTACTGTTTCTGGTCACACCGGCCTTTACGCTGAGCGACCCGTCCGGGTTTAGTGCTTCGTGATATGGAACAGTCTCCGGGGTCCTGTTAGGCGGTTTGATCATTTTGGTGGACTGCAGGTGAATGGGCTCTTGGTCCAAAGAATCTGAGATATTCTTCTGCCCAGCCTCATTACCTTGCATTTCCACACTGGAATATTGCCTGGATTATCGAATCAATCAAATGTAAAGTAAAGATGTACATAATTAATGCCAGTTCCCCACGGGTTTCATTTCTATCTCATCAGTAAACGGGTTCGGTTGTGTATGGTATTAAGGAAGTGGCCGTATAATTGTTGTAAGTTTTCTGTACTTCACACTTTGGTCGAGGTTTCTTCTCCGGGCACTGGAAGGCAGGGGTCGATACGGTGTACGCTGTCAGTGGCCCTATAAACCACAACAACACCAGCACTGGGAAGATTACCTCAACATGATAATCTTAACCTTAGTTTACCTGAAGTGTGATGGATCCATGAAATATACATTCTGAGTCGTAATATTTTGTATTAAATTTATTCCAGTATCAAGTTCAAAATATTACATTTTTTCGAAGTCCTCTTTATATGTTTATAAATTAAATTACAGCTCCAGTAAGAAGATCTAAGAGACTGTGAGTTGCACATGTTCTAGCAGCTCCCTCGCTTGTACATCGTTCACCTCTTGACTGTATGAAGCTGTATAGCCCTTGTGGCTTAGCGCTTCTTTTTGATTATAATAATAATAATTGACTGTATGAAGAACAACAATCATGAAATTGGGCGAGTAAAATTAAAAGAACAAGAACTTTGAACATTTGTGTGTGTGTATTAAAATATTATAATATATATATAATTATATATATATATATATTATAATATATAATAATATATATATATATATATATAATATATATATATTATATATATATATATAATAAAATATATATGAATGTTGCTTTCTCCGGAACAGGTCATCACACAAATTAACTCTTACGATATGGTAGCTAATACTGGATATTTAATATTCTTGAGGAAAACCTTAGACACATGGGTTAGAGTAGTGGTTTGCACTTCTAGCTTCACTACACTTGTATATACCACTAACTAGGGGACATACCATACGAATATAATAAAATTGAAAGTTTTTCCACTGTGTTCAAAGTTCATTCCCAGCCTAAGTTCAGTGTTGCTCTTCATATGATGTTAGCTGTAGAGAAGTGTTCAACTGATCCTCTTGGAGGAGTGATGACCACTCCACAAGTGACCACTTGTGGAGTGCCCGTAGCGAGGACGGGTGATGAAACACTGACCACTCATGGAGAGTGATGGAGCTGAGGTTAACGTGACGTGTCCGTCAGTGACCTCAGATGATACAGCATCAGAAGTCACCTCAGTCATGTTTTTTTTCCTTTTACAGGCTCCTCCTTCTACTATAGCAGCGTTACCAACATGAAAATTTTACCCTCCACATATTAACGCTGGTTACTAGATTGCACTCATCCCTGCTAGACTGCACTCATCCCTGCTAGATTGCACTCATCCCTACTAGAATTAATATAGCTTTAAGGAACGATTTATGAACAGACTCATTCTTTTACTAGACAACATATTAGCAACTCAAAACAATAACGTAATAAACATGTAGATTTATTAGAGTTAACTTTAGACGAAATTGAGTTAAGGCGACTAACACAATGGCAGGTCAGTGAAGTCTCGTCTCTGGCAGCAATATTTCTCACGCCTCTGGATCCAATATACTACAGGTATACTAAACTAATTAATACAAAGGATATTCACAGCGCCAACAGCTAGAATTATTGCATGAAGTGTTAAGTGCTCCGAGAGTTTCTTGCTTGAATGCCACATTCCGGCCTGAAGCATCAGTGTTTAGCAGTGTCACTGTGCCTGGCATCTGGTGCCAGTCGCTACACTAACACTATGCCAGCACTTCCCTAACATTCAGCACTCATTATGGTCCTCTGTGGTTCGCCATTAAGTGAACCTAACTGCATTTCTTCACGAAGATTATTTTCTGTCATAAAATAATCTCCATGGCAATTTATCTTCGTATAATAATGCAGTGGTTTATAATTTAACATTAACTTGTAAAACAAGTGTACTATCATCCATCTGATGGGCGGATCATCACTGTGCTTCCCCTCGCAGCATCTGATGGGCGGATCATCACTGTGCTTCCCCTCGCAGCTTCTTCTGTGGTCTGATACCTTCATTAATATTATATATATGTAAATATCTACTTTATTAATACGTGTGTGTGTTAATCTCTATTCATCATCACCTTACTCATGATTCCTTGATGAATTTAACACATGTGCATAACACTTGTGTATCTTTATTGAGGGAACGTTTCGCCACACATTGGCTTCATCAGTCCTATACAAAGAAGAATGATGACGATCAGAAGGTTGAGACAATCAGTCCATTAATCTTGAAAAGAATACAGCATATGTATACTTTATTCTTTACAAGGTTGTTGGACTGATTACATCGACTTCAGTTAAGGGACTGATAACCTTAAACCCCTTCTGATCTGCACCACTCTTCCTTGTACTGGACTGATGAAGCTACTGTGTGGCGAAACTTTTCCACAGTAAAGATACCCAAGTGTAGCACACGCGTCTGATTTATCAAACTGAAGTGTTCTCTGAACCATTCATCTACATTACTTATGACTCAGTGGGTGGTTAAGGGGCTCCTCGTAACCTGACTAATTATATGCTCCTAACCCTCCATTACCACCTCCAACACCACCACCACTACTCCACCACCACCACCACCACTACTCCACCACATCAGCCAGACAACTGAGGATCCTCCAGGGCTCCTCCAAGCTCAGAACCAGGACCTTAATCATCGACAAAGGTCAGTTTTCGCTTAAACCCCATAGATTGATTAAAACCCCCGGTGAAAAACTAATTCTTTTTGGGGACCTGGGTGGACTAGGGCGCCTTCCTAGAAATCTAATTAGTTTTAAAAACAATCTAAACCCCACCCCCAAATATTTAATGTACATATTGTACCTGTGAGTGGCCAGGAACAAAAAAGGCCCAAATAGGAACACTGGGCCCAAACACGGTACCACGGGAGCTCACAATTTCACACATTAGTCTACTATTTATTTTTTTTTTTTTGGTTTAGAAGACACGTAAGCAAACACATAACATATTTTTAGAAAACGTTTCGTCCGGACCTTGATCATTTCTAACTAAAAGGGTAGAAAGACATTATATATATAGGGGGGGAGATGAGATTTACGCACGTGACCTGAGAATGTCATAAGAACATAAAAAGGAGGAACACTGGGAAAGCCCACTGCCCATGCAGGCGGCCCTTTATCAAAACAACCCTACCTAGATGGGACGGGTAAACGATGAAACATGTACTCCTGTGTCTTTGGGGTTGGTGCTGTTTAAAAGTATCATGTATGCCAAGTTTTTGAAATTTTGTATTTTCCATGTTGCGTTCTATAGTGTCGTGAGGGCGTTTAGTGGGGTTTCTGGGGAAACCGTCGGCGTCTGAGGTCGGGTTCGGTGGAAGAGTTGTGCCTCATTCCATTTTCATAAAATCCCCCGTGGAGTCCTTGGGGGCACAGGGGGTACCTTACATCGCCTGTTAGGGGCATTCGATGCTCATTCAGGCGGACGCAAATCTCTGCCTGTCTCGCTACATATTTCTTGGGACAAAAACCCACGGGGGATAGTGTGACCCCCTGCTGAGAAGTTAGGGTGTGGGGCGGTTTTCGTGTGAGGTCTTTGATAGATATGTTTTAGTGGAAACTTTAAATGTTACTCATAAAAATCCCGGCGAGTATTCGTGGCAACATCGCCACATGGGAGTACTATGAACTTTTTGGGGGCTGTTCCAGGGCGGTTTGTTGAGGATAGCTTGTGCCTTAGTCTGCAATCTCATAAAAAGATGGGAACTGAAGATTTTAAAAGGGTTGTTTTATGTAAGTGCATTCTAGAAAAAAAGGGCTGGAATGCGAAACCTCAAGAAGAACCCAAAATGATGACCCTCTTTTGCGGGTGTCTTGGTGTGAAAAAGTGTATAAATCGTCCTTTTTGTGGGTTTTCTATACACTTTGAAGAGAAGTTTGTCACTGTCGGGAGATCGACAGTAAAACGTCGAAAAGGATTTGCCATCATTTTCGAGTTAAAGTGTAAATTTATTTATGGAAAAACTGCATTGACTTGTTGAGAAGGCCCGGGAATTGAGAGTCTCGGATAAAAAAAACCAATATTCATCAACGTTTTTGCCAAGAAACGGTGTGGGAATGAGGGTGCGAATTTCTCTGTCTTCAGTTTTCCATGAAGGGGTTGGCAAGCACAGCACTGAGGGGCTGCCCATTGCCCCCCCAAAAGCTTTTGTTTTAACAGTTTCCCCTCTTAAAGGGGGGCCCTTTGGCTGGTGAAAGGCCCTTTTTGGTCTGGGGAAATTTAAACCCTATGGGTCTTCTTCCTCAGACCGAACCAAATTTACCCCCCCCAACTCCCCCCCCATCCCATCCCCCCACCCCCCCTTTTCCTTTCCCTCCTCCTCCTCCCCACCCCTCCCTTTCCCCTTCCCTTTTTGTCCTTTGGGATTTCTCCCACAGGTGCGCTAGTTCCTAGTAGGGGAAAGGGGATCCCGGGGTTCACCCCCATTCCGTTGGGGTTTTTTAGCGGGCTAGTTTGCCGTGGAATCTGGATCGCCTGGGGAGGGCCCCTCCCTCCCCGTATCCCAGTAGTTTTGGGTGTCTTTCGGGCGACGAGTGTATCCGGGAAGCCCCCTTTGGGATTCCGGGGTGGGGGCCGGGGAGGTATCTTTGTGGCGGATACCCCGGCCCCCTTCTTATTCCAAAAGGGGTAGCTCAGCAGATGTGGGGTTTTCTATCCCGTTTTTTTTGTTACTACATGATGGGAAGGGATGGAAATGGTTCCATGCTGCACTTTCTATTTTGGGGCTGAGGTCCTCTTGGGCGCGGGGGGAGATTTCTGCCCTTTATTCCTCCTAGGAACTATCCCTCCCCGGTCCCCCCCTTTTTTTTTTTTTTTTTTTTTTTTTTTTCTTTTTTTTTTTTTTTTCTTAAAAACAAAAAGAAAGAAGTAAAACCAAACCCATGGCAGCCCTAGTCCATGAACCTGGTCCCCCCCCCGGGGGCCCCTTCTTGATACCGAAACCCCTTTCTGACCCCGCCTCGTCTTTTGGGCCACTCTTCAGACATCCTCATGCCTCTTACCTATTCCGTGTGTTTTCCCCACCCGCTTCAGGTACTGAGGCTCGACTGCTCCTTCGATTTAACGGCCTTCGCTCCCTCTGACAGCTTCCGGCCTCTCCCTCTACGGGCGGCAATTTTAAAAGCCGACCCGTTCCAACGTCGGACCAACCTGGTCCCCCCCTAAAAAGCCAAAGACAATTACCGCTGATGAATTCCTCCACCTTCCGTTCTTCTCAGAAACGACGACACATCCTTCACACCTTCCACCTCAGTTTCAGACTGAACAAGGACTAAATTCTTTACTTTAAAAACCAAATCCTCACGCCCTTTTTTCTGACCATAGTATTGCAAGGCACCCACCCATGTTGGAAAATATTTTTTTTCATGCCTTAAGAGTGGGCGCATCATTACCACAGAAACACCCGGCTCATGACTCTCCGTCTTTCCCCCATCGATACTGTTCCTTTTCACTCTAAAAAAACATTCCCTCAATCTTGTAGTGGTACCGGCATTCGCCCCATACCATATTTTAACAAAAATTTCCAAAAGTGGCACGACATTCAGAACCTGGAACCCAAGATCTCCCCAACCTCAAGGTAGACACTTACTTTTTCCCCGCCCGGGGGGGAGACGATACCCAGCAATGTGGCCGTTTAACTTTTTAAGCCCCAAACTCCCATCCCATTTTTTATAGCAGGACATCGGTTACAAGTTTGAAAGGGATCCCTAACCACAACAGTGTAGAAATTGCTGGCGATTTTCCATCCCCAAATTTGCAGATCTACGCCGAATCCCACTGTGGTGCCGTACCATTCTAAACTCTTTTCAACGATCTCCCCTTTTCCTTAACTGCTAGGCTCACCTTTGACTCTCGCCGTTTCAGGCTAATTTTAAAAGAGCGGGGAAAACCGTTACCTCAAAGAGACAGAAGGGCTCCCTTATGCCAGGCAGTTTCCATCCCGCCTCCCAAAGGGAGACTCCCACGTGTTTCTTATTCCCGTGTTTCAAAACGTCCCCCCCCCCTTTTGGATCCCATCTTCTAAAAACCCACCTCTGTGGTTACCTCTCCCATAATCCTCCTGTATCTAATTCCCCCTTTTTTCTGTCCTCGGCTCAGACTCCCTACTTTAACGCCTCATCAATCTCCTTTTTCGAGTTCTCTCTCACAAGCCCCCATACACGAGACCCGTACGACACCTCCTCCCAATCGCCCCACTTTTCAAAAGTCAAAAAAAGGCCATAACACCCTCCACCCATCTTCCACCTCCTCATTTTACCCTCCCTTCCCCCTTCCCTGGTTCTTCCCCTCTCCTGGCTCAGTTTCAAATAAGAGTTTACCCTCCTCCTCATATGTACCTTCCTCCCCGTTTCCCTCCCAAGTTTTCTTCCTCTTTTCCACCTCCCAGGTTCCTGCCTCTTCTGTCCCCTGCCACCTGGGTCCAGTCCCTCCCCCTTTTGCCCCCCCCCCCACCTTTTTACAGTCCTACAGTTCCAATCTTTCTCATCCTCCACCCACATTCCCAAAATTGTCTCCCATTTCGACATCTCTTAAAATTTTTTCCCAAACACTTGAAGCAATCTCTGAATATATTGCAGAGACCAAACCATCAATGGGCACGATCCACCTTCCGCTCTTTTTCCTCCTCGCCCATCTGCCAACTCCTTTCTTCCAGCGCAAAACCGTTCCTTCGCTGCTTGAACGTTTTCCCTGCCCCCGCATGTGGACTTTTCTAAACCCTTCTAGCCGGGGAACCCCTTTCCTCGGATTTCAAGTATCTTTATCATTGCCAACATGGCCTATTTACAGTGGAAAATACCGGGGCCCCCGGGTAACGGGGTAGCTTCAGATGTTCTCACCCAGTTTCCCCTGTTGGGTTTGCTTACAGGGAAACCAAAATTACACTCTGCTGTTATTTCTCACACCAGGCTATAATTTTTTGATTTTCAATCCTTTTTCCCGAAGGGACCTTTAATGAAAATGCCCTTCTTCTCCGCACTGAATTCCGTACCTCAGCTATTTGGTTCATACTTCCTGCATTACACAGCAGCCCGTATCCACTTACATAGGGGGTATACCTCTTTCTTTAATCTCTCTCCTTTCCGGGGGATTTTCAATTTTGGGTTTTGCCTTCCGTTTTCCCAACCCCCCACCGATTCTGTTACTTGGTGATTTTTAATGCCCACCATTTCCTCTGGGGGGGTCTCACTGTGATTCCCGTGAATTCAGTTAGAGGCTTTTCTTGCCACCCCCACCCCCTCCATGTTTTAAATACAGTAACTCACACCCATTTTGATCCTCGACTCATACTCTCTCTTGCATCGATCTCTCAACTGCTCTTCCTCCGCCGCATTAGACTTCACTTTGTCCTGTTCTCCGGACTTACTGACAGTGATCATTTCCCAATCATTCTACTTCCCCTCATATTCCGCCATCCTCTTTTCGCACCCCACGCTGGCAATTTAATCGGCAATTTGGAACATTTACTCACACCTAACAGTTTTTTAAAGAGGTTCCTTCTTCGCCCCATCGATGAGCTTTTTACACCTCTTCTCGTCCTCCGTTTTCACCGCAGCTTCTCATTCTATACCCCAAACTTCGGCAGGCATTCTCGAAATGCCGTGCCTTGGTGGTCCTCCTGCTTGTGCTCGTGCAGTACGTTTTGAAACGCGCTGCATGGGCAGGTACCGTACAATAGAACACCACAGAGCGACTCCTCTGATTTAACAGAAGCGTGCGAATCGCTCGCCGGTCATCCGAGACGCGAACGCACTTGCTGGCGAGATTATTCCCTCCACCATCACCTCTGCTTCCTCTGAGTGCAGTCTGGAAAAAAGTACGAACCGAGTGGTAAATTTCTCCTGTCCCCTCCTGTTCTGCGGGTTGCCGGTGTTGATATCCAAACAAACTAGATTGTTGCCAATTGAAATTGGCAATCATCTTGTCCAAATTCGCAGGGACTCCATCTAATGCCCCATCATTTCTTTCCTCAAAGTCTGCCAGAGAGTTAGCAACCCTTGGACTTTCTTCTCCTCAGAGAAGAACATATAATGTGCCTTTTAACACTTCAAGAACAGTAGGCAACGAAAAACACTCTCACTTGTCGATCATCGGCAGCTGGCCCCGACGAGCATTACAAATACGTATCTACAACATTTTACATCAGTCACCCTTCAGTCCTATACGCCTTTACAATCTTATTTGGTCACAAGGAGTTCCTTCCACAGCTGTGGAAATCCGCCTTGTTCTCCCTTTCCGCAACCAACCAGGCACTACGGACATGAAACCTCCCACTATCGTCCCCATTGCCTTACCAGTGCAGTTTCAAAGTAATGGAACGCCTAGATAAAATAGACGTATAGTGTGTGGTAATATTCGAGACACACAACAGTCTCTCCACTCGCAAATATGCATTCGTAAGGGACGTTTCTGAGCCATAGACCCCTTACAACGCTTGATACGTATGTTCGTAATGCCTTTGCGAATAACCACTCCAGTTATTGCCATATTTTTTGATCTTTGAGAGGCATATGACACAACTTGAGATAATATTTAGCCCAAGCCCACTCTTAGCCTCGAGCAATCCTACCACCTTCCTTAAGAAACTTTTTAAACTGCACATTTCCGTGTCGGTTAATAATGTGCTCTCCCCGACTTATCCAAGCTGAAGGTCCCCCAGGGATGTTTTTTCTGAACACAACACTTTGTCTCCTTGCTATTAATGATTGGCCTCTAGTCTTCCCATCAAATATTTGGTCATCACTCTATGTTGATGCCTTCGCTATTGCCTGTGCAGGCGCTGAACTGTCACCTCATAACAGTTTCTCTCCAACAAGCAGTCGACCGGTTTCCAATTGGGCCACCACAGCGTGGGTTTAAATTTTCTCCAAGCACTAAAACCCACCAAATCACTTTCACTAGACGCTCTGTCATCTCCGAACATCCATTGTACTTCTATGGCTTCCCGTATCCCTGAACGTGATACAGTCAAGTTTCTGGGCCCTCCTCTTTGATCGTAGGGTTTTCCTGGAAACCTCACATTACCTCTCTGAAGGCAACTTGTCACAGCCGGCTGACCTTCTTAAAACCTTTGCTCATCTTTCATGGGGAGCTGATCGTCGAACCCTCCTTCGCCTACATTCCACCCTTATTTTATCGAAACTTGATTATGGTGACCAGATCTATTCAGCGGCATCTCCTGCTACTCTCTCTAGCCTTAACCCCATTCATCACCAAGGATTACGTTTATTCCTTGGTGCTTTTCGCTCTTCCCCTGTCGAGAGCCTCTATGCAGAAGCGAACGTTCCATCCTTATCCGATCGCCGTGATGCCCATTGCCTGCACTACTATGTACGCTCTCGTGATCTCTGCAATCCTTCCATTTATAGAATGGTCACTGATATTAGTAGACATTCTTTATTTGTTTGCCGCCCCTGTTTACTCCGTCCCTTCTCTCTTCGCCTTCATTCGCTCTTGTCTTCTCTTCAACTACCACCTTTCTATTACATGTAGCATCTCACTTTTCCCTACCCCCTGGGAAGTTCCAGCTGTTCGAGTCTGTTCTTTCTCCCTCCCTTGCTCGAAAGCCCAACTGTCTACGGTCGCTTCCCGCTCTCTTTTTCTTGACCACTTTCACTCTCTTCTCATGCCATTGCTGTGTACACAGATGGCTCTAAGTCTTCTGACAGCGTAGGATTCACAGCAGTGTTTCCGGACAGCGTCGTACAAGGGCATTTACTATCTTCGGCTAGTATTTTTTACTGCTGAATTATATGCCATCCTTACAGCACTTATCCGTATTGCATCTATGCTGTGTCATCATTTGTGGTTGTCTCAGACTCCCTTAGTGCTTTACAGGCTATACAAAAATTTGATACACCTCACCCCTTAGTCCTCCGTATCCAACTTTGGCTACGCCGCATCTTTACCAAGCATAAAGATATTGTTTTTTTTGTTGGGTCCCTGGTCATGTTGACGTACAGGGCAATGAACAGGCAGACACTGCTGCGCGGTCAGCAGTACATGACCTACCAGTTTCTTATAGAGGTATTCCATTTACGGACTATTTTACTGCAATATCTTCCCACCTTCACACCCGTTGGCAACAACGTTGGTCTACTATGCTCGGCAACAAACTTCAATCTATTAAACCGAGTATAGGTTACTGGCCATCTTCTTATAACCAGTGTCGAGGTTGGGAGACTACTCTCTCCCGTCTTCGCATTGGCCATACTCGTCTTACTCATGGATATCTCATGGAGAGGCGTCTTGCTCCTCTCTGTGAGAATTGCCAAGCTCCATTATCAGTCAGCCACATTCTGTTGGACTGCCCACTTTATCAACGAGCACGCAGAATTTACCTCTGTCGTCGTCTTCGCTCCGCTGCTCTCTCTTTACCTTCCCTTCTCGCTGATGGACCCACCTTTCATCCGGACTCTCTCATTGACTTTTTGACAACAGCTGACTTACTTCACAAATTCTGATACCTTCAGCCCTTTCTACTTGAATCTCTTGCTACCCTCTACCCCCGTACTATCCCCTGCCCCGCTGTTTTCTGTAACCTGCTGATCATCCCCCCTCCCTTCTGCCATCCAATTCCCTTGCTTCCTTCCCTACCCTGCAGCGCTGTATAGCCCTTGTGGCTTAGCGCTTCTTTTTGATTATAATAATAATAATAATGTAACAGTTGTCCTGATACTTGAAGAAGTTGAAATTAACACAAAGTTCCACCAGATTGATGAAATCTAGAAGAGGTAAAGGGAGGTCGTGGTTTTCAGTGAGCCTCTGTCTCAGAATGTTGATTGCAGCGTCAGTAGGAACGTTGGTAAAGAGGGCTGTGACATCGAAGGAAGCCATGCTTTTGTTTTTGACATTCAGGTTGGAAATTCGGGAGAGAAGGTCACCTGAGTGTTTGAGGTGGGCTTGACTGATGGTGCCCAGAAGCGCTGAAAGGTATTTGGCAAGGTGGCCGACTAGTCTGTGTGGTGCACTCCCTATGCCCGAAGTGATAGGCCGTAGTGGGATGCCAGGTTTGTGTGTCTTAAGAAGGCCATACAGGCGTGCTGGTTTCGGTTGACCTGGTAAAAGTTTAAGTAGTTTTATGCCTTGTTCTGATTTTCGTAAGATGCTACGAGCCTTTTGAAGGAAAGTCTGGGTACTTTGAAGTAGCATTGATTCCGATACAGGCTGGTATGTGTTGGCATCGTTGAGAAGATTTAAAACTTTATTGTTGTCAGCGGTTGTAATGACGATATCATCGTTGTTGGCCAAGTTCCTGAGTGCTTGGATGTATCTTCTGGGAATGACCGGTCTTGAAGGCTCAGTAGCTGCAGCAGTGATAATTCCTTGGACAAAGCCCTTTTGAAACTCGGAGTCTCCAAAAGGTTGGTTCTTGGTTACCATATCCACCAGATTATGTTTCTTGTTGATGCCAGTAGTAAACTTGAGCCCTAGGCTGAGGGCTTCTGTCTCGGTGACGGTTAGTGTATAGTGTTAGTGTATAGTGACGGTTAGTGTATCGGAATCAATGCTACTTCAAAGTACCCAGACTTTCCTTCAAAAGGCTCGTAGCATCTTACGAAAATCAGAACAAGGCAAAAAACTACTTAAACTTTTACCAGGTCAACCGAAACCAGCACGCCTGTATGGCCTTCCTAAGACACACAAACCTGGCATCCCACTACGGCCTATCACTTCGGGCATAGGGAGTGCACCACACAGACTAGCCGGCCACCTTGCCAAATACCTTTCAGCGCTTCTGGACACCATCAGTCAAGCCCACCTCAAACACTCAGGTGACCTTCTATCCCGAATTTCCAACCTGAATGTCAAAAACAAAAGCATGGCTTCCTTCGATGTCACAGCCCTCTTTACCAACGTTCCTACTGACGCTGCAATCAACATTCTGAGACAGAGGCTCACTGAAAACCACGACCTCCCTTTACCTCTTCTAGATTTCATCAATCTGGTGGAACTGTGTGTTAATTTCAACTTCTTCAAGTATCAGGACAACTGTTACAAACAATGCTTTGGGATGGCAATGGGCAGCCCGCTCAGTGCTGTGCTTGCCAACCTCTTCATGGAAAACCTGGAGACAGAGAAATTCAGCACCCTCATTCCCAACACCGTTACCTGGCTAAGATACGTTGATGATATATTGGTTTTCTATCCGAGACGTCTCAATATCCAGGCCCTTCTCAACAAGATCAATGCAGTTGAACCATCAATAAAATTTACACTTGAACTCGAAAATGATGGCAAACTTCCTTTCCTCGACGTTCTACTGTGCAGATCTCCCGACAGTGACAAACTTCTCTTCAAAGTGTATAGAAAACCTACCAACAAGGACGATCTTATACACTTTTACTCACACCAAGACACCCGCACTAAGAGAGGAGTCATCATTGGCTTCTTCTTGAGAGCTCTTCGCATCTCCAGCCCTTGTTTTCTAGAAGAAGAATGCACTTACATAACACAAGCCTTTACACGTCTTCATTTCCCATCTTTCTTCATCCGAGATTGCAGACTCAAGGCACAAGCTATCCTCAACAAACCGCCCATGGAACAGCCCCTAAACAGTTCATAGTACTCCCATGTGGCGATGTTGCCACGAATACTCGCCGGGCACTTGCTATGAGTAACATCAACGTTTCCACCATAAACACATCATCTATCAAAGACCTCACTACGAAACGCAGCCCCACACCTCTAACTTCTACAGCAGGCGTCTACACTATCCCCTGTGGGTTCTGTCCCAAGAAATATGTAGGCGAGACAGGCAGAGATCTTGCAGTCCGCCTGAATGAGCATCGAAATGCCTCTAACAGAGACGATGTAAGGTACGCCTGTGTCCTCCACAGAGACTCCACGGGGCATTTGATGAACTGGAATGAGGCACAACTCGTTCTCACCGAACCAGACCTCAGACGCCGACGGTGCCTAGAAGCCTCACTAATCGCCGTCACCGACACTATAGAACGCAACACTGGAAACTACAAAATTTCAAAAACATTGGCATACATGATACTTAAGCACCACCAACCCAACGACACAGGAGTCACATGATTTCATCGTCTACCCGTCCTCATCGTAGGTAGAGGTTGTTTTGATAAGGACCTGCCTCGCATGGGTCAGTGGGCCTTCCGCAGTGTTCCTCCATTCTTATGTTCTTATGACATTCCTCAGGTCACGTGCGTCACATCTCACTCTCCGCCTATATATATAATGTCTTTCTACCTCTGTATGTTAGAAGTGATCAAGGTCCCAGGACCGAAACGTTTTCTAATAAATATGTTATAGTGTTTGCTTACGTGTCTTTCTAAACCAACTTGTCGGTATTTATTACCAAGGTTTATACCATTTTTGTGTTTAAACGCATCATTAAGGAATAATAATATATAAGAGGAGATTTAGTATTCAAGACAATAAATTAATTTTAATTTTCAGTTTTTAGTGTGTGTGTTGTGTGTGTGTTGTGTGTGTGTGTGTGTGTGTGTGGTGTGGTTGGTGTGGGTTAATATAGTGAAAGTTGCCTTGACGCTGGTGAAGCGCTCTTGATCCAAGGAACTGGACCGAATCTCCACTTCCTTGTTTCAAACCTGATTGCCTCCCATTTTCCAGGTGCTGTATGATCCCTACGGTTTCAGCGCTTCCCCATAAACATAATAATAATATAGCATGTCATATCACCATAAAAACATATCTCACATAAAACACTTTTATATTTGTTATGAAACATCTAATAGTTGTAATTATAACTATAAGTTTTAAAGGGGTGGACCGGTAAGCCAGTGGAAGGCCTCGGTCAGATGACCAAAAGCTCCAGCTGCGGGTCATCATATGACTGAGACCCGAGTCAGGAAACATTCCGTTTCCTGACGAACCTTTCCTAAGGTAAGACTCAGGAGCACGACCAAGCAGTGTTCACCTGCCTTCCACCTTCCATAAGTTAACCGAATTCCCATTTACTGCGTTGTTCTTGGACTCAGCGGCTGCACCTCACTGCAACCAGTCCTCGGAGGTTACAGTAACATTACATTAGGTACCAGTAAGATGCAGTTACTGTGTTACTGGCGATGCTTGTCTAAGTTGATGAGTGGTCATCCACTCAAAATATCTGCAAACCCCCTGTCTGGTGGAACAAACATGTCTAATACGTGATCTAGGCCTGTCAGCTAACTGTATGTTACTATTGACTAATTACGGTAACATGCAGTTAGATGACAGGCCTAGATCATGTATTAGACATATTTGTTCCACTAGACATGGGTAGGCAGTTATTTTGAGTAGTTGACCACTCACCAACTTAGACAAGCATCGTCACGCGCTTTTACTCAGGTAAAACTGTTTAATAACACCTCATATTCATGTCTTTCATTTGTACTATTGTATGTAAATGGTGACGAAAATGTGAGAAGCTCTGTCAACAGGAGGACTAACAGGTGAGATGTGCGTTAACCAAACTGTTGAAACTCAGCATCGTTTCCGTTGTTACAGTGCTGAGGACTGCTGCAAGGTGGTCGTCAGTCACCGTTGTTACAGTGCTGAGGACTGCTGCAAAGGTGGTCGTCCCGTCACCGTTGTTACAGTGCTGAGGACTGCTGCAAGGTGGTCGTCTGCCACCGTTGTTACAGTGCTGAGGACTGCTGCAAGGTGGTCGTCTGTCACCGTTGTTACAGTGCTGAGGACTGCTGCAAGGTGGTCGTCTGCCACCGTTGTTACAGTGCTGAGGACTGCTGCAAGGTGGTCGTCTGTCACCGTTGTTACAGTGCTGAGGACTGCTGCAAGGTGGTCGTCTGTCACCGTTGTTACAGTGCTGAGGACTGCTGCAAGGTGGTCGTCTGTCACCGTTGTTACAGTGCTGAGGACTGCTGCAAGGTGGTCGTCTGTCACCGTTGTTACAGTGCTGAGGAAATGCTGCAAGTGGTCGTCTGTCACCGTTTTTTACAGTGCTGAGGACTGCTGCAAGGTGGTGTCTGTCACCGTTGTTACAGTGCTGAGGAAATGCTGCAAGGTGGGCGTCTGTCACCGTTGTTACAGTGCTGGGACTGCTGCAAGGTGGTCGTTTGCCCCCGTTGTTACAGTGCGAGAACTGCTGCAAGGTGGTCGTCTGCCACCGTTGTTACAGTGCTGAGGACTGCTGCAAGGTGGTCGTCTGTCACCGTTGTTACAGTGACGACTGCTGCAAGGTGGTCGTCTGTCACCGTTGTTACAGTGCAGAGGACTGCTGCAAGGTGGTCGTCTGTCACCGTTGTTACAGTGCTGAGGACTGCTACAAGGTGGTCGTCTGTCACCGTTGTTACACTGCTGAGGACTGCGCAAGGTGGTCGTTCCCGCCACCGTTTTTACAGTGCTGAGGACTGCTCAAGGTGGTCGTCTTCACCGTTGTTATAGTACTGACGACTGCTGCAAGGTGGTCGTCTGTCAACCGTTTTACAGTGCAGAGGACTGCTGCAAGGTGGTTTGTTCTGTCACCGTTGTTACAGTGCTGGGGGACTGCTACAAGGTGGTCGTCTGTCACCGTTTGTTACAGTGCTGAGGACTGCTACAAGGTGGTCGTCTGTCACCGTTGTTACAGTGCTGAGGACTGCTGCCAGGTGGTCGTCTGTCACCGTTGTTACAGTGCTGAGGACTGCTACAAGGTGGTCGTCTGTCACCGTTGTTACAGTGCTGAGGACTGCTGCAAGGTGGTCGTCTGTCACCGTTGTTACAGTGCTGAGGACGGGTGCAAGGTGGTCGTTTTGTCACCGTTGTTACAGTGCTGAGGACTGCTGCAAGGTGGTCGTCTGTCACCTTTGTTACCCGTGCTGAGGACGCTGCAAGGGGGTCGTTTGCCCACCGTTTTTACAGTGCTGAGGACTGCTGCAAAGGTGGTCGTCTGCCACCGTTGTTACAGTGCTGAGGACTGCTGCAAGGTGGTCGTCTGTCACCGTTGTTACAGTGCAGAGGACTGCTGCAAGGTGGTCGTCTTTTTTCACCGTTGTTACAGTGCTGAGGACTGCTTTCAAGGGGGGCGTCTGTCACCGTTGTTTCAGTGCAGAGGACTGCTCAAGGTGGTCGTCTGTCACCGTTGTTACAGTGGAGTGGATGCTGCAAGGTGTCGTCTGTCTCCCGTTTTTTACAGTGCAGAGGACTGCTGACAAGGTGGTCGTCTGTCACCGTTGTTACAGTGCTGAGGACTGCTGCAAGGTGGTCGTCTGTCACCGTTGTTACAGTGCTGAGGACTGCTGCAAGGGGAAACGTCTGTCACCCTTGTTACAGTGCTGGGGCGACCTCTAAAGGGGGTCGTCTTCAAACCGTTGTTACAGTGCAGAGGACTGCTGTAAGGTGGTCGTCCCTGTCACCGTTGTTACAGTGCTGAGGACTGCTACAAGGGGGTCGTCTGTCACCGTTGTTTTCAGTGCTGAGTGCTACTGCAAGGTGGTCGTCTGTCCCCCGTTGTTTTCAGTGCTGAGGGGACGTGCGCAAGGGCGGTCGTCTGTCACCGTTTTTTACAGGCTGAGGACTGCTGCAAGGTGGGTCGTCTGTCACCGTTGTTCAGTGCTGAGGACTGCTGCAAGTTGGTCGTTTTGTCACCGTTGTTACAGTGCTGAGGGCTGCTAAAAAGGTGGTTTGTCTGTCACCGTTGTTACATGCTGAGGACTGCTGCAAGGTGGTCGTCTGTTTACCGTTGTTACAGGTCTGAGACTTGCTTGCCAGGTGGTCGTCTGTCACCGTTGTTACAGTGCTGAGGACTGCTTCAAGGTGGTTCCCTCTGTCACCGTTGTTACAGTGCTGAGGACTGCACAAGGTGGTCGTCTGTCCCGTTGTTACAGTGCTGAGGACTTTCTGCAAGGTGGTCGTCCCGTCACCGTTGTTACAGTGCTGAGGACTGCTACAAGGTGGTCGTCTGGGGCCCCCGATGTTACCCGTGCTGAGGACTGCTTCCCAAGGGGGTCGTCTGTCACCGTTGTTACAGTGCTGAGGACTGCTACAATGTGGTCGTCTGTCACCGTTGTTACATGCTGAGGACTGCTACAAGGTGTCGTCTGTCACCGTTGTTACAGTGCTGGGACTGTTTCAAGGTGTCCGTCTGTCACCGTTGTTACAGTGCTGAGGACTGCTTACAAGGTGGTCGTCTTTTCACCGTTTAAAGTGCGAGGACTGTTTCAAGGTGGTCGTCTGTCACTCGTTGTTACAGTGCTGAGGACTGCTGCAAGGTGGTCGTCTGTCACCGTTGTTACAGTGCGAGGACTGCTACAAGGTGGTCCTCTGTCACCGTTGTTACAAGTGCTGAAAGGACTGCCTAAAAAGGGGTCGTTCTGTCACCGTTGTTACAGTGCTGAGGACTGACAAGGTGGTCGTCTGTCACCGTTGTTAGTGCTGAGGAAATGCTAAAAAGGTGGTCGTCTGACCGTTGTTACAGTGCTGAGGACTGCACAAGGTGGTCTCTGTCACCCCTGGTTACAGTGCTGAGGACTGCTACAAGGTGGTCGTCTGTCACCGTTGTTACAGTGCTGAGGACTGCTACAAGGTGGTCGTCTGTCACCGTTGTTACGGTGCTGAGGACTGCTACAAGGTGGTCGTCTGTCACCATTGTTACGGTGCTGAGGACTGCTACAAGGTGGTCGTCTGTCACCGTTGTTACAGTGCTGAGGACTGCTACAAGGTGGTCGTCTGTCACCGTTGTTACAGTGCTGAGGACTGCTACCCAAAGGGGGTTCCGTCTGTCACCGTTACAGTGCTGAGGACTGCTTCAAGGTGGTCGTCTGTCACCGTTGTTACAGTGCGAGGACTGCTACAAGGCGGTCGTCCCGTCACCGTTGTTACAGTCTGAGGACTGCTACAAGGCCGGTTTTGTACTGTCAAACCCTTGTTACAAATGCTGTGGGCTGTTACAAGGTGGTCGTCTGTCACCGTTGTTACAGTGCTGAGGAAATGCTACAAGGTGGTCGTTTGTCACCGTTGTTACAGTGCTGAGGACTGTACAATGGTGTCGTTCCGGTGTCACCCTTTTTTACAATGAGGATTGCTACAAGGTGGTCGTCTGTCACCGTTGTTACAGTGCTGAGGACTGTTTCAAGGTGGTCGTCTGTCACCGTTGTTACAGTGCTGACGACTGCTACAAGGTGGTCGTCTGTCACCGTTGTTACAGTGCTGAGTGCTACTGCAAGGTGGTCGTCTGTCACCGTTGTTACAGTGCTGAAGACTGCTGCAAGGCGGTCGTCTGTCACCGTTGTTACAGTGCTGAGGACTGCTGCAAGGTGGTCGTCTGTCACCGTTGTTACAGTGCTGAGGACTGCTGCAAGGTGGTCGTCTGTCACCGTTGTTACAGTGCTGAGGACTGCAAAAAGGTGGTCGTCGTCACCGTTGTTACAGTGCTGAGGACTGCTGCAAGGTGGTCGTCTGTCACCGTTGTTACAGTGCTGAGGACTGCTACAAGGTGGTCGTCTGTCACCGTTGTTACAGTGCTGAGGACTGCTACAAGGTGGTCGTCTGTCACCGTTACAGTGCTGAGGACTGCTACAAGGTGGTCGTCTGTCACGTTTTAAAGTGCTGAGGGGGGGGGGGCTGCAAGGGGGGTCGTTTTGTCACCGTTGTTACGTGCTGAGGACTGCTACAAAAGGGGGCGTCTGTCACCGTTGTTACAGTGCTGAGGACTGGGTACAAGGTGGTCGTCTGTCACCGTTGTTTTCAAATGCTGAGGAAATGCTACAAGGGGGTCGTCTGTCACCGTTGTTACAGTGCTGAGGACTGTTACAAGGTGGTCGTCTGTCACCGTTGTTACAGTGCTGAGGACTGTTACAAGGTGGTCGTCTGTCACCGTTGTACAGGCTGAGACTGCTCAAGGTGGTCGTGTCACCGTTGTTACAGTGCTGAGGACTGCTACAAGGTGGTCGTCTGTCACCGTTGTTACAGTGCTGAGGACTGCTACAAGGTGGTCGTCTGTCACCGTTGTTACAGTGCTGAGGACTGCTACAAAAGGGTCGTCTGTCACCGTTGTTACGGTGCTGAGGACTTGCTACAAAGGTGGGTCGTCTGTCACCATTGTTAACGGTGCTAGGACTGCTACAAGGGGGTCGTCTGTCACCGTTGTTTTCAGTGCTGAGGACTGCTACAAGGGGGGGTCGTGCAGGGGAGTGAAAGGGTTTCACCGTTGTTACAGTGCTGAGGACTGCTACAAGGTGGTCGTCTGTCACCGTTACAGTGCTGAGGACTGCTTCAAGGAGGTCGTCTGTCACCGTTGTTACAGTGCTGAGGACTGCTACAAGGTGGTCGTCTGTCACCGTTGTTACAGTGCTGAGGACTGCTACAAGGTGGTCGTCTGTCACCGTTGTTACAGTGCTGAGGACTGTTACAAGGTGGTCGTCTGTCACCGTTGTTACAGTGATGAGGACTGCTACAAGGTGGTCGTCTGTCACCGTTGTTACAGTGCTGAGGACTGCTACAAGGGGGTGGGGCGTCCCGTCACCGTTGTTACAGTGCTGAGGACTGCTACAAGGTGGTCGTCTGTCACCGTTGTTACAGTGCTGAGGACTGTTTCAAGGTGGTCGTCTGTCACCGTTGTTACAGTGCTGACTGCTACAAGGTGGTCGTCTGTCACCGTTGTTACAGTGCTGAGTGCTACTGCAAGGTGGTCGTCTGTCACCGTTGTTACAGTGCTGAGGACTGCTGCAAGGTGGTCGTCTGTCACCGTTTTACAGCGCTGAGGACTGCTGCAAGGTGGTCGTCTGTCACCGTAGTTACAGTGCTGAGGACTGCTGCAAGGTGGTCGTCTGTCACCGTTGTTACAGTGCTGAGGACTGCTACAAGGTGGTCGTCTGTCACCGTTGTTACAGTGCTGAGGACTGCTGCCAGGTGGTCGTCTGTCACCGTTGTTAAAGTGCTGAGGACTGCTACAAGGTGGTCGTCTGTCACCGTTGTTATAGTGCTGAGGACTGCTGCCAAGTGGTCGTTTTGTCACCGTTTTACAGTGCTGAGGACTGCTGCAAGGTGGTCGTCTGTCACCGTTGTTATACAGTGCTGAGGGCTGCTGCAAGGTGGTCGTCTGCACCGTTGTTACAGGCTGAGGACTGCTTTAAAGGTGGTCGTTCTTCACCGTTGTTACAGTGCTGAGGACTGCACAAGGTGGTTCGTCTGCCACCCTTGTTACAGTGCTGAGGACTGCTACAAGGTGGGCGGTTTTTCACCGTTTTACAGTGCTGAGGGCTGCTCAAAGGGGGTCGTTCTGTCACCGTTGTTTCAGTGCTGAGGACTGTTGCAAGGTGGTCGTCTGTCACCGTTGTTTTCAGTGCTGAGGACTGCTACAAGGTGGTCGTCTGTCACCGTTGTTACAGGTGCGAGGGCTGCTACAAGGTGGCGTCTGTCACCGTTGTTACAGTGCTAGGACTGCTCAAGATGGTCGTCTGTCCCGTTGTTACAGTGCTGAGGACTGCTGCAAGGTGGTCGTCTGTCACCGTTGTTACAGTGCTGAGGACTGCTACAAGGTGGTCGTCTGTCACCGTTGTTACAGTGCTGAGGACTGCTACAAGGTGGTCGTTCTGCACCGTTGTTACCCGTGCTGAGGGCTGCTACAAGGTGGGCGTCTGTCACCCTTTTTTACAGTGCCGAGGACTGCTACAAGGTGGTCGTCTGTCACCTTGTTACGTGCCGAGGACTGCTTTCAAGGTGGGTTTTCCCGTCACCGTTGTTACAGTGCCGAGGACTGCTACAAGGTGGTAGTCTGTCACCGTTGTTACAGTGCTGAGGACTGCTACAAGGGGGTGTCTGTCACCGTTGTTTACAGTGCTGAGGCTGCTACAAGGTGGGTCGTTCACCGTTGTTACAGTGCTGAGGACTGCTACAAGGTGGTCGTCTGTCACCGTTGTTACAGTGCTGAGGACTGCTACAAGGTGGTCGTCTGTCACCGTTGTTACAGTGCTGAGGACTGCTACAAGGTGGTCGTCTGTCACCGTTGTTACAGTGCTGAGGAACTCTACGGTGGTTCGTCACCGTTGTTAGTGATGACAGTTACAAGGTGGTCGTCGTCCCCCGTTGTTAAAGTGCGAGGACTGCTACAAGGTGGTCGTCTGTCACCGTTGTTAAAGTGCTGAGGACTGCTACAAGGTGGTCGTCTGTCACCGTTGTTACAGTGCTGAGGACTGCTACAAGGTGGTCGTCTGTCACCGTTGTTACAGTGCTGAGGACTGCGCAAGGTGGTCGTCTGTCACCGTTGTTACAGTGCTGAGGACTGCTGCAAGGTGGTCGTCTGTCACCGTTGTTACAGTGCTGAGGACTGTTACAAGGTGGTCGTCTGTCACCGTTGTTACAGTGCTGAGACTGCTACAAGGTGGTCGTCTGTCACCGTTGTTACAGTGCTGAGGACTGCTACAAGGTGGTCGTCTGTCACCGTTGTTACAGTGCTGAGGACTGCTACAAGGTGGTCGTCTGTCACCGTTGTTACAGTGCTGAGGACTGCTACAAGGTGGTCGTCTGTCACCGTTGTTACAGTGCTGAGGACTGCTACAAGGTGGTCGTCTGTCACCGTTGTTACAGTGCTGAGGACTGTTTCAAGGTGGTCGTTTGTCACCGTTGTTAGTGCTGAGGACTGCTACAAGGTGGTCGTCTGTCACCGTTTTTTAGTGCTGGAGGACTGCTACAAGTGGTCGTCTGTCACCGTTGTTACAGTGCTGAGGACTGCTACAAGGTGGTCGTCTGTCACCGTTGTTACAGTGCTGAGGACTGCTGCAAGGTGGTCGTCTGTCACCGTTGTTACAGTGCTGAGGACTGCTACAAGGTGGTTGTCTGTCACCGTTGTTACAGTGCCGAGGACTGCTACAAGGTGGTAGTCTGTCACCGTTGTTACAGTGCTGAGGACTGCTACAAGGTGGTCGTCACCGTTGTTACAGTGCTGTGGACTGCTACAAGGTGGTCGTCTGTCACCGTTGTTACAGTGCTGAGGACTGCTACAAGGTGGTCGTCTGTCACCGTTGTTACAGTGCTGAGGACTGCTACAAGGTGGTCGTCTGTCACCGTTGTTACAGTGCTGAGGACTGCTACAAGGTGGTCGTCACCGTTGTTACAGTGATGACTGTTACAAGGTGGTCGTCTGTCACCGTTGTTACAGTGCCGAGGACTGCTACAAGGTGGTCGTCTTCACCGTTGTTTTCAAATGCCGAGGATGCTACAAGGTGGGTTTTCTGTCACCGTTGTTACAGTGCCGAGGACTGCTACAAGGTGGTAGTCTGTCACCGTTGTTACAGTTTCTGAGGACTGCTACAAGGTGGTTGTCTGTCAAACCCTTGTTACAGTGCTGAGACTGCTACAAGGTGGTCGTCCACCGTTGTTACAGTGCTGAGGACTGCTACAAGGTGGTCGTCTGTCACCGTTGTTACAGTGCTGAGGACTGCTACAAGGTGGTCGTCTGTCACCGTTGTTACAGTGCTGAGGACTGCTACAAGGTGGTCGTCTGTCACCGTTGTTACAGTGCTGAGGACTGCTACAAGGTGGTCGTCTGTCACCGTTGTTACAGTGCTGAGGACGCTACAAGGTGGTCGTCTGTCACCATTGTTTTCGGTGCTGAGGACTGCTACAAGGTGGTCGTCTGTCACCATTGTTACGGTGCTGAGGACTGCTACAAGGTAGTCGTCTGTCACCATTGTTACGGTGCTGAGGACTGCTACAAGGTGGTCGTCTGTCACCGTTGTTACAGTGCTGAGGACTGCTACAAGGTGGTCGTCTGTCACCGTTGTTACGGTGCTGAGGACTGCTACAAGGTGGTCGTCTGTCACCGTTGTTACAGTGCTGAGGACTGCCCGCAAGGTGGTCGTCGTCACCGTTGTTACAGTGCTGAGGACTGCTACAAGGTGGCGTCTGTCCCCCGTTGTTACGGGGCTGAGGACTGCTACAAGGTGGTCGTCTGTCACCGTTGTTACGGTGCTGAGGACTGCTACAAGGTGGTCGTCTGTCACCGTTGTTACAGTGCTGAGGACTGCTACAAGGTGGTTTGTCTGTCACCGTTGTTAGGTGCTGAGGACTGCTACAAGGTGGTCGTCTGTCACCGTTGTTACAGTGCTGAGGAAATGCTACAAGGTGGTCGTCTTGTCACCGTTGTTACAGTGCTGAGGAACTGCTACAAGGTGGTCGTCTGTCCCCCGTTTTACAGTGCTGAGACTGCTACAAGGTGGTCGTCTGTCACCGTTGTTACAGTGCTGAGGACTGCTACAAGGGGGTCGTCTGTCACCGTTGTTACGGGGCTGAGGACTGCTACCAAAAGGGGGTCGTCTTTCCACCGTTGTTACAGTGCTGAGGACTGCTTCAAGGTGGTCGTCTGTCACCGTTTTTACAGTGCTGAGGAACTGCACAAGGTGGTCGTCCCGTTCACCGTTGTTACAGTGCTGAGGACTGCTACAAGGTGGTCGTCTGTCACCGTTGTTACAGTGCTGAGGACTGCTACAAGGTGGTCGTCTGTCACCGTTGTTACAGTGCTGAGGACTGCAAGGTGGTCGTCTGTCACCATTGTTACAGTGCTGAGGACTGCTACAAGGTGGTCGTCTGTCACCGTTGTTACAGTGCTGAGGACTGCAAGGTGGTCGTCTGTCACCATTGTTACAGTGCTGAGGACTGCTGCAAGGTGGTCGTCTGTCACCGTTGTTACAGTGCTGAGGACTGCTACAAGGTGGTCGTCTGTCACCGTTGTTACAGTGCTGAGGACTGCTACAAGGTGGTCGTCTGTCACCGTTGTTACAGTGCTGAGGACTGCTACAAGGTGGTCGTCTGTCACCGTTGTTACGGTGCTGAGGACTGCTACAAGGTGATCGTCTGTCACCGTTGTTACAGTGCTGAGGACTGTTAAAAGGTGGTCGTCTGTCACCATTGTTACAGTGCTGAGGACGTTACAAGGTGGTCGTCTGTCAAACCCTTGTACAGTGCTGAGGACTGCTACAAGGTGGTCGGTTCACCGTTGTTAATGTGCTGAGGACTGCTAAAGGTGTCGTCACCGTTGTTACAGTGCTGAGGACTGCTACAAGGTGGTCGTCACCGTTGTTACAGTGCTGAGGACTGCTACAAGGTGGTCGTCACCGTTGTTACAGTGCTGAGGACTGCTACAAGGTGGTCGTCTGTCACTGCACTTGTTAAGTTTTATTTCTTTAGTATAATTATAGAAAATATTTGCTCACATGTTTATGTTGGCTCCAAAGAATCCAAACATCCTTTGAGCATAAGAAATAAGGAGCACTGCAGCAAGCCTACTGGCCCATGCGAGGCACGTCCAACTCATACCAATCTTGAAATCGATAAGTAAATTCGTTACATGAGTAAAATATTAACAAAGAATACCTTTTAAAGTCTTCCATCATAAACTGTCATATGTTCGACCAGCGACACTTAGAGGTGGTCGTTAGAGGTGGTCGTTAGTGCAACTCTCTGCCAGTGACGAATTTAGATGTTATACATCTAACTGTAGATACAGGAAAGGGATGGAACTCACTGTAGCCGCTGTATATTATCTAATGTCCATATGAACTATTACTGCTTTCCTAATCTTAAGTTAATTTTTAAGTTTGCCCGAAATGCTCTGCTTACAAAGTTGCTTCTGGCATATATACCCAACTATTATATTCCTCTGTACTCACCTTGTATCCTGTCAAAATATACTTATTCGTTGACGAAAGAGACGTGGCCACATAGAAAATGGGAATCAGTTTCTACCATGGAGGGTAGGTGGCCATACACTAGACCGTGGAAGGCAGGAGGCCAGACACTAGACCGTGGAAGGCAGGTGGCCAGACACTAGGCCGTGGAAGGGAGGTGGCCAGACACTAGACCGTGGCAGTGGGAACGGCCAGGAGGTGCCAGACACTAGACCGTGGGAGGCAGGTGGCCAGACACTAGACCGTGAAAGGCAGGAGGCCAGACACTAGACCGTGGATGGTAGGAGGCCAGACACTAGACCGTGGAAGGCAGGAGGCCAGACACTAGACCGTGGAAGGCAGGAGGCTAGACACTTGGCTGTGGCAGGCAGTGGCCAGACACTGACCGTGGAAAGCAGGAGACCAGACACTAACCGGGAGGCAGGTGGCCAGACACTTACCGTGGAAGGCAGGAGGCCAGACACTAGACCGTGGAAGGCAGGAGGCCAGACACTAGACCGTGGAAGGCAAGAGGCCAGACACTAGACCGTGGAAGGCAGGAGGCCAGACACTAGACCGTGGAAGGCAGGTGGCCAGACACTTGACCGTGGAAAGCAGGAGGCCAGACACTAGACCATGGAAGGCAGGAGGCCAGACACTAGACCGTGGAAGGCAGGTGGCCAGACACTAGACCGTGGAAGGCAGGTAGCCAGACACTAGACTGTGGAAGGCAGGTGGCTAGACACTAAGCCGTGGAAGGCAGGTAGCCAGACACTAGACTGTGGAAGGCAGGTGGCTAGACACTAAGCCGTGGAAAGCAGGAGGCCAGACACTAGACCATGGAAGGCAGTAGGCCAGACACTAGACCGTGGAAGGCAGGAGGCCAGACACTAGACCGTGGAAGGCAGTAGGCCAGACACTAGACCGTGGAAAGCAGGTAGCCAGATACTAGACTGTGGAAGGCAGGTGGCTAGACACTAAGCCGTGGAAGGCAGGAGGCCAGACACTAAGCCGTGGAAAGCAGATGGCGAGACACTAAGCCGGGCAAGGCAGGTGGTCAGACACTAAGCCGGGGAAGGCAGGTGGCCAGACACTAAGCCGGGGAAGGCAGATGGCCAGACACTAAGCCGGGGAAGGCAGATGGCCAGACACTAAGCCGGGGAAGGCAAGTGGCCAGACACTAAGCCGGGGAAGGCAGATGGCCAGACACTAAGCCGGGGAAGGCAGGTGGCCAGACACTAAGCCGGGGAAGGCAGATGGCCAGACACTAAGCCGGGGAAGGCAGATGGCCAGACACTAAGCCGGGGAAGGCAGATGGCCAGACACTAAGCCGGGGAAGGCAGATGGCCAGACACTAAGCCGGGGAAGGCAGATGGCCAGACACTAAGCCGGGGAAGGCAAGTGGCCAGACACTAAGCCGGGGAAGGCAGATGGCCAGACACTAAGCCGGGGAAGGCAGATGGCCAGACACTAAGCCGGGAAGGAGATGGCCAGACACTAAGCCGGGGAAGGCAATGGCCAGACACTAAGCCGGGGAAGGCAATGGCCAGACACTGAAGCCGGGGAGCAGATGGACAGACACTAAGCCGGAGGAAGGAGATGGCCAGACATAAGCCGGCGGAAGGCAGATGCCAGACTTAAGCCGGGCAAGGCGATGGTCCAGACACTGTTATTTGTTCATCAAACCATAACAGAAAGATTTTTATGTTAACAATGTTTGTAACAAGTAACTCACGAAGTTAAACCCCAAGAATATTCGAGTTCCGTAAGTTACATTTCTCGTACTGAACACCTTACATCATAAATTATAATGGGATAATGTTGCTTTTTAAGACTGGAGGAAGTGCTTATTAACTTGGTGCATAATCATTCTTGGCTCATTTTAAGTTTCAGCAATAATAAATGCATTTATATATTTTCAGAAGACATCTTTATGTATACATCAGTATAAAGGTTTGTCCATAGCAGTTAGAGTACCTGAAATAGTCGAGTTAAAAGGTATTTGATATATGTTGTTGAGACCATCAACTTTCTGCGACCACAGATGATGACAGCAGTGTTGGTGGTGTGTCAGTTGATGAAGCTCCGCAGCATCCCCGCCTCTCCTCCGAGCAAAGATCAGCTTTACTCTCGAGTGACGAGCGTTTCACAACCTCTGCTAATGTCAACACTGCCTCCAATATTGCCTCTACCTCCTCTGCTTCCCTCATCACCACCAACATCAGGAAGACGGAGGAGAAGTTAGTCACAGCTGGAGGTAAATAATTATATAATATAGGTCTTCCTGCATCTTTTTCTGGTCCATATTTAGGTAGGTAACCCTTTAAGGACTTACCAATTTAAAATTTATTTATTTTGTTTGTTTACATTAGCATGGGTGCCACGTCATAAATTGAGAATGCCTCTGTTGATCAGACACAAACTTTCAACAACTTTGTATGTTAAAGGGAAGCCAGGAATGTCACAGGTGAGTACCTCTTCAAGGATGGGGCTCCTTGACGTGGAAAAAGAGGCTCTTGGGCTAAGGAATTAGACCCTTTCGTCTCCTTCCTTACACTGAACCTAATTACCCCCAATACTCCCTTCCCTATCCCATCCTCCCCATTCCCCCCTTTTTTCCCTTTTTCCCTTTCCCAACCCTCCCTTTTCCCCCCCTTTTTGTGCCTCTGGGGCCCCCCCCCTTTCTGGCATTACGTTTTTTAGGGGGTTTGGGAATTTACGCCGGGGTTCACCCCAAACCCCGTGGGTTCCTGGGGTTTGGGGTGCTTTTTTTGTGGAATCTGGATTATCTGGGGCGTCCTGCCCCCTTTCCCAAAAGGTTTTCCGAAAAAGTGGGCAGCATGCCCGGGCAGGTGATGGGTGTATCTTCAGAGGTGCCTTTGGTTCGGGGAGGGGGTTTTAACCAAGGAGGTATTTTAGTGGGGGTTTCCGCCCACCCTTTTTTTTTGTCCACCGAGGTGGTCGTAGTTTTTTTAGGTTACTATCCGGGGAAGTGGGGTTTAAATGGCTTTTACGGGTTTGGGATGGCCCACGGGTTCCCAAAATGCATCGAAATTGCTCGTGATCTCGGGGTTTCCCCAAAGAATGGAGGGGGATTTTTAAAATACCCCTTCCCATGCCTTCTAGTGACGGGTCCCTTGCTGTCCCTCTTTTTTTTTTTCTTTTTTTTCGAAAAAAAATAAGAAAAAGGGAAGAGGTCCCATCATTCAGGGACTTTCATTTCCGTGGTTAACCTCTTCCTCCTTCCCAACCCCCTTTTTTGTTACCACACCCGGGTTCTGCCCGGGCCCTTAAATTATTGGACCTTTTCTTCACACATTTCCCCCATCCCCCTTTCCCTTCTGTTGATGATGCTTTGTCCCCCACTGCGGGTTTGCAGAGCCCCTCCTGTTTCTTCTAGTGCCTCCCCTTTGAAACGCCTTTTAACTATGCATATGGTTCCCCCAAAATTCCCAGTGCGAGGGTTTTTTGGATTCCCCCACCTTACCTTGGCCCAGGCCCCCCGGGTAGTACTGGGGTTAAAATGTTTAGACCATTTACGACGATGGTTTTTCGATTTTAAATTCCTTCTACCCAAAAAAACCTATGCTAAAAACCCACTTCCTTTATGCACTTTTATTTACAATTTCACAAGGGGAAAAATTTTTTTTCCTTAAAACCCTGACATCTCCAATTGTTTATCTTTCGACCTTTTAGTACTATTTAAAGCTTTTTTACAACACGTTGGCCAAAATATACCCTTTTAATGTGGTTCGAAACCCGGCCTTGGTGGGGCCATCGTTCAGTTCAGAATCCCAGAACAAGCTCAGGGATTTTTCCAAATATTACTTCCATTGATAACTTTTCCCCAGTCACATTTCCCAAAAAGCTTGTATTCAATTCTTGAAATGGTATGGTGGTTTTACCATTTTTCCTTTTGTTTAGAGTGATTTTTGCCTTGCGGTGATATTTTGGGAAAATTAGCCCTTCAGGCCCTTTTCCTTTTCTCAAAGTGAATACACATGTCCCGGGCCCCCCTTTGGGGGGGAGGGCTCCGCTTAACCTTGGCTCCCAAAAAACTCCATCCCCCGTTTTTTTTTGGGGGCCATCCCCCTGGGGGTCTGTAAAAGGGGTTTTCTTTACTCCCCAACAGTGTCGAAATTGCTGGCATTTTTGGGACCCCCCTTTAAAAATACTGCAGTTCTGCGGCGGATTTCCCCGGGCTGGGGGGTTGCCACAGATCTCCCGTTTTTCATTTCCGGGTTTTTTCCCTCACTTGTCTCAATTGCAAAAAAACCCTTCCTTTTTTTTCCCGTTGTTGTCAGGTTGTCGTAATGGGAAAAAAAATCTGTTGTTTAAAGGGAGCAAAGGGCCCTTATGCTTTTGGGGTTCCCCTCTCGGCTCCGCCTTCAGGGGAATTTTTCTCATACCCTTATTTGTTTGTGAGTAGTAGAAGACCCCCAAAACCCGGGCGTCCACCAGCCTACCAGCCCCTCCGGGTGTGGGGGTTTCTGGGGTCCTCCCCATTTTTAAATTTTCTTTTGAGTTTTCCCTCTGAACCCCCCCCCCCCAAAACCTATTCAGACCTTTTCTTTCCTTTTTCCCCCTGTTTCTCGGGTCTGCAAGGATTGAAAACCCCTTTGCATCTTCTCTGATTATCTTTCTGGGGAAGCTGAACCCTGTCTCATAAGCCCAAGTCTCTTTGCATTCCCCCCAAATACTTACACTTCCCAGTTTTCCTTTTCGGCCTTGGGGGCTTTTGTTTTCACCCCCTTTTTTTTAACTCTCACCCTTTGGTGTGTTGGTTCATCCCCCCCTCTTTTTTGGGGTTCCCCCTCTTTTTCCTGTCCCCCCCCCCAGAATTTTTTCCCCCGTTACCTTCCAAAAATCCTTCCCCTCCCCTTCTGTCCCTGCCCGGCCCATCCTCCAGGTTCATTCTCCCCCTTTCTGTATGCCCTTGTGGCTTAGCATTTTTTTTGAAAATTAAAAAATAATCATACCCCCTTCCCCCTTAGACCTCTTTGTTCCCCCCATAGTCTCCCCATCTTACTTGCCTACCTCACCGTCTCTGAAGCCCTGGTTTCGGAAACTTACTTATCCATTTAGGAAACTTTAACCCCTATCCCCCTTATTTTTCACGACCCTCGCAGCAGTTTTTTCCTCCAAGCTTTTTGATTCCCCCCTTGTTTACACGCTTTTCCGGGTTTCCCCACAAAATTGACTTTACTGACCCCAATAAACCATAGATTTTTTCACTTCTTTTTTGTTGACATAAATGGGCTTTTTTGGATAATGACTTATTTACTGGAATATTAGGGGGGCCAGGGGTAAACAAAGGGGAGAAACCCAGGTGTTGCTCTCCCAGGTTTTTTTCCAGGGTTTTGTCGGGTTTCAAAAGCCCAAAATTGTTCAGCTGTTATTCGTCCCCTTTCGGGGGTATGTGCTGCCTGCAGTCTTCTGATCCCTTTCCCGATTTAATCATTTATTAAGGTGCGCTTCTTGTTTCACGTTGGATACGTTTTTAAACAGGTTTTTTTTCGTTCTCCCGCTGCCCTTATACTGCCCCGTATTTATTTTCCCCCCCCAATGGTATACAGTTTGCCTTTTCTATATCTCTCCTTTCCCCTGCATTTTGGGATCTCGATATTGCTTTTTTGTTTTCTTCCTCACCGCCGCCCATCTTCTTTGGGGATTGTAACCTCGCCATACCCCTGGGGGGGGTCCCCCTGTGGGCCTCGTGGTGACCCGTTCGGGGACTTTCGTTTTCAAACTCTTCATGTTTTTAAAAACAGGTGCTTTCCCCCCCTTTTTTATTTTCACCTCAGTCTTCTCTTGCTTTGTTTTCTAAACTGCTCCTGTCAATTTTCACTTGATTATGCTTGGTCTGTTTTCCGGGTTTCACGCAGTGATCACTTTCCTATTCTTTTTACTTCTAATTCGTATTCCCCACTGCTTTATAGCCCCCGTTGCAATTTCGACAGCGAAAGGGGGGTTTAAAACTTCCCTCTTACCATTTTGTGGGGGTTTCCCCCTTCCCTTCTCTATTAATGGGGTTTGGCCCCCGTTTTTGGGTCTTAGTTTTGACTGCAGCATCATGTTCGTTCTTTAAACCTCAGGCATACATTCTCAACATGTGTGCCTGGGTGGTCCCTGTGTGTGCCCATGCAGCGCGTTTGAAAGGGGCTATGTGGGGCTTTTATTGAAATAATCAGACCCAATCGTTTTTTAAAATTTTTAAGCGGAAAGGGGCATCACTTGCTGCCTAAACGTGACACTAAACGCACTTTTTAGCAAGACTAGAATCTACCATTCCCCTCGATTTTTTTTCCTGTGTCACGGTTTGGAAAAAAGGGTACAAAGTTTATAGTTTTATATTCAAAATTTGTTAAAATAATCAAGGTCTTTTCTTGGGTCTAAAGTAAATAATTTCACAAATTTTGCCATTATTTTCCCAAACTCATTTTTTTGATTCCCCCTTTATTGGTCACCACAACCTTTTTACCCTTTTAATTATAATTTTAACTATAATTTTAACTTTAAAAAATTACCTTTATAGTACTACCTCTATCAACTCCCAAGCTCCACTATTTATCATCACTTTATTTGTATTAGTCCCTTAGCTCATTATTTTTCATTTGTTAAATAATCCAGGTGCTTTTTTAGCTTAAGACTATTTACTTTGTTTATACTTAATTCAAACTTAATTCACTACAAATCTTATGATACAACATTGACCTGATACCAACCTCTTTTTAATGATTTAAAAAAAATCAAACATAACTGTTTACTAACCTGCAAACAATCAAAGGCATTTTCCAGTCCAACACAACAAACAATATTTAACTACAATATCAGATCTTTAAGCAAGCATTACGTACCTCATGCTTTACAAAATTTCCTTCATCCAATATTCCACTTACACTAACTGAAACCTGCAAAGCCTGATAGTACAGATGTTATGCCATCCTGGTTACACAGCCATACACAACTTAGCCAGATAAACAAGGGGGTGGCACAGCCATAACACTCAGACCAACTAGAATGTACACTAATATTTCAAAAGGGGATAAAACATGGGAATATATAATATTAAATCAAATAAAATCCCTACAAAAACCTCTCACTTTGATAAACACTACAAGTTCCACGCAAACATTACCCCAATTTAGTCAAAATCTGGGAATATGATAACTATGCACGAAGAACAAAGACACTTCTACCTCGGGTGACTTCAAAAAAAATCTCCTGCAAGCCCCAACCCACACGTTATGAATTCACAAACCAATGAGAAACTGAAAGTTACTACCAACAGAAAAAAAACCTACAAAGTTACAGAGACTGTTTTTCCCTACTTTGACCACACTGGACCAACACCAATCCCCTTTAAAATCAGGCATAATTAAGATAATCCACGACCACTACCCCATTCCTCATAACAACTCTTTTAAACTACCCCCCAAAACACTACTAAAGTCACCTTCAACTTTACAATGAGGCACCCTTAATAACTTTACAAAAGCAATGCAAACATTGATTGGCACACGGGGCAGAAAACCCAACAGAAAAATTGACGAAGTATTAATAATTTTTTAAAAAAAACCCAATCCTCTATAACAAGCACTGCCCCAAAAAAAAATAAACAATGACAGCAAAAAGACTGAACGTCCCTGGGTAACACCCAGCATTCCAAATCCATAAAACAAAACACCAAAATTTTAAAAAAAGTACAGAATGGGGCACAAACCCGAACCAAACAAAACTTACTCGTCAATCCTAACCACCTGATAAGAAAGGCAAAAAAAATGTATTATGAGAACAGATTTTCCAACTTACAGGGATATAAAAAAAGACCTGAAAACCCTACAGAAATTCTGGGAAAAAAAAAGATACAGAAATAGGAAATAAAATTAGCAAAAACAGATGAACCCCAAATCCCACCAACAAAAACAGCAAACAACTCAATGATTTTTCTCCACTAAAAGGACAAAACCTTCCCAATAAAATCCCAACCGATACCCCACCAAATGACTACCTCACCGGGCAACTACCCAACACACTTTTCCGCTCCGACAACCCATACAACCCTCCCTTATTATCAACGCACTAAAAAACAAGGCAAATTTTAAAATACCTTACCACCCCTTAATCAAAAAAGTGTCACAAGTGCTTCCCCCAATCATTGCAACACTCTTTAAACAAATCCATTGAATCCTCCACCTTCCCTACAGTCTCAAAATAGCAAGGGTCACCCCCACCACAAGGAGGGGACCCAAAAAAGTTGAAAAACTATACCCCAATATCCAACTTACACCCTCTCTCAAAAAACTTTGAAAAATTAATTCATAAACGAATCTACTCCTTCCTTCTCCCCAAAACATACTCAACCCCGCCAAATTGGGTTCAGGCCAATAAAAAAAACTAATGAGCTATTATACACATGCAGAACATAAAAACACTGCAAAAGAGAAAAAAAAGTCCCACGGGGGTCTCATTTTACTTCGTAAAGCTTTTTAACATTGACCCCGACTTGCTCCCTAAAATTGTCACACTATGGATAAGAGGGACTCCCTCAAATACCTCAAATCTTTTCCTACAACAGAAGCCAATAGGTACGCAAATGGGGCAAACTCTTTTTCACAACCCCCTACAGTTGGTGTCCCCCAGGGAAGGTCCTTGGCCCCCTTTTCTTTCTCCTATACATAAATGACCTTCCAAAATGCTTCGCAATTACTCAAAAACCCCAAATATTGCAGATACACACATACTCTTCTCCCCACCCGAGCCCAGTCACGCTACCAAACTGAAATACCGAATTACAGAAAATATCTACCTGGTGAGGACAACAAACTTACATAAAATTAAAAAAACCTACTTCATTCATTTTGGGTAACAAGCTACAGTGCTCTCTAACATAAGATAAATGGATCACCATCACAAAACAAAAAGGGGGAAAATTCTTGGAATCCCCCTTGATAATAGACTCAAATTTCATACACATATACAAAAATTTTCTAAAAAATTTTCCCAAATGTAGGCAACTATCGAAGATACGGTACATTTTTCCACAGTCCCCCCCGGGCCCTATCACCTCTTATTTCCCCTATCTCACCAGGGAATTTTTTGCAGGGGGCTCAACAAAAATTTAAACCATCTCAACCACAAATTTCCCCAACAAAAGGCTGCAGTTAGAAATAACAAATTCTCACTACAGGCAACACACCCACCAATATTTAATACCTAAACCTACTCACCATCAAAACATCCTACTTTTTACGCACCTATTACATACAAGAACATTAATCGATATTAAACCCCCCCTCAAAAACCCTTGCCAACCTCAACAGAAAAAACCATAACACAAGCACAGATCCTCTTTGAGTTTCCCCTGCCATCTCACACTATGCAAAAACTCAAAGCACAAAAAAGGCCCTAAAATCGGAATTCTTTCCCCGTAAATATAAAAGAACACAACCGTTTAAAAATTCAATCTCTTCTCAAAGATTTTTTACTACCCAAAACCAAAAAACCGAATAACAAACATTTAAATTTATATTTTTAAAGTTTCCTCCCTTAAAAGGGGGGCTCCTTGGCGTGGTGAAGAGGCTTTTTGGTTGGGGAATTAGACCTACGGTCTTTTTCCCCTCAGACCAAACCCAAATTTAACCCCCCAAAACTCCCCTCCCCTACCCATCCTCCCCATCCTCCCCTTTTTTCTTTCCTCCTCCTCCTCCCCACTCCCCCCCCTTTTCCCCTTTCCCCTTTTTTTTGTCCTTTGGATTTCCCCAGGCGCACAAAATTTTCCTAGGTAGGGAAAGGGACCCCGGGGGTCCTTCCCTTTCCCTTGGGGTTTTTCTTGGCGGGGGCGTAGTTTGCCGTGGAATCTGGTTTTCCCGGGGATTCCCGATCCCTCCCCGGGTATCCCAAGTTTTGGGGTGTTTTTTGGGCGAGGGGTGTATCTCTGGAAGCCACTTTCGGATCCGGGGGTGGGGGGTGAAGGAGTATGTTTTGTGGGGGGATATCCGGCCGCCCTCTCTTTTGTCCACCGGGGTACTGGGCAGATGTGAGGTTTTCCCCAATTTGCTGGTTTCTGGCATGAAGGGTAGGGTAGGCAGGGTTTTTCCATGCTGCATCTGCGCAAACAGCGGTTCCGAGCCCTTTGGGCCCGGAGGGAGATTTTGGCCTTTCATTCCTCCGGGAACATCCCTCCCCGGTCCCCCTTTTTTTTTCTTTTTTTTATTTTTTTTTTTCTTTTCTTCTTTTTTTTTTTTCTTAAAAACAAAAAGAAAGAAGAAACCTAACCTGACACCCTACCCTGAACCTGGACCCCCCCCCCCTTTCTTGATACCGCACCCCGTCTGCCCCCGCCTCGTCTTTGGACCCTCTTCAGACATTCCCATGCCCGTACCTTTTCCCGGGTGCTGTTTCCCCCCCGTTCAGTACGAGCCTCGACGACTACTTCGATTTATAAACCCTTCCCCCTTCCTCTGACTAGCTTCCGGCCTCTCCCTCTAGTGCGGCAATTTTCAAATCGCCGACCCTTCCACGTCGACCAAACTCTGGTCCCACGCCAACGTCAACGCAATTACCTCGATGATACTTCCCCCTTTCACCTTCTCGTTCTTCTCAAAACGATCGCACTCCTTCACTACCTTTCCCGCTCAGTTTCAGACGAACAGTGGACTAAATTCTTCACTTAACGACCAATTTCCCTACTGCCTATCTTTCTGACCATAGTATTGGCAAGGCACTCCTACGCCATTTTGGTAAAGATATTTCTTTTCATGCCTTAAAGGGGTACGCCATCATTACTGTACAGAAGCTACCCGGCTCGGACCTCCGTCTTCCCAAAAAGTACTTTTCCTGCACCCTTAAAAAACACATTCCCCAATCTTGTAGGGGTACCTTTATTCTGCCCCATACCATAGTTCAACAAAATTTCCAGACAGGGCACCGACATTCTAACAGCGGAACTCCAAGATCCCCAATCCTCAAGGTGACACTACTTCTCTGCCCGGGGGGGAGACATACCCCAGCAATGGGCCGTTTAACTTTGACAGCCGAGAACTCCCATCCTCAGTTTATATGCAGGACACGGTTACAATTTCGAAAGGTGATCCCTACACCACAACAGTGTAGAAATTGCTGGCGATTTGGCCATCCAGCGAAATATTGCAGATCTACGCCAATGCCCAACTGTGGGGCCGATACCATTCTAATATGTCTTGCAATCGCTCCCTCTTTCCTTAACTGTCTAGGCTCCCCTTCGTACCTCGCCGTTTTTCAGGTCATTTAAACAGCGGGAAATCCTTTTCCTCAAAGAGACAGAAGGGCTCCCTTATCCATGGCAGTTTCTCATCCCGCCTCCCAAGGGGACTCCCACGTGTTTTTTTTCCCGTGTTTCAAAACTCCCCCCACTTCTGGTACCCTCTTTTACACCCACCTCTGTGGGTTTCCTCTCCCATAATCACTCCTGACTAATCCTTTTTTCTGTCCCGGGTCAGACTCCACTTCAAAGCCCCAGTCTAACCCGCTTTTTCGGGTTTTCTCTTTCAAGCCCCAATCGACGAACCCGTGACACCTCTTCCAAACGCCCCTACTCTCAAAAGTCAAAAAAAAAGGGCCGGGAAACACCTCCACCCATCTTCCACCCCCCATTTTACCCCCCTGTCTCTGCCCTATTTTTCCCCCCCACTGCTCAGTTACAATGCAGAGGTTCACCCTCCTCCCGTAAAGTACCTTCCTCCCCTTTCCCTTTCCCCCAAGTTTCTTCCCTTCTGCCAAAACCCCCCAGGTTCCTTCTCTTCTGTCCCCCCACCTTCTCCATTTTCCCCCCCCTTTCGCCCCCCCCTCCTTGGGACAGTCCCAAAACATTTTCCCAAACTTTACTCTCCCCCCCCTACCTTCCCCAAATTGTCTCCCATACAATCTCTGAATTCCGAAAACTTGAACAATCCGAAAATTGCAGAGACCAAAACCCCAAAGGACACTGATCCACCTTCCGCTCTTTTTTCCCCTTTCCCCTGCTCCATCTGCGCAAAATCCTTTCTTCACAGCGCACCGTTCCTTCGCGCTTGAACTTTTCCCTGCCTCCCATGTGGGCTTTTCTAACCCTTCTAGTCCGTAGGAACCCTTACCTGCGGATTTCAAGTTCCTATCATTGCCAAACTGGCCTTTTACAGTGGAATATACGCGGGCCCCAGGGGAATCGGGGTGAGCTCGATGTTTTCTCTCCCGTTTGCCCCTGTTTGGGGTTGCTTTAAAAACCAAAATTACACTCGCTGTTATTTTCACATCCAGCTATAATTTTTGTATCTTCAATCCTTTCCTGATGGGACCTTTAATGAAATGCCCTTCTTCTCCGACTGAATTCCTACCATCACTATTTGTTCATACTTTTGCTGCATTACACAGCAGCCCGTATCCACTTACATGGTGGAAACGCCTGTTCTTTATTCTTTTCTTCCTCGGCATATCATTCCGGATTTTGCCCTTCCTTGTTTTTGTCATTTCCGCCCCCGATTCTTTACTTTTGGTGATTTTAATGCCCACCATTTCCTCGGGGAGGGGCCACTGTATTTCCCCAGGAATTCAGTTAAGGCTTTTCTTTCCACCCACCCCCTCCATGTTTTAAAACAGGTACTCACCCCATTTTGATCCTCGGACTCATACTCTCTCTTGCACGATCTCTATTTGCTCTTTCCCCACCGCTTTTAAATTTACTTGGTCTTTCCCCGGCTTACAGACAGTGTCATTTCCCAATCATTCTTACTTCCCCTTCATTTCGCCACCTCTTCCACCCCACCGGCAATTTAATCGGGCAAATTGGAACCTTTTCCACCCTACTGTTTTTTAAAAAGGTTTCCCTTTTCGTCCTCCATCGTGGCTTTTACACCTCTTCTCGTCCTCTGTTTTCACCCATTCTCATTCTATACCCCAAAATTTACTTCCG
>NC_069425.1:9989767-10013524 GCF_026875155.1 Cherax quadricarinatus | reverse complement strand
TTTTTTCTAATGGGGGTATTTCAAACTATAGAGGTGGTACTTCCTATATTATTATTTTATTATTATTATTATATTATTATTAATATATATATATATAATATATATATATATATATATATATTATATATATATTTTATATATATATATATATATAATGTGTTTGTGTTGTGTGTGTGTGTGTGTGTGTGTGTGTGTGTGTGTGTGTGTGTGTGTGTGTGTGAAAAACAATCGCGACGGGCGTTTCTTAATATGCAGGAAAACCCACGGGGGGAGTGAAAATCTTTAGCTCAAGTACTCTCACACTTCTCAGTGCGTCATCAGGAGCTGTGCAATGTTGAAAAGGGAGCAACCAAAACAGGGAGAGAAGTCTCAGAGTAGCGTAGTGTCACCGCCATGGTGACACCTGTATATATATTATATTTATTTATATTATATATAATATTTTTAATATATATTTAATTATATATTATATATATTTAAATATTTTTATTATAAGATTGAGACCACAGCCCAAGCACTACGAGACAAGCACCCAAACCCTGGACACCTTAGCCATCAACAACAACCCTGAGGAAGAAACCCATCACTGAACAATTAATTTTGCCAGAATCAGAAGTCTATAGGGCGATTGTGTCATTTCCAGCAGGATCTGCAGGAGGTTACACTGAGTGTTTAAATCCAGTACTCGGTGCTCTGCATCAATTCTTGTCACCGAGTAACAACTTTCGTCAACTACTGTCTGGTGGGCGAATCCCAGAAGAAATTAAACCTTTCTTTTTTGGAGCCTCACTATGTGCTTTGAAAAAGAAGGATGGGGGAATCAGACCCATTGTTGTTGGAAACACTCTTCGCCGTCTCGTTGCCATAGCAGCAGTAAGAAACATTCGCCTAGAAGCAGCCAGTTTACTCCAGCCACACCAACTGGGGTTTGGGGTCTCTCAAGGTAGTGAAGCCGCAGCTCATGCGGCAAGGGCCTACATCAGGGACCTACCGGAAGACAAGGCCGTAGTCAAACTTGATTTTAGAAATGCCTTTAATATGGTGAAGAGAGATGTAGTCTTGCCAGCTGTTCGGGATCGGTTCCCCAGTCTTTTTCCCTTCATTTCAACCGGCTACAGCAAACCCTCAATTCTTTTGTTTGGAGAACATGAAATTCTCTCATCAGAGGGTGTTCAGCAGGGTGACCCACTTTCTTCACTTCTCTTCTGCTTGGCAGTAAGAGAACTAACGTCCAACCTTCGCAGCAAGCTCACCATCTGGTACCTGGATGATGGCACTCTGGCAGGTACTGAAGAGTCCCTGTTAGAGGACCTACATCTAGTGAAAACACAGGGAGAAGATTTGGGACTCATCCTCAATCCTTCCAAGTGTGAAATCATCACAGCGAACCAGGGAATAATCAATACCGTGTGAAGAATCCTCCCAGAAGTCTCTACTACCACTCCGTCCAACAGTACCCTCTTGGAAGCACCGCTGGGTCACCAGGCCATCGACACTGTCCTCAAGGACAAATTGAATGACCTGATGAGAATGGAGGAGAGAATAAGCGATATTGATGCCCATGAAGCTCTGCATCTCCTCACAAGGTGTCTTACTATGCCAAGACTCACTTATTTCCTGAGGTGTGCACACTCTTTTGACAACCCAACACTCGACGAATATGACGCACACCTGAGATCAACCTTTAAGAAGGCACTGAACCTGTCACTAGAGGATCAGCAATGGGATCAGGCAACCCTCCCAGTGCGGCTGGGAGGTATAGGGGTGCGCAAAGCAACGCATGTTGCTTTACCTGCTTTTCTGTCTTCGTGTTTGGCTTCCAGTGCATTAGTCAAGAAGATAGTTCCCGAACGCTTGACAGACGTGGTAGGAACTCAAGACCCCAGGTTTACTGAAGCAATGATTCGGTGGGACACCCTTGCAGACTCCTCCAGTAGACCAGCTCCTCCCAAAGAACACAAACAGTCCCATTGGGACAAACCGATCATGGAAAAAATCGCCAACACAATGCTCACCAACGCTTCAGGAAAGGACAAAGCTCGTCTCCTGGCAGTGAAGGCACCACACTCAGGAGATTTAATTTTAGCTGTTCCCAATTCCTCCCTGGGCACTCGACTCGACCCACAGGCCACTCGGATTGGTGTTGCTCTTCGCCTAGCCGCCTCCATCCTCACCGAACATAGGTGTATTTGCGGCATGGCGACGGCTGATCAATTCGGACTTCATGGTCTCGTGTGTCACACAGCAGAAGGGAAGTATGCCAGACATGAGGAGGTCATTGACATCATAAAGAGAAGCCTTGCCACAGCCCGTTGCCCAGCTCAACGGGAACCCCAAGTGCAGAGGTCTGACGGAAGTCAAAAGTGTCCTGATGGAGCCACTATGCTACCCTGGAAGGATGGAAAGCAGATTGCCTGGGACTATACCTGTGCCGCCACACTGGCAGACACCTACTTGCCATACTCCGAAGCTGAAGGGGGTGGAGCTGCCAGCCACAGGGAGACCCAGAAGATCCGCAAATATGAAGACCTTCCCCCTTGTTATAACTTCATCCCAATATGGTTGGAGACCCTTGGAGCAAGTGTGCTCTAAAGTTCCTCAAAGAGCTGAGTGAAAAGCTCGTCATAGAAACCAAGGACCACAGGACGACCAGCTTCCTCTTTCAGAGACTCAGTGTTGTGATCCAGAGGGGAAATGCCTGCAGCATTCTGGGCACGCGGCCCACCGCCGGGGAGCTGGACGAAGTATTCAAGATGTAGCCCTGAGTTGTTATCTATGTTGCTTTACTTTCTTTTTGTATTTTTTTGAATGTTTTGTCAATGTATTTTGTCTTTAAATAAAATTTTTATCATATATAGGGGTGGTATGATAAAATTCTCAAACAGCTTCAGGGAGAACTTTGAGTTTTCCCTGAAGCAAGTTTATTCTTTTCTCTGAGGATGAGGGTCCCCAGGACAGTTTCTAGAGGTGGTACCGTCCTATATAAATATATTATATATAATATATATATATATATATATAATATATATATATATATATATATATAATATATATATAATATATATATTTATAATTATAATATATATTATATATATAGTATGAATGGAAGTGAGGAGAGTGATACAGTCAGCCAGGAGGAAAAGAGAGCGTCTCACTTCCTAACTTATTAACACAAACACTTGTAAGGAGGTAGAAACAGGAGACAAATAAGCTACAGGTTCAGCGAGGGGCGGTGACCACACTTGTACTCCAATAATGGAACACTGACACGAGAGGAGTTGCTGTATCTTCACTATGAAGATAAATATTGTACTTTAGACTATTGCTTCACTTTCATGTTGATACTATGGCAGTCTCCTGCTGGAGCAAACAGATACTGCATGCATATTTTACGATGATTGTCTTCGTAGTTACAGAATGGGTATCGTCTGTCCTCACTTTGGAAGAAAAAAATACCTACATAAGCTCAAATTTAGCACCGAGGCTTTTAATATCGAGTATTTTAATAAATAATTCAAATTCTATACATATAAACAAGGCGCTCGATTCTGTACTTCAAGAATAGTAGCTTAAAAACTAAACTGAAAGAAATTGGTAACAGTCTGAAACTTCGGCAAAGATATATGAGAATATTACAGAACATCAAAAGTCCCGAAAATTCATGTGCTAAAGCAGGAATTCAAGATGGCGTCCAACATGGCGGCAACTATTTATTTTCGTCATGTCTTTGCATTCACACTTGATGGAAATACAATGTCTCCGAACTAAGGTTTTCAGACACAAGTAATCTAATAATTTTTTTTTCGTGATCCACTGAAAATTAATGTGGTGGCTCATATGGCCTTCAAAACCAAATAAAATCAACAGAATGTAAAAAAAAAATGCATGTATATTAAAGACTTATAATAAAACTCCTTACAATTTCCTCTATGTAACTAATCACTGTGAGGGAAAAGTCCATTAAAATAAGAGTGGAAGACTAAATGATTGGTGGAGGAACTATGACTGGTAGTATGATTGTTCAGAACGGGGTATGTGAGTGGTTACCATGACCCCCCCCCCCTCCCCCTCACCGGGAGAGAGGTAACAAGAGATCCTGACGGACTGAGTAACGTCACTTGGGTTCTGCTTCATTAATCTCGTAAGAATAGAGTTCCAGTCTTGAAAATTGTTTAGTTTTGCTTTCATAATTCGTTTTTTTTTTTTTTTTTTTTTACTTTTGTCCGGACTTGGGTGATATTTAGTCATCATCATTTCTTTTAAAGGCCTTCAGCCTATCATGTGAATTACTCCTTGTAATTTCCTTTGTTTCTTTCTGAGCCTTGCTGGATTCAAAGTTTATTCTCTATAAGGATTACAATGCTGAGTTTACAGAAATTTGGTTATTGTTTGGTTTAACATGTAGTAAAATTGAGATTACAGAGTGTACCACTAGAACGCTTAGCATGGCTAGGCATTTCGGGCAGACTTAGTTTTATTCTTAAATGTAAAATATTACAAATTATGAGGTAAGTTGGTATTATGGCTAAGTGACTAAATACTAGTTTGTGAGTTTAGCAGTGTGAATGCTTTTGTTTTGGCACAGTATATAGTTTCAGTATTGGAGTATCACAGGATTCATTATATTAAGACTGAGATTAATATTTCTGTTTATGGTCAAATGAGTGTGCGAGTGTAAGTGTGAACCACCAGGTGGTATTCGTGAACTTAGTTGACGGGGTGTATCAGGGAGATAAGATGTTTTCTAATGGTAGTTTTGAAGGTGATGAATGTGTCTGCAGTTCTAGAGTTCTCAGGTAGGGTATTCCAGATTTTAGGGCCTTTGACATACATTGAATTTTGACATACATTGACATACATTGAATTTTGATGGTGTGGGTCACCCATCAGATGTGGGACGAGAAGAGCGGCATTGATCTAATAGGTCAGTAACAATAATCCGTAATCTTGGGAACTCAGTTGTTCCTTCACCTTTGGTCTACCCGTCTACTATTCCATGAGAACTGCTGTGCAGGTCCACGATTTTGTCAAAGGCCTCATTTTGGGAACTGTTGTTCCTTCACCTTTGGATCTACACTCCTGCATCACCAGAAACTCTGCTGTTACACATCAGGTCAACAGCCTTATTTGGGAACAGTTTTTCTATACCACGAAGACAGCTAATATCTCAGCAACATAAAGAACTGACCTGGTCTGTTATACTCTGTTGCCGATTTCCAGTTAACTACTACGTCCTGCAGCTAACTGTTACCTACGCTGCTAGCTGTGCACCTTCATAAAGCATTGTAACAGTCTGTTGCTGAACTTCACAATAGTCACGACCATCCTTGACCTCATTACGTTACCTCCAGCGTCCCATTACACTCAAGTGATTCCTGTGCGCCTTGCCATAACACCAGCAGACTCAGATCTTTCTATATATATTAGGCTTGCTCATTTGCTGTACTTATTAATTTAATTTCTCATCATTTGCTTTAGTTAGGACTATTTCATGTTTAACTCTTTTATATTCTATAATTTATTTATATTCAATAAAAAGTTGCTTATTTTGTTATAATTTACTTTTTTCTTCTCATAATGAGGGAGCTCCTTCAAAAACTTTGAGGGTTAGAAGGGCCCTTACATCTTCACAGTCATAAAAAAAATCAAAGATTAAAGATAGAATCTTTCAGTATTCTGGTGCATTATGCTTATGAATATCAATATGCAATAATGTACCTGTAGATGCAGTTTCTTCACCAGTATCAGGCAATATTGGTGCACTACTCTTGAAGGTTTGACCATTCTACAACCTACATGTAACTATGTTGAGCAAGGCTGCTAGAAAGGGGGAAACAGGAAATTCAGTTTCCACTAGTATGAAGTTGTTATTGTGATTTCCATCCCCATTCATATTAAGAGCAAAAGTTGTCCCATCCATTCTTGAACTGAGAGAAGTGCTATACGAATATTGATTTGTTGCAACACTAATTTGGGAAAACTTTGAAGATATGTTGATTTTAAATGAGCTTCGCTGTATTACTTGTTTACCAGTGTTTTGAAGGTGCCAGCGCCAGTTTAAAAATGAATCTCCTGCATAGTTTACCTCATGAGTGCTGCCAGACTTTGTGAACGTGTCCAGCATGCGACAAATCTTTTTATATTACCGTGTTGAAAACTTTGTGCTTCTCCTGACGATAAATTGCAGACGCTGTATCACAGCCAGTCACTGCATGTAAAAACAAATTGCTTTCTGGTATCTCCAACTGCATCATGAATTTGACGTATATTGTGCAGTGGTTGCTGCTGTAGCATAACAAGCATGTATCAGCAGTAGTGGTTCTTGTAGCCACCAGCATGACCAGTCAGTATCCCAACAACAAATGGTAGATACTCTGCAATGACAAGAACTGAGACAAGAGAACCAAAATCAGAACCCCCCATCAGTAATAAATTTTGCATGCAGTCGACGAACTGTGAAAGCCCAGGTGCTCACTGAGGATGTTCAAGCAGCCAGGACACTTGACGCTTCACCGTGTAATTATTATGGCACTGATAATCACTTCCTCGGGAGGGGGTAGTCTTCTCATCTTCTTCACATGGTATGTACAGAGCGTCTTGTTTGTAGGTTACTAGACGTTATTCTTGCTTCACACAGCTCCATCTTCACTTCCTGATTTTTTAACACAACATTAAATGTTGATACCTCACTAAACATGGAAGTTGCCGGAACACTCCTGAAGAACAGGGAATACCTGCGTAAACATGGAAGTTGCCGGAACAATCTCAGTGAACATACATGCAAATGGGGCAGTGACCCTGGAGTGGGGCGGTGACCTCGGAGTGGGGCGGTGACCTCGGAGTGGGGCGGTGACCTCGGAGGGGGGCGTTGACCTCGGAGGGGGCGGGACCTCGGGTGGGGGGGTGCCCTCGGGTGGGCGGTGCCTCGGGGGGGGTGGTGACCCGGGAGGGGGGGGGCGGGTTGGAAGATAAATTTTACGGGTCACACTTAGCTTTTCGTTTCATCTATGTGACTACTGTTAGTGAGGCGGGTCACTTATGGTACTGCCAGTGTGGGATGGGACGGTACAGTGGTGGCCGTACAGTGTGGTGATTAGGTGCCCGGTCAGTGGGGTGGTTGGGGATGGTGTTCGGTACAGGTGGGTGGGTGATGGTTTTCGGTCAATTGGTGGGGGATGGTGCCCGGTACAGTTTTTGGGGGTGTGAGGGTGTTGGGTACAGTGTGGTGATGTATGGACCGGTACGTGTGGGGGTTGATGGGTGGTACGTGTGGGGTGTGAGGGTGTTGGGTACTTTGGGGGGTGTGATGGTGACCGGTACAAGTGGTGATATAGGTGACCGGAAAAGTGGGTGGTGTGTTTAGTGACCGGTACAGGTGGTGGGGGTGTGATGGTAATGGGTAAAATGTGGTGTGTATGGTGACCGGTACAGTGGGGGAAAGAGGTGACTGGAAAGTGTGGGGGTGTGATGTGAGGTACAGTGGGGTGGTGTGATGGTGCCCGGGACATGTGGGGGTATGATGTCGCTACAGTGTGGTGGGATACTGCTACATGTTTTGGTGTGGTGATTCTGCTACATGTGGTGAGTTGTACAGTGTGCTCGTGTGATGAGGGGGTCTGCTGCTGGTGGTGTGGTGATGGGGCCCTTACATTGTACAAGTGGGTAGGTCTGGCAGGTGGTGGTGTGGTGATTTTCCACAGTGTGGTGGGGGGAGGGTCTGCTACAGTGTGATGGGGGGGAAAGGTTTGCTGCAGTGTGGTGTGTGGTGAGGGGCGCTACAATATGGTGTGGTGATGTTACTACATGGGGTGGTGGGGTGATGGGTCTGTGGGGTGTGGGGTGGTACTGGGGTCTGTACAGTGTGGTGGTGTGCGCGGGGTTGTTTTCCAGTGTGGGGGTGTGGATGGGTCGCTGCAGTGAAGTGGTGTGCTGGGGTTGCTGCAGTGTGGGGGTTGGTGCTGGGGTTGCTGCGTGTGGTGGTGGGGTGATGGGGTCTGCTGCAGTGTGGGGGTGTGCTGGGGTCTCCTGTAGTGTGGTGTGGGTGCTGGTGCCTGCTGCATGTGGGGTGGTATGGGGTCAGCTGCAGTGTGGGGGTGATTTGATGGGGTCTGCGCAGTGTGGGGTGTGGTGATGGGGTCGCTGCAGTTGGGGGGTGGCTGGGGTCTCTGAGTGGCCCCGGGTTTGCCTGCTGCAGTGTGGTGGTGTGGTAGGGGGTCGCTGCAGTTGTTGGGTGGTGAGGGGCTCTGTAGTGTGGGGGTTGGTGAGGGGGCCCTGCGCGGGTGGCGATGCGTCTTTTGCAATGTGGTGGTGGGGAGCGGCTGCGCGGGTGGTGGTGTGGTGAGCGGTCGCTGCGTGTGGTGGTGGGGGGGTGAAAAGGCTGCGCAGTGGGGTGGGGGTTGGGGTTTGTTGCAGTGTGGTGTGGGGTCTGCTGCGTGGGGTAATGCACCTTGCAGTAGGGTGGTGGGGGAGGGGGTCTGCGCAGTGGGAATAAGTGATGGGGGTCTGCTGCTGTGGTGAGGATCTGCTGCAGGGGTTGATGCGGTTTTCTACAGTGGGGATCGGCCCGCTGCAGTAGGGTAAGGAGTCCTGCTGCAGTGGGGTGTGGGGTCTGCGCAGTGGGGGTGGTGTAAATTTGTTGCGAGGGGTAGGGGGTCTGTTAGGGGGTGAGCGTCTGCTGCAGTGTAGTGATGCATCTGCTGCGTGATTGATGCAGTCTGCTGCGTGTGGATGGGGTCTGCTGCATGGGGGAGGGCTGCTGCACGTATGAGGGGTCGCTGCGTGTATGAGGGTCTGATGCAGTGGGGTGATGGGGTCTGACGCGGGGGTGAAAGTCTGCTGCAGGGGGTGATGGGGTAGCTGGGGTGTGATGGGGGGGGGGGGGGTTGCGCGGTGTGATGCGACCGCGCAGTGGGTGATGGGGTTGCTGCAAGTAGTGTGGGTCTGCTGCATGTGGGGGATGGGGGTCTATGCGGGGGGGTAGGGGGTTTGCGCATTGTGGGGTGGGGTCTGCGCATGTGGTGGGGTCTGCTACAGTGTGGGGGCGTCGCACAGTGTGTGGGGGCCTACAGTGTGCGGTGTCGCTACAGTGGGTGGTGCTGCTGCAGGGGTGGTGTTGTACAGTGTGGTGGGTCTCACAGTGTGGTGGTGTCTGCTCAGGGTGGGGTTGCTACGTTGGTGGTGTCTGCCAGTGCGGTGTCTGCTACAGTTTTTGGGGGTGTCTGCTGCAGTGTGGTGGTGCTGCTACAGTTGGGCGTCGCACGTGTGGTGGTGTCTGCTGCAGTGGGGTGGGTCGTCGTGGGGGTGGGTCTGCTACAGTGTGGGGGTGTCTGCAAAGTGTGCTGGGTCTGCTACGTTGGTTTGTGTCTGCTGCAGTGTGGTGGGGTCTGCACAGGGGGTGGTGTCTGCTGCAGTGTGGTGGGGTCTGTACTGTGGTGGGTCGCTACATGTGGTGGTGTCGCTACAGTGGGGTGGGTCGTACAGTGTGGTGGTGTCTGCACGGGTTTGGGGGTGTCTGCTACAGGGGAGGGTGTCTGCTACGTGTGGTGGGCTGCTACAGTGTGCTGGTGCTCTACAGGTGCGGTTTTTGCAAACGTGTGGGGTGTCTGCTACAGTGTGGGGGTTTTGTTTCATGTGGGGTTTTGCTACAGTGTGGGGTTTTCTGCTACAGTGTGATGTGCCCTGCTACAGTGTGATGGTGTTGTACAGTGGGGATGGGCCCTGCTACAGTGTGCGGTGTCTTACGGGTGGGGTCGCTACAGGTGAGGTGTCTGCACAGTGTGATGGTGTCGCACAGTGTGGGTGTTCTACATGTATGGGCCTGCTACGGGCGGGGGTTTGCTACGTGTGTGGTGTCGCACATGTGTTTTGGTGTTGCTCAGTGTCGGGTTGTCTGCTACAGTGTGGTTGCTGCTACAGGTGTGGTGTCTGCTACAGTTGTGGGCGCTGCAGTGTGGGGTTTTCTACATTGTGCTGGGTCTGCTACAGTGTGCTGTTCTGCTACGTGGGTGGTGTTGCTGCAGTGTGGGGGTGTCTGAAGTGTGGGGTGTTGCTACATGTGGTGGTGTCGACATTTGGCTGGGTCTGTACAGTGGCGGGTTTCTGCTCAGTGGGGTGGGTCTGCTACTTTTGGGGTGTCTGTCAGTGTGTGGTGTCTGCACGTGGGTGGGCGGACAGTGTGGTGGTGCTTGCTACATGTGGTGGTGTCTGCAACGTGTGCGGTGTCTCTACAGTTGCTGGTGTCTGCTACGGTGTGGTGTCTGCTACAGTGTGATGGTTTCCTGCTACGGGGTGGGTGGTGTCCTGCTACAGTGTGATGGTTTCGCTACAGTGGGTGGGTCGCTACAGTGTGTGGTGTCGCTCAGTGGGGGTGGTGTCTGTCATTTGGGGTGGGTTGCACAGTGTGAGGGTGTCTGACAGTTGATGGTTTGCTACAGTGTGGTGGTGTCTGCTAAGTTGGTGGGTCTGCTACAGTGGGTGGTGTCTGTACGGGTGTGATGGTTGCTACAGTGTCTGGTGTCTGCTACAGTGGGGTGGTGTTTTGCTACAGTGTCTGGGTCTGCTACAGTGTGGTGGGTCTGCACAGTTGCGGGTGTCTGCTACAGTTGAGGTGTCTGCTACAGTGGGTGGTGTCGCTACAGTTGATGGTGTCTGCTAAGTGTGGGGGTGTCTGACAGTGGCTGGTGTCTGCTACAGTGTGGGGTTCTGCTCATGGGTGGTGTCTGTACATTTGGTGGTGTCTGCTCATTTGGGGATGGTGTCGTACAGTGGGGGTGGTTTGCTACAGGTGGTGGTGTCTGCTCGGGTTTGTGGTGTCTGCTACAGGTGATGGTTTTTGCTACGTGTGCGGGTTCTGCACAGTGTGGTGTGTCTCTACGGTGCTTGGTCTGCTACATTTTGGTGGTGTCTGCTACAGTGGCTGGTGTCTGTACAGTGTGTGGTGTCTGCTACTGGGGTGGTGTTGCTCAGGTGCGGGCCCCGCTACGTGTGCTGGTGTCTGCTACAGTGTGATGGTGTGTGCACAGTGTGCGGGTGTCTGCAACAGTGTGCTGGTGTCTGCTAAGTTGTGGTGTCTGCTACAGGTCTGGGTCTGCTACAGTTGCTTTTTCTGCTACAGTGTGAGTTCTGCTACAGTTTTGGGGGCTGCTACAGTGTGGTGTTTTGCTACTGTGATGGTGTCTGCTACATGGGTGGTGTCTGCTACAGTGTGGGGGCGTCTGCTACAGTGTGGGGGTGTCTGCTACATGTGTGGTGTTGCTACTTTTTGCGGGTTTCTGCTAAGTGTGGTGTTGCTGTACAGTGTGATGGTGTCTGCTAAAAGTTTTGGGGTGCTGCTACTGTGAGGTGTTGTACAGTGTGATGGTGTCTGCTACATTTGGGGTGGTGTCTGTACGGTGTGGGTGTCTCTACAGTGTGAGTGTTCTACGTTATGGTGTCTGCTACAGTGTAGGGTGTCTGCTAAGTGTGGTGGTGTCTGCTACATTTGTGGTTTTCGCTACGTGTGCTGGTTTTTGCTACAGTTGCGGGTTTTGCTACAGTGTGAGGTGTCGCTACGTGTCGGGTGTCTGCACAGTGGGGGGTCCTGCTACAGTGTAGGGTGTGTCTACGTGTGCGTGTCTGCTACAGGTGCTGGTGTTGCTACAGTGTGATTGTCGCTACGTGTGCGGGTGTCTGCTACAGTGTGAGGGTGTGTGCAACGGTGGCGGGTCTCTACAGTGTGGTGGTATCGCTACAGTGTGCTGGGCGCTCAGTGTAGGTTCGGCTACAGTGTGGTGGTGTCTGCACGTGTGGGGGTTGTCTGCACAGTGTGGTGGTGTCTGCTCAATGGCTGGTGTTGCTACATGTGTGGTGTCTGCTACAGTGTGGGTTTTGTACAGTGTGTGGGTCTGCTACATGTAGGGTGTCTGCACTTTGGCGGGTGTCTGCTCAGTGTGAGGGGGTTGCTACGTGGGGTTCTGTACAGTGGGGGGGTTCGGGCTACATGGTGGGTCTGCTCAGTGTGATGGTGTCTGTACGGGTTGGTGGTGTCTGCTAAATGTGCTGGGTCTGCTACAGTGTGCTGGGTCTGCTCATGTGCTGGGTCTGCTACGTGTGTGGGTCTGTAAGGTGGGGTTCTGACAGTGTGCTGGGTTGTCAGTGTCGGGTGTTGCTACAGGTCTGGTGTCTGCTACAGTGGATGGGTTCTGCTACGTGTGCGGTTCCCTGTACAGTGTGATGGGTCTGCTCATGTGATGGTGTCTGCTCCCAGTGTGGGGTGTTGCTCAGTGTGCTGGTGTCTGCTACAGTGAAGGGTGTCTCTACAGTGTGTGGTGCTGCTAAAGGTGATGGTGTGTCTACGTGTGTGGTGTTTGCTACAGTGGGGTGTCTGCACAGGTGTGGGCGCTCGTGTGATGTGAGCTACAGTGTGGTGGTGTCTGCTACAGTGTGGTGGTGTCTGCTACAGGTGGTGGTTCGTACAATGTGTGGTGTTGCACAGTGGCTGGTGTCGCTACATGTGCGGGTGTTGCTCAGGTCTGGGTCTGCTACATGTTGGTGTCCCCTACATGGCTGGTGCCCTGCTAAGTGTGCGGGTGTCTCTACAGGGGTGCTGGTGTCGCTACAGGTAGGTTCTGCTACAGTGTGCTGGTGTCTGTACGTGTGTGGTGTCTGCTACAGTGTGAGGGTGCTGCTACGTGTGAGGGTGTCTGCTACAGTGTGAGGTGTCTGCACAGTGTGCTGAGTTTGAGCCCTTGGGTCAAAAAGGAAAAGGGTCATTGGGGACAGCGGAAAAACAAGTTGAGATCAAGAAGACAAGGGAAAAGGTAAAAACATAAGAAGAAAGAACTGCCGGGGAAACTGTTGGGGAAACTCTAAACTTCCAGTGTCCCCACGAATGTGAGTCTACTACGGGGAACGCACACGAACAACAAAGGAGGTAAGAAATTTTTGTTTTTTGGGGATAGCCAATTTGGGTATTGGAAGGGCGTTTTTTTTGAAGGACATGGTGGGGAACAGAGGGTTTGCCTTTCCCGGGGGCTGGGATGGGATTGTTAGCCGCGGATAACTTCATGAGAGGAAAGGGGAGCAATCCTATTATCTGTCTCATGCGGAGGCAACGATGTTGGCAGACGTAGGAGTGAAGCCCCTGTTAGCATATAGGTCAGCAATAGAAATAATGGAAAGGGTGGGAACCCGCTATGGGGTATTTTCCCAAAGGGGGGATTGGAAAAAGAAGGGTTGTCCAGGGAAATTTGGGTAAATTGCTGGCGGGAAAAATACTTAAGGAAAAAATGCGGTAACTTCTTTTACAATGGGACCTCTTCTATGGCAAAAAGACATGTAGCCGGGGATGGGGTTCACTTATCAGGCTGGGGGGGAGCAGGGCAACTGCGGGGAGGGAGCGTTAGGACTTTAAACGGAAAATATTGTGTTGTTTTTTTTGGAGGAAACATGAAGTCCAATGCAGTAAAAAGGGTTCTGGGGAAACTAGAAATAAGCAGAACGGGGGTAGATATTAAAAAGCCAGGACTTTGGGTGATAAGGACAGTAATAGGTTATAGAAAAAAAGAAAATGACAAAAGGGTAAAGAGAAAGGAGTCTTTCAAGTTTATTATCAATAGCCTATGCTAGGAATAAATGGCAGTTGAGATTAGTTGCTAGGATAACATTGATGATTTGCCTTTAAATGAGACTGTTTAATTCAAAAAACGAGAAATGCCTGGGGAAAGTCACATTCAGGGTTTTAAACTGTTCCAAATAGAGAAGTATCGGAAGGGGGGTTTTTTGCATTTTTATGCCCAGATCGCTTGAACGTTGCATAAAACGGGTATTAAGTCTGAAGTAACACATACAGAGTTTTGGGTAGAATTTTCAGGGGGCATGAAAAAAAGATTTTAGGGGTGATATACCGTCCCCCAAACTTTAAAAGGGACCAGGGAGACTAATGGGGGGGAAATTTTTTAACCACAAGGGACGATAAGTATAATTTAGGGGATTTAACTTTAGTCATATTTATTGGAATTTTCTTACGGAATTTTTGAATCAACGATTCTTAGAAGTGCTAGGGTTGTTTTTTTAAACTTTTTTGACAGAACCTACAAGGGGAAAAAACCCCTTTTTCTTTTTCTGGCAAACAATAATCCCTTGTTAATAATGAAAATTTCAGAGGAATGGGTGCTAGCGATCACAAATCAATTTCTTTACATTGATGGAAGACTATAGCGATAAATCAGTAACATCCCAAAATTTTGCTTAGCAATTCAATGGGTTAGAGAAAACCCTTTTCATCTGTTGACTGGGGTAACGAAAAGAGCTATCAAAAAACAGTTTTCTGACACTAAACAGCGCTCAAAGAAAGTTTAAAACCCATATAAAGTTTAATTTGATCAAAAAAAATAAAAATGGATAATAATAGGGTGAAATACTACAGGGCATAAGAAAGGAATTTTTAAGGGGTAAAAAAAAGAGGTAGGGTCATCTTTTGAACAGTATAAGACATTTAAAAGGGGGATTAAAAAAGGGGGTAAAAAAAGCTAAAAGGGACTATGAAATTAAAATTGCTAGGGATTCTAAAAAAATACCCAAAAAATTTTTCCAGGGCATAGAACAAAAATTAGAGATAAGAAGGTCCCCCCAAAAAAAACTATGGGATCTTACTGACAAAGAGAATGAAATGTGCTCGATTTAAATAATTATTTTCTCTCAGTTTTTACACAGGAAGACACTAACAATATTCCAGTAATTAATTTTTATAGTGGGCTAGAAGAAGATAAATTATGTAACATCACAGTCGCTAGTGAAATAGTTGTGAAGCAGATAGACAGACTGAAGCTAAATAAGTCGCCGGGTCCTGATGAGGTTTTTTCAATGGTTCTTAGGAATGCAAAATGGAACTCTGTGAACCATTAACTAATATTTTTAATTTATCTCTTCAAACAGGTGTAGTGTCTGATATGTGGAAGATGGCTAATGTAATTCCTATTTTTAAAACAGGGGACAAGTCGTTAACCGTCAAATTACCGCCCAATAAGCCTGACCTCAATTGTAGGCAAATTACTAGAGTCAATTATAGCTGAGATTATAAGAAGCCATCTCGATAAGCATAGCATGGATTCACAAAAGGCCGGTCTTGTCTAACTAATTTATTAACTTTCTTCAGTAAAGCTTTATGAGGCTGTTGACCACGATAAAGAAATTGATATTATTTACTTAGATTTTAGTAAGGCTTTTGATAGAGTTCCGCACCATAGACTGTTAAAGAAAGTGGCAGCTCATGGCATTGGGGGAAAAGTGCTCTCGTGGATCGAGTCATGGCTCACAGACAGGAAGCAGAGAAGTTCCATAAATGAGGTTAAATCCGAGTGGGGATCTGTAACAAGTGGCGTTCCACAGGGGTCAGTCTTGGCCCGTTGTTGTTTATAATATATATCAATGATACTTGATGAGGGAATTACTAGTGATATGAGCAAATTCGCCGATGACACAAAGATAGGTAGGATAATGATTCAAACGTAGATGTATGGAACTTCAGGAGGATTTAAACAAACTCTATTCTTGGTCAAAAAGTGGAAGATGCAGTTCAATGTAGATAAATGCAAGGTTCTGAAGCTCGGGAGTGCCCATAACCCTAGTACTTATAAGTTAAAATGATGTAGAACTTGTGTGATGAATGGTTTGAAAAACCGACAAGTTGAAGATTGAGACACTTATGCAGCATAAGGAATCTTTATTCAGGAAACGTTTCGCCACACAGTGGCTTCATCAGTCCAATACAAAGAGGAAGGCGTAGGAGAGGAGGAGTATGAGGTAACAGTCCCTCAGCCTGGAGTCGATGTGTTTCTCCTACACAGTAGCTTCTTCAGTCGAGTACAGAAAAGTTGATAGAAGCAGAAGAGACTGAAGACGATGTAATCAGTCCATCACCCTTAAAGTTTTGAGGTGTCAGTCCCTCAGCTGGAGAAGAGAAATTGTTCCATAGCCCTTAAAAAAATTGTTTCAGACTAGGGAACAATAAATGCCCTCTGTCCTCTTCCTCTGAGACGACTCTGCTTTTTTGAAACTCTATTTCGAAATTAATGTTAAATTTTTCAAACTCTTTTCCCTCCTAAAGGGCCCCCTAGCTCTTTAATGGGGGGCTGTTTTAAACTAAAACAAATTTTTTAAAACTGCGTTTCTACACCCATATCCTTTTATTTTTTGGGAATTTGCCAAAAAAATTTACTTTATTTTAATCAGGGAGTAAAATGGGGAAACCAAACCTATTAAACTCTCCCCCTACAAAACAAATTTTGAAAACAGAGACTACTTCGGCAGGTTTTTAAAATTTTCTTTTAAGAGCATGGGGTAGGGGAATGGGGGGTTCGCTAGCCCATGGGCTTCACCGTGCACCCCTTTTTTACAAAAACCTGATAGAGGGTTTCGTAAGTGTACAGACTACGAAAGGGAAAAAATGGGGTCAAAAATCCCCAGATGTTTAACCCTTTTCCCCGTCGGAGACGAAATCGATTTTTGGGGGTAAGGCACTTTGGAAACCAAGTTAGATCCCCCCTTAAAGGGTTACAAATCGGGTCCCTTTTAAAAGGGAAAAGGCAAAGGAAACCCTTTTCCCTTCGAAAATTCCGGGAAAGGTCTTTTATCAATATTTTACCCCCTTCGGAATGAAAAACTTCCCCTCTTTATGCCAAAACTTATCCCTCAGGGTATTAAAAGGGCTTTAAGGCACGGCAGCGTAAACCCGGATGATATTGTTGGGTGTCTGATACCGGGGTCCCAAAACCCCATTTAGGCTTAAGGTCTTTGGACCTTTCAGAGTTCCCATTTTTAAATGTTTTAAATTTTTTCAAAGTCTTTCCCTTTTGGGGCCCGGCCGCTGTTACTTTTTTTAGGCCATGAAGTAGGTATGGTAAAGGGTTTCTCCTAAACTTGCTAAAAATTTTTTGCCAATTTAAAGGGTTATCCGTTTCCCCTTTATAGGAAATCTCTTTAACCCTTTCCTAGGCCCCCAAAGGATTTTACAGAAGAAAAATGGGAAGAATTTCTCAAAATATTGTAGCCCTCTTACCTCCTTACCAAATCAAAAAAGTTTTTTTTTTTTTTGGGGCCCTTTAGTTGCTCAAGATGCTTTTGACAAAACAAAAAAAATTATTGGTTTTCTGCACCCAACTTTTGTTTCCCCGACTTCTCCAAACCTTCTCATTCAGGGTTTATCTTGTGAGTTTTGGGGTTGGGGCCCGTACTATTTCAAAACGGGGCCCGGGAAAATTTCAGCCTGTTTTCCTACTTCTCGGGCCAAAATTCCACCGCATCAAGGGCTTAAATCTACCCTTTAAAAAGGGAAACCCCCCGTGCTGGTACTGGTTTGGAGCACTTTGAAGTATACGGGGACAAAATTTTGCAGGTGCCACGTCTACAGGTCACAATCCTCTAGAAATCTCCAAAAACCTTTAAAAAACCACAACACAAGGGGTCATGGGGATGGGCGCAAACGCAACCATTTTTTTTTTCCCGAAAAATTTTTTACATAATTTTCCGGGAAAAAAATATGTTGGCAGACTCTTATCCCGAGTAACAATATTATTTTTAATAAATTTTATATTAAAGGGTTTGGATTTTTTAGGTTTACCTGTGGTAACCCCTTTTCCCAAACTCTTTTTTTTTTATCCCCTGGTGTGGGGGTTTTTTTTTTGGGAGGGGTGCCGGGTTTCCGTCCCGCCCTTTTTCCTTTGGGCCTAAGCTATCCGGGCGGTCTTTCCGTCCCCCCCTGAGTTTTGGGTTTGGCTTTTTGTCACGTTTAAAAAGCTGACCTATCTAAGAGTTGGAAAGGTTTGGGGAGGAAAAGGCGGTTTCCCCTTATTTTTGCCAGGCGGCCCGGTTTTCCACTTGGGGGGTGGAGCCCCAAAACCTGAACCTTCCCCCCCGGGGGGGAGGGTTTTGGCATGCAAAAAAGTATGAAATCTTTATTCGGCGCATGACACACCCTCATTTTACAGGCTATCTCCCCCCAACCAGCGAACCAGGTGACTGAGGGTTGACGATGGGCCACGTCGTTCAACCAGTACCCAGGTTCCACCAATGAGAAGATGGTTTTGGTAATTGCAGGGGTTATTGGGTACCACTCTCCTGTCTGCCCTTGTCTTTCCCCTTCTAGAGCTGGTTGAAGCACGGTCTGCTCTCTAGTGGCTTCTATTCTGCCTTGCTTACCGTGGAGTGCACTAATACCTATTGCTGTACATATGAAATATAGTGTAAAATACTTCTGTTCAAAATTTGGTGAAGGATAATATATTGAAAATTTGTGTGGACTGCCCTCCAAGTGAGTCACCTACCCTGGCAAACCTCTGTTGACACCGAGCTCTGAGGTGGGTACCTCAGCCTCACAAGTGGCTTATAGGACAATTTTCACAAATGATTGATGTTGCAAGAAAACTCGCCTGCATGCACGTAATAAAGGACTAACTACTTGGTGTTGCAGCATATATTCCTGATCTTCAACTTCCCTAAGCTTAGCCTTAGCCCCCTTGGACTTCCCCTCAGAAACCATGTGCAACCGGACCCTTTAAATTTTCCTGCAATATTCAATCGTTATTAGTGTCCGGGCCTGCACCTCAGAAATTCCTATATCCAAAGGGGTATGTATCCCCTAGTATAACTATGCAGACACGGACACTAGCTTCCAGACTGCCTTGAGACACTGGTACTTAAATGGGCTTTGCTCTGCCTGTTGAAACCACCGGGCCCACAGATCAAACTCACTCACGATCTCCCCAGACACTGGCCAGAAATCTACGAGATAAAGTGGAGGTCTTGTCTTACTGTATGGCCTGACAGAGGTCCCTTTTATGGTACATCGTGGGGCCTCTACCAGATTTCCCAGGTCTCCAATGTGAAGACATGTGGGGCGCCGTCTGCTGATCACGGGACGTCTTGTCCATTGGTGCCTGTCTTAAGAAGAACGAGCTGGTCTTTCTTCCAACCCTCGTCTCTTCGTTCAAAATAGGGCTGCCAGTTTCTCCCTACTAACTTATCCTAGTGTTTGCCTACATTATCGGCCTATTAAATACCTATGTTAAGGTCTTAGGTCTACATTATTATTGTCTACAGTTGCCTCAATGATCCTAATATTAGTGTACTACCAGTAAAACTACCTACTCCTTCCCTGAAGGGTAAATCTATAAATTAAATAAGCTTACCAACAATCCCCGCCAACTAGAGAGAATGATGTTTGTTTGGTAGGGTTTAAGGGCCACCCAGCTCAGCCGTCCCATTACGGCTATGCTGGGACCCCTTCGTACGTCGTATCTGTCCTGCGGAACTTTAGGGACCAAATAAATTTCCAAAATATAAGTCAAAAGTTTTCTGCTGTGTTTGTTTTGCTCCCTTTACACCCAGGATAACAGGTCTTTGGGACTCCTGGGTTGTAATACCGTGTGTTAGGCGACTGTTGTGGGTCTGCCCCTACCCATCGAGCAGTAAACACAGGTATCAGTGTGTTAGGTAACTGTTTTGGGTCTGCCCCTACCCCCCCCCTAGCAGTAAACACAGATATTCGTGTGTTAGGTGACTGTTGTGGGTCTGCTCCTACCCACCTAGCAGTAAACACAGGTATCCGTGTGTTAGGTGACTGCTGTGAGTCTGCTCCTACCCATCTAGCAGTAAACACGGGTATCCGTGTGTTAGGTGACTGCTGTGGGTCTGCTCCTACCCACCTAGCAGTAAACACAGGTATCCGTGTGTTAGGTGACTGCTGTGGGTCTGCTCCTACCCACCTAGCAGTAAGATAACTATAGTACCTGGTTTAAGGAAGTTAAGTAAAAGAACAAAAGTGCAACTAATGTGACATTTTATTGTGGCAACGTTTCGCTCTCCAGGAGCTTTAAGCCGTTACAAACAATACATGACACAGAGTGTATATAGACTTTGAGTGAGGTACAGTACAAGTAGAGGTAGTAGTAGTAGTTATACATGTGGTGGAAAAGTCTGCTGGTTGTTAGGTAAGACACATATGCAACAGTTAGGTATCTTTATTTCGAAACGTTTCGCCTACACAGTAGGCTTCTTCAGTCGACTGAACGAAATAAAGATACCTAACTGTTGCATATGTGTCTTACCTAACAACCTGTCGGTATTTTATACCATTTTAATGTTCAAGTCTGCTGGTACATGAGAAAGGAAGGTTACAGAGAACACTGCAGCAGGTCTGCTGGCCCAGACTGGGCATGTGCTTTTATGTAGTAGCAATTATGTGATGGCAGACTCTAGTGTTAGCTTGTGCTAGTAAGAACATAAGAAAGAAGAAACACTGCAGCAGGCCTACTGGCCCATGCGAGGCAGGTCCAAGTCTCCTACCGGTTTAAGCCAATGCCCCAACCTAGTCAGGTCAGGTCACATTCACTTAAGGAAGGAACACGGCAGCTGTACTTTAGAAATGTTCAGTGCAACCTGGCTGTTGGGAGTGGTGTTGGTGCGTGGAAAATTAATGATCTGAAGAGGTCTTTTCTTGCAATCTTTGATGACAATGGAAGGAAAATATTAAACATTGCTAGTCAACAAACTCAGGACTACACATTCGTTGCCACAATAAAACATCATCATAGTTGCATTTGTGTCCTTTTAGTTAACATATTGTCGGTAATTCCACCAATATTAGTACAAACTGATGGAAGTAGTTAGGTGTTGTACCTAATTACGTTAATTAATAATAAAGTTGAGGTTGCCACCACGCCGGCTACTGGAGTTCAAATGTTGTCACCTCAGTGTGTAGTAATGTACTACCCAGGTGACCCTTCACACTAGGTGCTGAGGTTCACCTACTGTCACCTCAGTGTGTAGTAATGTACTACCCAGGTGACCCTTCACACTAAGTGCTGAGGTTCACCTACTGTCACCTCAGTGTGTAGTAATGTACTACCCAGGTGACCCTTCACACTAGGTGCTGAGGTTCACCTACTGTCACCTCAGTGTGTAGTAATGTACTACCCAGGTGACCCTTCACACTAGGTGCTGAGGTTCACCTACTGTCACCTCAGTGTGTAGTAATGTACTACCCAGGTGACCCTTCACACTAGGTGCTGAGGTTCACCTACTGTCACCTCAGTGTGTAGTAATGTACTACCCAGGTGACCCTTCACACTAGGTGCTGAGGTTCACCTACTGTCACCTCAGTGTGTAGTAATGTACTAACCCAGGTGACCCTTCACACTAGGTGCTGAGGTTCACCTACTGCCACCTCAGTGTGTAGTAATGTACTACCCAGGTGACCCTTCACACTAGGTGCTGAGGTTCACCTACTGCCACCTCAGTGTGTAGTAATGTACTACCCAGGTGACCCTTCACACTAGGTGCTGAGGTTCACCTGACATAAGCAGGTGGAAATAAATGGTATAAGATACTGACACAATGGAAATATAAACACATATGCAGTATGATGTGATCCTTTATTCACAACGTTTCGCTCACACAGTGGGCTTTTTCAAGTCACAAACAGATCTGAACATTAAAATGGTATAAAATACCGACAGATTGTTAGGTAAGACACATATGCAACAGTTAGGTATCTTTATTTTGAAACGTTTCGCCTACACAGTAGGCTTCTTCAGTCGAGTACAGAAAAGTTGATAGAAGCAGAAGATACATGAAGACGATGTAATCAGTCCATCACCCTTAAAGTTTTGAGGTGGTCAGTCACCTCCTGGCACTATATAAGGCCCGATTCTGTCACTTCAACTTCATATTGTTTCAGACAACGGAACAATGCTCTTCTCCAGACTGAGGGACTGACCACCTCAAAACTTTAAGGGTGATGGACTGATTACATCGTCTTCATGTATCTTCTGCTTCTATCAACTTTTCTGTACTCGACTGAAGAAGCCTACTGTGTAGGCGAAACGTTTCAAAATAAAGATACCTAACTGTTGCATATGTGTCTTACCTAACACAAACAGATCTTTGTAGATGAATGGTTCAGAGAACCGACATGTTGATAAATTAGACACATGTGCAACTCTTGGGTATCTTTATTGAGGAAACGTTTCGCCACACAGTGGCTTCATCAGTCCATACATAGGAGAAACTTGAAGAACAGGAGGAGAATGAGGTAATCAGTCCCTCAACCTTGAGTCGATGTGTTCAGTCCATCAATCTTGAGTAGAATACGGCAGATGAGCGGAGAAGCAGCTTATAAACCGTATGGCAGGAGAGGTGTAGCAGTCATAGGTAGTGTCACATTTGTTCAATGTGGAAGTAGGTTGTGCCCAAGAATTAGGCAAGCGAAGAATTCCTAAGTATTAAGATCCCAAGAAGTTGCCGTGTCTGACAGGTTTGTAGATGAATGGTTCAGAGAACCGACATGTTGATAAATTAGACACATGTGCAACTCTTGGGTATCTTTATTGAGGAAACGTTTCGCCACACAGTGGCTTCATCAGTCCATACATAGGAGAAACTTGAAGAACAGGAGGAGAATGAGGTAATCAGTCCCTCAACCTTGAGTCGATGTGTTCAGTCCATCAATCTTGAGTAGAATACGGCAGATGAGCGGAGAAGCAGCTTATAAACCGTAAACAGATCTACCTGGGGTGGAAGGTACGAGAGTATTTATAGTCAGGTGGAGAATGTTGCATCTGATGATCTACCGAGTGGGATTATAGAGTCTAAAATCTTGGGTAGCTTGGAAGGGAGATTGGATAAGTATATGAGTTGACCTTTTGCGGTGTTCCTCCATTCTTATGTTCTTATGTGGGATAGCGATGAAGAAGGTTCTTGGCAAGTGGTTCACCTATGTTATAGAAGCCGTTGTTCTGGTTAAAGTTGTTGGATATACAGATAAGCGATGATTCCAGGATTCTTCGGTATTGAGTGTTGTCTTCTGTGGCGATAAGTCTTACGTTTCTGACAGATGTGATGAATGGTTTTGAAAACCGACAAGTTGAACACATCGATTCCAGGTTGAGGGACTGATTGCATCAAACTTCTACTCTCCTTACCCATTTCTACTTTGTATTGGACTGATGAAGCCACTGTGTGGCGAAACGTTTCTTCAATAAAGATTCCCATGTGTTGCATAAGTGTCTCAATTCTTCAACTTGCGTTTCTGTAGTTGATTAAATGGTTGTGTGAATTACGGTGTTGAACACAGGCATTCCTTGGATCATCAGATCTGCTTGCGTACTGGTGTTCTGAAATACGTGTGTGGAGGTCTCTGGATGTTTCGCCCACGTATAATTTGCTGCAGTCATTACAAGGGAGTGTGTATACCCCTGCAGAGGATGGAAGCTTGTCCTGTCTATTACTGGTAATGTCCTTGATGGTCGTGGTTGTGGAGGTATAAACCTCATTCCAAGTATCTACCTCCACAACCACCAACAAAATACCAAAATAAACCAAAATAAACCAAAATACTCTGCATAAGAAGGAACTTTCTTTATAGATCTTTATATATGTTAATTACTTAAATGTCAGTTTTTTCTTGTACTTCAGCCTACAGAAACTAAATTATTAATTTTTTATGCAATGCTGGTGTCACCCCCCCATACCTGCCCTGGAGGTCGTGGTGATTGTCACCACTAGTAGTGTTGCTGTAACCCCCCACCTGCCCTGGAGGTTGTGGTGATTGTCACCACTAGTAGTGTTGGTGTCACCCTCACACATGCCCTGGAGGCCAGGTAGATCACACAAAAACTTGCAGTGTTAGTGAGCCAGTAAGCAGGTCGATGCTAGTTACTTTGTTTACCCGGGCCACTGCGGGGATTTCCTCAGTCATAAATATATTACAATTTATAACTGGTT
>NC_069425.1:9962746-9989267 GCF_026875155.1 Cherax quadricarinatus | reverse complement strand
TTACAATCTACTTTCTTACTTTCTTGACATATGTAATTATGATGGACAATTGATCTAACATTTGCATTCTTCTACTTTCTTCAAACTCGTTTTCTAGTTCTTTTCAGAAGAGATTTTTTGAACTAATGTCTGAAAAATCAAAATTATGTTCGACATTATCTTTATTCAATGTTCCCATAACTAAGTTATTAAATTTGTCATGCTCCTCGAGGCCTATATAAGAGGTATCCACATGGAGGCCTATATTAGAGGTATCCACATAAACTTAACAATAATCCATTTCTTAATTTGTGTATATATGTACCGAGATTCATACACAGGTATGCTACATACAGGTCTCAGGCTATTTAGTGTAAGTAATAGGAAAGGGAATCAGAATTACACTGTCCGAAGTCATAGTTTCACAAGTCTGGTAACAACTAGTACAGCAGAAACGCTCAGTGTGTAAGATGGAAGCCCAGTTATAAATTGTAATATATTTATGACTGAGGAAATCCCCGCAGTGGCCCGGGTAAACAAAGTAACTAGCATCGACCTGCTTACTGGCTCACTAACACTGCAAGTTTTTGTGTGACCTACCTGGCCTCCAGGGCAGGTGTGAGGGTGACACCAACACTACTACTGGTCACACAGTCACCACGACCTCCAGGGCAGGTGTGATGGGTGACAGCAACACTGCTAGTGGAGACAGTCACCACGACCTTCAGGGCAGATGTGGGGGGTGACAGCAACACTTCTAGTGGTGACACAGTCACCACGACTTCCAGGGCAAATGTGGAGGGTGACAGCAACATTACTAGTGGTGACACAGTCACCACGACCTTCAGGGCAGGTGTGGGGGTGACAGCAACACTACTAGTGGTGACACAGTCACCACAACCTCCAGGGCAGGTGTAGGGGGTGACAGAAATACTGCTAGTGGTGACACAGTCACCACGACCTCCAGGGCAGGTGTGATGGGTGACAGCAACACCGCTAGTGGTGACAGTCACCACGACCTCCAGGGCAGATGTGGGGTGACAGCAACACTACTAGTGGTGACACAGTCACCACAACCTCCAGGGCAGATGTAGGGGGTGACAGAAATACTGCTAGTGGTGACACAGTCACCACGACCTCCAGGGCAGGTGTGGGGGTGACAGCAGCACTACTAGTGGTGACACAGTCAACACGACTTCCAGGGCAAATGTGGAGGGTGACAGCAACATTACTAGTGGTGACACAGTCACCACGACCTTCAGGGCAGGTGTGGGGGTGACAGCAACACTACTTGTGGTGACACAGTCACCACAACCTCCAGGGCAGGTGGGGGGTGACAGAAATACTGCTAGTGGTGACACAGTCACCACAACCTCCAGGGCAGGTGGGGGGTGACAGAAATACTGCTAGTGGTGACACAGTCACCACAACCTCCAGGGCAGGTGGGGGGTTACAGCAACACTACTAGTGGTGACAATCACCACGACTTCCAGGGCAGGTGTGGGGAGTTACAGCACCACTACTTGTGGTGACACAGTCACCACAACCTCCAGGGCAGGTGGGGGGTGACAGCAACACTACTAGTGGTGACAATCACCACGACCTCCAGGGCAGGTATGGGGGGGGGTGACACCAGCATTGCATAAAAAAATAATAATTTAGTTTCTGTAGGCTGAAGTTCAAGAAAAAAACTGACATTTAAGTAATTAACATATATAAAGATCTATAAAGAAAGTTCCTTCTTATGCAGAGTATTTTGGTTTATTTTGGTTTATTTTGGTATTTTGGTGGTGGTTGTGGAGGTAGATACTTGGAATGAGGTATATACCTCCACAACCACGACCATCAAGGACATTACCAGTAATAGACAGGACAAGCTTCCATCCTCTGCAGGGGTATACACACTCCCTTGTAATGACTGCAGCAAATTATACGTGGGCGAAACATCCAGAGACCTCCACACACGTATTTCAGAACACCAGTACGCAGGCAGATCTGATGATCCAAGGAATGCCTGTGTTCAACACCGTAATTCACACAACCATTTAATCAACTACAGAAACGCAAGTTGAAGAATTGAGACACTTATGCAACACATGGGAATCTTTATTGAAGAAACGTTTCGCCACACAGTGGCTTCATCAGTCCAATACAAAGTAGAAATGGGTAAGGAGAGTAGAAGTTTGAGGCAATCAGTCCCTCAACCTGGAATCGATGTGTTCAACTTGTCGGTTTTCAAAACCATTCATCACATCTGTCAGAAACTCAAGACTTATCGCCACAGAAGACAACACTCAATACCAAAGAATCTTGGAATCATCACTTATCTGTATATCTAACAACTTCAACCAGAACAACGGCTTCTATAACATAGCTGAACCACTTGCCAAGAAACTTCTTCATCGCTATCCCACATAAGAACATAAGAATGGAGGAACACTGCAGAAGACCTACTCATATACTTATCCAATCTCCCTTCCAATCTACCCAAGATTTTAGACTCTATAATCCCACTCGGAAGATCATCACATGCAACATTCTCCACCTGACTATAAATACTGGCGTACCTTCCACCCCAGGTAGATCTGTTTGTGACTTGAAAAAGCCCACTGTGTGGGCGAAACGTTGTGAATAAAGGATCACATCATACTGCATATGTGTTTATATTTCCATTTTGTCAGTATTTTATACCATTTATTTTCACCTGCTTATGTCAGGTGAACCTCAGCACCTAGTGTGAAGGGTCACCTGGGTAGTACATTACTACACATGAGGTTGGCAGTAGGTAAAACCTCAGCACCTAGTGTGAAGGGTCACCTGGGTAGTACATTACTACACACTGAGGTGGCAGTAGGTGAACCTCAGCACCTAGTGTGAATGGTCACCTGGGTAGTACATTACTACACACTGAGGTTGCAATAGGTGAACCTCAGCACCTAGTGTGAAGGTCACCCGGGATAGTACATTACTACACACTGAGGGGGCAGTAGGTGAACCTCAGCACCTAGTGTGAAGGGTCACCGGGGTAGTACATTACTACACACTGAGGGGGCCCAGTAGGTGAACCTCAGCACTTAGTGTGAAGGGTCACCTGGGTAATACATTACTACACACTGAGGTGGCAGTAGGTGAACCTCAGCACCTAGTGGGGAAGGGTCACCTGGGTAGTAAAAATTACTACAACTGAGGTGGCAGTAGGTGAACCTCAGCACTTAGTGTGAAGGGTCACTGGGTAGTACATTACTACACACTGAGGTGGCAGTAGGTGAACCTCAGCACTTAGTGTGAAGGGTCACCTGGTAGTACATTACTACACACTGAGGTGGCAGTAGGTGAAACCTCACACACCTAGTGTGAAGGGTCACCTGGGTAGTACTTTTACTACACACTGAGGTGGCAGTAGGTGAACCTCAGCACCTAGTGTGAAGGGTCACCTGGGTAGTACTTACTACCACTGAGGTGGCAGTAGGTGAACCTCAGCACCTATGTGAAGGGCCCACCTGGGTATACATTACTACACACTGGGGTGGCAGTAGGTGAACCTCAGCACCTATGTGAAGGGTCACCTGGGTAGTACTTTAAAACTACACACTAAAGGTGGCAGTAGGTGAACCTCAGCACCTAGTGTGAAGGGTCACCTGGGTAGTACATTACTACACACTGAGGTGGCAGTAGGTGAACCTCAGCACCTAGTGTGAAGGGTCACCTGGGTAGTGTACATTACACACACTGAGGTGGCAGTAGGTGAGCCTCAGCACCTAGTGTGAAGGGTCACCTGGGAGTACTTTACTACACACTGAGGTGGCAGTAGGTGAGCCTCAGCACCTAGTGTGAAGGGTCACCTAGGTAGTACATTACTACACACTGAGGTGGCAGTAGGTGAACCTCAGCACCTAGTGTGAAGGGTCACCTGGGTAGTACATTCTACACACTGAGGTGGCAGTAGGTGAGCCTCAGCACCTAGTGTAAAGGGGTTTCACCTAGGTAGTACATTACTACACACTGAGGTTGGCAGTAGGTGAACCTCAGCACCTATTGTGAAGGGTCACCTGGGTAGTACATTACTACACACGAGGTGACAGTAGGTGAACCTCAGCACCTAGTGTGAAGGGTCACCCGGTAGTACATTACTACACACTGAGGTGACAGTAGTGAACCTCAGCACCTAGTGTGAAGGGTCACCTGGGTAGTACATTACTACACACTGAGGTGACAACAGGCGAACTCCAGTAGCCGCCGTGGTGGCAACCTCAACTTTATTATTAATTAACGTAATTAGGTACAACACCTAACTACTTCCATCAGTTTGTACTAATTTTGGGTGGAATACCGACAATATGTTAACTAAAAGGACACAAATGCAACTATGATGATGTTTTTATTGTGGCAACGAATGTGTAGTCCTGAGTTTGTTGACGACCAATGTTTAATATTTTCCTTCCATTGTCATCAAATATTGCAAAAAAGACCTCTCAGATCATTAATTTTCCACGCACCAACACCACTCCCAACAGCCAGGGTTTCACGAACATTTCTAAAGTACAGCTGCCGTGTTCCTTCCTTAAGTGAATGTGACCTGACCTGACTAGGTTTGGGGGATTGGCTTAAAACCCGGGAGGAGACTTGGACCTGCCTCGCATGGGCCAGTAGGGGCCCGCTGCAGTGTTTCTTCTTTCTTATGTTCTTACTAGCACAAGCAACATAGAGTCTACCATCACATAATTGCTACTACATAAAAAACACATGCCCAGTTTTGGGCCAGCAGACCTGCTGCAGTGTTCTCTGTAACCTTCCTTTCTCATGTAAACCCGCAGACTTGAACATTAAAATGGTATAAAATACCGACAGTTTTTTTAGGTAAGACACTATGCAACAGTTAGGTATCTTTATTTCGAAACGTTTCGCCTACACAGTAGGCTTCTTCAGTCGACTGAAGAAGCCTACTGTGTAGGCGAAACGTTTCGAAAAAAAGATATCTAACTGTTTCATAGTGTCTTGAAAGTTAAGACACATGTGCAACATCTGGATATCTTTATTGTAGACGTTTCGCCATCCAGTGGCTTTATCAATACAGATTCTAGGACATAATAGGAAGACAGTAGAACTATATACAAAAGATGAGGTAATCAGTCCTCGGCCTTGGAGTTAGTGTTCACAGCATCGTGGTGGAGGAGAATCTGGAGCAAAGACAAGAAGACTGGCGGTTATATAGGCGTCAGTGGATAGGGACGGGCAGCACGATGCTGTGAACACTAACTCCAAGGCTGAGGGACTGATTACCTCATCTTTTGTATATAGTTCTACTGTCTTCCTATTATGTCCTAGAATCTGTATTGATAAAGCCACTGGATGGCGAAACGTCTACAATAAAGATATCCAGATGTTGCACATGTGTCTCAACTTTCATATTGTCGGTATTTTATACCTTTCTTGCACATATGTGTCGTACCTAACAACCAGCAGACTTTTCCACCACATGTATAACTACTACTACTACCTCTACTTGTACTGTACCTCACTCAAAGTCTATATATACCCTCTGTGTCATGTATTGTTTGTAACGGCTTAAAGCTCCTGGAGAGCGAAACGTTGCCACAATAAAATGTCACATTAGTTGCACTTTTGTTCTTTTTACTTAACTTCCTTAAACCAGGTACTACAGTTATCTTACTGCTAGGTGGGTAGGAGCAGACCCACAGCAGTCACCTAACACACGGATACCTGTGTTTACTGCTAGGTGGGTAGGAGCAGACCCACAGCAGTCCTAACACACGGATACCTGTGTTTACTGCTAGGTGGGTAGGAGCAGACCCACAGCAGTCACCTAACACATGGATACCTGTGTTTACTGCTAGGTGGGTCGGAGCAGACCCACAGCAGTCACCTAACACATGGATACCTGTGTTTACTGCTAGGTGGGTAGGAGCAGACCCACAGCAGTCACCTAACACACGGATACCTGTGTTTACTGCTAGGTGGGTAGGAGCAGACCCACAGCAGTCACCTAACACACGGATACCTGTGTTTACTGCTAGGTGGGTAGGAGCAGACCCACAGCAGTCACCTAACACACGGATACCTGTGTTTACTGCTAGGTGGGTAGGAGCAGACCCACAGCAAATCACCTAACACATGGATACCTGTGTTTACTGCTAGGTGGGTCGGAGCAGACCCACAGCAGTCACCTAACACATGGATACCTGTGTTTACTGCTAGGTGGGTAGGAGCAGACCCACAGCAGTCACCTAACACACGGATACCTGTGTTTACTGCAAAGGTGGGTAGGAGCAGCCCCACAGCAGTCACCTAACACACGGATACCTGTGTTTACTCCCTAGGTGGGTCGGAGCAGAACCACAGCAGTCACCTAACACATGGATACCTGTTTTTTACTGCAAGGTGGGTAGGAGCAGACCCACAGCAGTCACCAAAAAACATGGATACCTGTGTTACTGCTAGGTGGGTAGTAGCAGACCCACAGCAGCCCACCTAACACAGGGATACCTGTGTTTACTGCTAGGTGGGTAGGAGCAGACCACAGCAGTCACCTAACACATGGAATACCTGTGTTTACTGCTAGGTGGGTAGGAGCAGACCCACAGCAGCCCACCTAACAAAACGGATACCTGTGTTTACTGCTAGTGGGAAGGAGCAGCCCCCACAGCAGTCACCTAACAACGGATACCTTTGTTACTGCTAGGGGGGTAGGAGCAGACCCATAACAGTCACCTAACACACGGATACCTGTGTTTACTGCTAGGTGGGTAGGAGCAGACCCATAACAGTCACCTAACACACGGATACCGTGTTTACTGCTAGGTGAGTAGGAGCAGACCCATAACAGTCACCTAACAAAACGGTTTCCTGTGTTTACTGCTAGGTGGGTAGGAGCAGACCCACAGCAGTCACCTAACACACGATACCCGTGTTTCTGCTAGGTGGGTAGGAGCAGACCCACAGCAGTCACCTAACACACGGATACCCGTGTTTACTGCTAGGTGGGTTAGGAGCAGACTCACAGCATTCACCTAACACACGGAATACCTGTGTTTACGCTAGGTGGGTAGGAGCAGACCCACAGCAGTCACCTAACACACGGAACCTGTGTTTACTGCTAGGTGGGTAGGAGCAGATTCACAGCAGTCACCTAACACACGGATACCTGTTTTTTGCTGCAAAGGGGTAGGAGCAACCCACAGCAGTCACCTAACACACGGATACCTGTGTTTACTGCTAGGTGGGTAGGAGCAGACCCACAGCAGTCACCTAACACCCGGATACCTGTGTTTTACTGCTAGTGGGTAGGAGCAGACCCACAGCAGTAAACCTAACACACGGATACCTGTGTTTTACTGCTAGGTGGGTAGGAGCAGACCCACAGCATCACCTAACACACGGATACCTGTGTTTACTGCTGGGTGGGTAGGAGCAGATTCCCACAGCAGTCAACCAAAACCCCACGGATACCTGTGTTTGCTGCTAGGTGGGTAGGAGCAGACCCACAGCAGCACCAAAACACACGGATACCTGTGTTTACTGCTAGGTGGGTAGGAGCAGACCCACAGCAGTCACCTAACACACGGATACCTGTGTTTACTGCTAGGTGGGTAGGAGCAGACCCACAGCAGTCACCTAACACAGGATACCTGTTTTTTACTGCTGGGTGGGTAGGAGCAGACACACAGCAGTCACCTAACACATGGAAAACCTTGTTTACTGCTAGGTGGGTAGGAGCAAAACCCATAACAGTCACCTAACACCCCGGATACCTGTGTTTACTGCTAGGTGGGTAGGAGCAGACCCATAACAGTCACCTAACACACGGATACCTGTGTTTACTGCTAGGTGAGTAGGAGCAGACCCATAACAGTCACCTAACACACGGATACCTGTGTTTACTGCTAGGTGGGTAGGAGCAGACCCACAACAGTCACCTAACACACGGATACCCGTGTTTACTGCTAGGTGGGTAGGAGCAGACTCACAGCAGTCACCTAACACACGGATACCTGTGTTTACTGCTAGATGGGTAGGAGCAGACCCACAGCAGTCACCTAACACACGGATACCTGTGTTTAACTGCTAGGGGGTAGGAGCAGACCCACAGCATCACCTAACACACGGATACCCGTTTTTAAACTGCTAGGTGGGTAGGAGCAGACTCACAGCAGTCACCTAACACACGGATACCTGTGTTTACTGCTAGGTGGGTAGGAGCAGACCCACAGCAGTCACCTAACACACCGGGATACCTGTGTTTCCCTGCTAGGTGGGTAGGAGCAGACCCACAGCAGTCACCTAACACACGGATACCTGTGTTTACGCTAGGTGGGTAGGAGCAGACCCACAGCAGTCACCTAACACACGGATACCTGTGTTTACTGCTAGGTGGGTAGGAGCAGACCCACAGCAGTCACCTAACACACGGATACCTGTGTTTACTGCTAGGTGGGTAGGAGCAGACACACAGCAGTCACCTAACACATGGATACCTGTGTTTACTGCTAGGTGGGTAGGAGCAGACCCACAGCAGTCACCTAACACACGGATACCTGTGTTTACTGCTAGGTGGGTAGGAGCAGACCCACAGCAGTCACCTAACACACGGATACCGGTGTTTTACTGCTAGGTGGGTAGGAGCAGACTCACAGCAGTCACCTAACACACGGATTAACCTGTGTTTACTGCATAGGTGGGTAGGAGCAGACCCACAGCAGTCACCTAACACACGGATACCTGTGTTTACTGCTAGGTGGGTAGGAGCAGACTCACAGCAGTCACCTAACACACGGATACCTGTGTTTACTGCTAGGTGGGTAGGAGTGCTCCAAAGCCAGTACCAGCACGAGGGCTTCTTTTTCAATGGTAGAGTAAACCCTCTGATGCGGCTGGAACTTGGCCGAGAAGTAGGCTACAGGCTGCAACTCCCTGGCCCCGTTTTGCAATAGTACTGCCCCAACCCCAGACTCACAAGCATCAACCTGTAATGAGAAAGGTTTGGAGAAGTCTGGAGACAAAATAATGGGTGCAGTACACAATAATCTTTTTGCTTTGTCAAAAGCATCTTGAGAAACTGAAGTCCAAATAAAGGGAACTTTGTGACTGGTAAGAGAGGTAAGAGGCGCTACAATATCTGAGAAATTCTTACAGAATCTTCTGTAAAATCCTATCATGCCTAGGAAACGTTGAAGAGATTTCCTATAATGTGGAACTGGATAATCTTTAATGGCAAGAACTTTAGCAAGTTTAGGAGCAACTTTACCACTACCTACTTCATGGCCTAAAAAAAGTAACAGTGGCCTGGCCAAAGGAAGACTTTGATAAATTAACAGTTAAATGGGAACTCTGAAAGGTCTCAAAAAGAGCCTTAAGCCTAAATAGGTGTTGATCCCAGGTATCAGACACCACAACAATATCATCCAGGTACGCTGCCGTGCCTTCAAGTCCTTTAATAGCCTGATGGATAAGTTTCTGGCATGAAGAGGGGAAGTTTTTCATTCCGAAGGGGGTAACTATTGATAATGACCTCCTGGAATTACGAAGGAAGAGATTTCCTTCGCCTTATCCGTCAAAGGTACCTGATAGTAACCTTTAAGGAGATCTAACTTGGATACAAAAGTAGCCTTACCCACAAAGTCGATTACGTCATCCAGACGAGGAAGAGGGTAAGCATCTGTGATTGTGACCTCATTTACCTTACAGTAGTCTGTACACATACGAAACCCTCTATCAGCTTTTGTAACAAGGATGCACGGTGAAGCCCATGGACTAGACGACTCTTCCACTAACCCACGCTCTAACAGAAATTCTACATCCTGCTGAAGTAGTCTCTGCTTTTCAAAATTAGCTCTGTAGGGGGAGAGTTTAATAGGTTTAGAGTTTCCCACATCTACATCATGATAACATAACGTACATTTTTTTCGGCACATCCGAAAAAATATCAGGATATGACTGTAGAAGCGCAGTTAAACTTTGCTTGAGTTTCAGACAGCCCCACCATTAAAGAGCTAGGGTCCTTGAGGAGGACAGAGTTTGAAAGTTTAACATTAATTTCAGAAATAGAGTGCAAAGAGTCAGAGTCGTCCTCAGAGGAAGAGGACAGAGTCATCATTGTTCCATAGTCTGAAACAATTGTTTCAGACTATGGAACAATGCTCTTCTCCAGACTGAGGGACTGACCACCTCAAAACTTTAAGGGTGATGGACTGATTACATCGTCTTCAAGTCTCTTCTGCTTCTATCAACTTTTCTGTACTCGACTGAAGAAGCCTACTGTGTAGGCGAAACGTTTCGAAATAAAGATACCTAACTGTTGCATATGTGTCTTACCTAACAACCTGTCGGTATTTTATACAATTTTAATGTTCAATCTGTCAGACACTGCAACACAAGGGTATCTTGGTACAGACCTGCAATCAACTTCGACAACCTCTACTAGTGAGAACGACTGAATTTGAGAGGGACCTGACCTCCCAACATCTGTGTTCTTACCTCTTCTAGTGACCTACGTCTCACCTCCTGGCGCTATATAAGGCTCCATCCTGTCACTTCAACTCCATATTGTTTCAGACTATGGAACAATGCTCTTCTCCAGACTGAGGGGACTGACCACCTCAAAACTTTAAGGGTGATGGACTGATTACATCGTCTTCAAGTCTCTTCTGCTTCTATCAACTTTTCTGTACTCGACTGAAGAAGCCTACTGTGTAGGAGAAACACATCGACTCCAGGCTGAGGGACTGATTACCTCATACTCCTCCTCTCCTTACGCCTTCCTCTTTGTATTGGACTGATGAAGCCACTGTGTGGCGAAACGTTTCCTGAATAAAGATTCCCATATGCTGCATAAGTGTCTCAATCTTCAACTTGTCGGTTTTTCAAACCATTCATCACACAAGTTCTACATCATTTAACTTATAAGTACTAGGGTTATGGGCACTCCCGAGCTTCAGAACCTTGCATTTATCTACATTGAACTGCATCTTCCACTTTTCTGACCAAGAATAGAGTTTGTTTAAATCCTCCTGAAGTTCCATAACATCTACGTTTGAATCAATTATCCTACCTATCTTTGTGTCATCGGCGAATTTGCTCATATCACTAGTAATTCCCTCATCAAGATCATTGATATATATTATAAACAACAACGGGCCCAAGACTGACCCCTGTGGAACGCCACTTGTTACAGATCCCCACTCGGATTTAACCCCATTTATGGACACTCTCTGCTTCCTGTCTGTGAGCCATGACTCGATCCACGAGAGCACTTTTCCCCCAATGCCATGAGCTGCCACTTTCTTTAACAGTCTATGGTGCGGAACTCTATCAAAAGCCTTACTAAAATCTAAGTAAATAATATCAAATTCTTTATCGTGGTCAACAGCCTCAAAAGCTTTACTGAAGAAAGTTAATAAATTAGTTAGACAAGACCGGCCTTTTGTGAATCCATGCTATGCTTATCGAGATGGCTTCTTATAATCTCAGCTATAATTGACTCTAGTAATTTGCCTACAATTGAGGTCAGGCTTATTGGGCGGTAATTGACGGTAACGACTTGTCCCCTGTTTTAAAAATAGGAATTACATTAGCCATCTTCCACATATCAGACACTACACCTGTTTGAAGAGATAAATTAAAAATATTAGTTAATGGTTCACAGAGTTCCATTTTGCATTCCTTAAGAACCATTGAAAAAACCTCATCAGGACCCGGCGACTTATTTAGCTTCAGTCTGTCTATCTGCTTCACAACTATTTCACTAGCGACTGTGATGTTACATAATTTATCTTCTTCTAGCCCACTATAAAAATTAATTACTGGAATATTGTTAGTGTCTTCCTGTGTAAAAACTGAGAGAAAATAATTATTTAAAATCGAGCAAATTTCATTCTCTTTGTCAGTAAGATGCCCATAGTTATTTTTAAGGGGACCTATCTTATCTCTAACTTTTGTTCTATAGACCTGGAAAAAACTTTTTGGGTTAGTTTTAGAATCCCTAGCAACTTTAATTTCATAGTCCCTTTTAGCTTTTCTTATCCCCTTTTTAATGTCCCTCTTAATGTCAATATACTGATTCATAAGATGACCCTCACCTCTTTTGATACGCCTATAAATTCCTTTCTTATGCCCTAGTAGATATTTCAGCCTATTATTCATCCATTTTAGGTCATTTCTATTTGATCTAATTACTTTATATGGGATAAACGTTCTTTGAGCAGCATGTATAGTGTTCAGAAAACTGTCATATTGATAGCTCTCTTCGTTACCCCAGTCAACAGATGATAAGTGTTCTCTAAGCCCATCGAAATCTGCAAAGCGAAAATCTGGGACGTTATGAGTTATCGCACTATCGTATTTCCATTCAATGCTAAATGAAATTTGATTTGTGTCGTAGCACCCAGTTCCTTGAAATTTTAAATTTTTAAACAAGGGATTTCATTGTTTGCCAAACAAAGTCAACGGGTTTATTTCCCTTGTAGGTTCTGTCACAAACTTTTAAAAAAAACAACCCTGATACTTCTAAAAGTCGTATGATTCTAAATTCCCAGTCAAAAAATTCCCAAACATATGACTAAATTTAAAAGTCTCCTGAATTACTACTTTTTTGTCCCTTTGTCCCCTTAACAATTTCCCCCCTAGAGTCCCCCCGGTCCTATCAAGTTTGGGGGGGTATATCACTCCAAAAATCAGTTTTTCATGCCCCTCTGAAAATTCTATCCAAACAGCTCTGTATGTGTTACTTCGACTTAATACCGTTTTTTGCAACTTCAAGCGATCTCGGACATACAATGCCACCCCCCCCCCTTCCCGATACTTCTTCTACTTGGAACAGTTTAAAACCCTGAATGTGACATTCCGCAGGCATGTCTCGATTTTTTAAATTTAAAACCCCGCTCATTTAAAGGCAAATACACAATGTTCCCTGCCTAGCAATAATCTCAAACTCGTCCATTTTTTCCTGCACTACGGAATTGCAAATTAAAACATTGAAAGACTCCCTTTCTTTTCCCCTTCCCTGCTCTTTTGTTTTTTTACTAAACCTTTATGTCCTTATCCCCCAAAGTCCGGGTTTTTCAATATCACCTGTTTCTTTTTACTATTTCCCTAGAATCATAGTATTACTGCACTGGGACTTCAGTTTTCCTGCCAAAAAACATACCATAACTTTTCCCTATTTTAAAAGTCCTAACACCCTCCACTGCATTGCCAGTGCTCCCACCCCAAGACTGATAATGAACCCCATCCCTGGCAACATGTCTTTTTCTGCCTAGAAGAGGCCCCCTTTTTTCAATGAAGTTCCCGTTTTTCCTTCGTATTTGTCCAGCCAGATTGACCCCAAATTTGCCCGGGAAAACCTTTTCATTTCCAACTCCCCCCTTTGGGTAAAAACCACATATGAAGGGTTCCCACCCTTCCCCTAATTATTCTATGCTGCCCCTAACCGCTAATCAGGTCTTAAACTCCTACGCTCCCAACATCGTTGCCCCCAGCCTGAGACAGAAAAAGGGATTGTCCCATTACCTCTCATGATGTTACCAGAGGGCTAACAATATCCCCCATCCCGCCCAGGAAGGCAAACCCTTGTTCACCATGTCCTTCAAGCAAAACGCCCTATCCATTACCAAACTTGCTATCCCAAACAACAACAATTCTTCCCTTTCCCTTGGGTGTCGTTCGTCGGGGACGTTCCCGGGTAGTAGACTCACATTCGTGGGGTAGAAAGAAATTAATTAGATGTTTCCACAACGTTTCCACGGCAGTCTCTTTTTCTTCATCGTTTCTACCTTTCCATTCGTCTTCTTGATCTCACTTCGTTTCCTGCGTCCAGCCAATGACATTTCCTTTCTTGCCCAAAGGATAAAAAAACTCAGCACACTGTAGCAGACACCATCACCTTAGCAGCCCCATACACTGTAGCAGACACCACACACTGGCAGACACCAGCACATGTAGCAGACACCAGCACATTTAGCAGACCCATCACACTGTAGCGACACCAGCACCTGTAGCAGACACCGCAAAAGTAGCAGACACCCACACTGTAGCAGACACCAGCAAAACTGTAGCAGACCCCGCACACGTAGCAACCCGCACACGTAAGACCCAGCACCTGTAGAGACACCAGCACATTGTAGAGACACCACCACACTGTAGCAGACCCCACCACACTGTAGCAGACACCCCCACAGTAGCAGACACCTCACACGTAGCGACACCAGACACTGTACAGACACCACCAACTGTAGCAGACACCAGCACACGTACACACACCATCCACTGAGCAGACCGCACACTGTACAGACACCATCACAGTAGCAGACACCAGAATTAGAAAACACCGCACACTGTAGCAAACCTCACATGTAGCAGCCCACCACCCCCTGTAGCAGAACCAGCACACTGTAGCAGACCCACACACGTAGCAGACCCAGCACACTGTAGCAGACCCCAGCACACTGTAGCAGAACCAGCACACTGTAGCAGAACCACCACACTGTACAGACCCCCACACCGTAGCGCCCCCATCACACTGTGCAAACCTCACACTGTAGCGACCCCCCCACATGTAGCGACACCACCACCTGTGCGACACCACCCACTGTAGCAGCCCCATCACCTGTAGCAACACCATCAACTGTAGCAGACACCACAAAATGTAGCAAAACCATCACACTGAGCAGACACCACCACCTGTAGCAGACCCCACCCCCTGTAGCAGACCCCAGCACACTGTACAGACACCACCAACTGAGCAGACGCCACCACACTGTACAGACCCCCACCACACTGTAGCGACACCATCACACTGTAGCAGACCCCACCCACTTAAGCAGACACCACCACACGTAGCAGAACCATCCACTGTAGCAGACACCACCCCACACTGTAGCAGAACCACACACTGTAGCAGCACCCCCACCTGTAGCAACCCCAGCCATGTAGCGCACCAGCACACTGTACAAAACCCCATCAACTGTAGCAAAACCCAGCCCTGTAGCGGGCCCCCACACACTGTAGCGACACCCCACACGTAGCAGACCCCATCACACTGTACAGACACCACACACTGTAGCAGCACCAGCACACTGAGCAACACCCCACACTGTAGCAGCCCCACCACACTGTAGCAGACACCACCACCTGTAGCAAAACCCCCATCACACTGTAGCAGACACCACCCACGGCAGACACCACCACACTGTAGCAGACACCATCACACTGTAGCAGACCCAAAAACGTGCAGACCCCAGCACACTGTAGCAGACACCACCACATGTAGCAGACCCACACACTGTAGCAAAACCCCAGCACACTGTAGCACACCCCATCACCGTAGCAGACACACACACTGTAGCGACACCGCACACTGTAGCAGACACCACCACACTGTAGCAGACACATAACTGTAGCAACCCACCCAAACTGTAGCAGACCCCCCACACTGTAGCGACACCAGCACACTGTAGCAGACCACCACACTGTAGCAGACCCCAGCCACTGTACAGACACCATCACACGTAGAGCACCACCACACTGTAGCGACACCACCACATGTAGCAGACACCCCACACTGTAGCAGACCCCATCACACTGTACAACCCCATCACACTGTAGCGACACCCACCACACTGAGCAGACACCACCACATGTGCAGACCCCAGCCACTGTAGCAGACCCACCACACTGTAGAGACACCATCACACGTAGCAGACACCACCACACTGTAAAAACACCATCACACTGTAGCAGACCCCAGAACACTGTACAGAACCAGACACTGTAGCAGACACCACCACACTGTAGCAGCACCCCCACACTGAGAGACCCCCCACACGTAGCAGACACCACCACCGTAGCGACACCACCACACGCAGCAGACACCAGCACACTGTACAGACACCGCACACGTGCAGACACCACCACCTGTAGCAGACCCACCCCACGTGGCAGACACCGCACACTGCAGCAACACCAGCACACTGTAGCAGACCCAGACACTGTAGCAGAACCAGCACACTGTGCAGACCCCCCCACATGCAGAACACCAGACACTGTAGCAGCACCTTTCCACTGTAGCGACAACAGCACACTGTAGCAGACACCAGCACACTGTAGCAGACACCATCACACTGTAGCAGACACCCCACACTGTAGCAGACACCAGCACACTGTAGCAGACACCATCACACTGTAGCAGACACCACACACTGTAGCAGACACCACCACACTGTAGCAGACACCATCACATGTAGCGAACCACCAACTGTAGCAGACCCCAGCACACTGAGCAGACACCACCACCTGTAGCAGACACCAGCACACTTAGCGGGGCCCCAGCACACTGTGCAGACACCACCACACTGTAGCAGACCCACACACTGTAGCAGACACCCCACACGTAGCAGCCCCCCACCCCACTGTAGCAGACCCCACCACACTGAGCGACCCCCACCACACTGTAGCAGACCCACCACACTGTACAGACACCACCACACTGCACAGACCCACCACCTGTAGCAGACCCACCACACTGCGCAGACACCCCCCACATTAGCAGACACCAGAAAACCGTAGAGACACCAACACTGTAGCAGCCACCACCACACTGCAGCAGACGCCCCCACACTGCAGCGCACCACCACACTGTAGCAGACGCCACCCATGTAGCAACACCCCCACACTGCAGAGACACCACCCACTGTAGCAGACACCAGCACACTGTACAGCACCACCACACTGTAGCGACACCACCACACTGTAGCGACACCCCCACACTTGCAGACACCACCACACTGTAGCAGACACCACCACACTGCAGCAGACACCACCACACTGTAGCAGACACCACCACACTGTAGCAGACACCACCACACTGTAGCAGACACCACCACACTGTAGCAGACACCACCACACTGCAGCAGACCCCATCACCACAATGCAGCAAACCCCATCACCACACTGCATCGACCCCATCACCACACTGCAGCGACCCCACCCTACATTGCGCAGCCCACATCCCACACTGCACGGATCGCATCCCCCCCTGCAGCAGCCCCCCATCATCACACCCGCTACCCCATCACCACACTGCAGCAGACTTCTCACCACACGCGTAGACCCCATCACCACACTGCATCGACCCCCACCCCTGAGCAGACCGCACACCCCTGCGCAGACTGCATCCTACACTGCAGCAATCGCCACCACGCTATAGCAGCCCCATCACCACTCTGCAACAAATACACCACCACACTGCAGCAGACCCCATCACCGCACTGCAGCAGACTCCATTACCATACTGCAGCAGACCGCATCACCACACTGTAGAAGCCCGCATCACCACACGCAGCAGATCGCATCACCCACTGCAGCAGACCGCATCACTATCTTCCAAATGCGAGACCCATCACCACACCACCATACTGCAGAAGGCGCATTACCACACGCAGGACCGCATCACCACACTGCAACAACCGCATCACCACCCCACCACACTGCAGCAGACTTATCACCACACCCCACACGCGCAGACCGCCCCACACCACCAACAGCGCAGACCGCATCACCACACCACCACATTGCAAAAACCCGCATCGCCACATGAGCAACCCCATCCCACACCACACACACAGCAGCCCCCATCACCCACACAACCCCTGGCAGACCCCATCACCCAAACCCCCACACTGCAGCAGACCCCTCACCACACCACCCCGCAGCAGCCCCATCCCACACCACCACACTGCGCAGGCACCAGGACCACACTACAGCAACCCCAGCACACCCCCACACTGCAGAACCCCATCACCACACCACACACTGCAGCAGCCCCCATCCCTCACCACCACACTGCAGCTACCCCATCACCAACCACCACCGCGGACCACCCAAGCACCACACACAGGAGCCCCCACACCCCACCCACTGCAGCAGCCCCCATCACCACCCCACCACACGGGCAGCAGACCCCAGCCCCAACCCCCGCACACTGCAGCAGACCCCAGCCCCCACACACTGCAGCAGACCCCATCACCACACCCCACACTGGAACACAACCCGGTCACACCCCCACACTGTAGCAGACCGCAATCCAACCACACCTAGCAGCCCCCTCCCCCAACACCACCTGTAGTAGACATCACCACACCATCACTCTGACAGACCCCACCACACCACACACTGCAGCAGACACCATCCCAACCATCACACGTGCAGACACCTCACCCACCCCCACACTGTGGAAAAATCACCACACCCCCACACTGCAGCGACACTACCCCATTGTCAATGAAACGGACCCCATCACCCACCCAGCAGCAGCCCCCATCATCACACGGCACACTGTACAGACATCACCACATTAGCAGACATCACCACACCCCACACTGTAGCAATATCACACCACCACACTGTAGCAGACATCTCCCACCACACTGTCCCGGGTCACCATCACACCACCACACTGACCGGTCACCATCCACCACCCACTGTACCATCACCATCATACCCCCACACTGTACCGGTCACCATCACACCACCACATTTACCGTTTTACATCAACCACACCACACTGTACCGGTCACTATCACACCACCACACTGTACCGGTCACCATCATATCACCAATTGTCCCGGGGTCACCATCACACCCCCAAATTGTCCCGAACACCATCACACACCACACTGTACGAAACCACACACCCCCACCCGCCCGGTCACCATCACTCACCACACTGTACCGGCCACCACACTGTACCTCACCATCACCACACTGTAGCATCACCACAAGTGCCCCGCCCTCATAACGTAGTCACCATAAGACTGAAAAAGAAGAGCTAAGTGTGACCTGTAACATTTATCTCTCCAACCTGCCCCGCCCCACTCCGAGGTCACCACCCCGCTCCGAGGTCACCGCCCCACTCCGAGGTCACCGCCCCACTCCGAGGTCACCGCCCCACTCCGAGGTCACCGCCCCACTCCGGGGGTCACCCCCCCCTCCGAGGTCACCGCCCCACTCCGAGGTCACCGCCCCACTCCAGGGTCACTGCCCCATTTGCATGTATGTTCACTGAGATTGTTCCGGCAACTTCCATGTTTACGCAGGTATTCCCTGTTCTTCAGGAGTGTTCCGGCAACTTCCATGTTTAGTGAGGTATCAACATTTAATGTTGTGTTAAAAAATCAGGAAATGAAATGGGGCTGTTGAAGCAAGAATAACGTCTAGAACCTACAAACAAGACGCCTGTAATACCATTGAAGAAGAGAGAAGACTACCCCCTCCCGAGGAAGTGATTATCATGCCTAATAATTTTCACGGGGAAAACGTCAAAATGTCCCCGGCTGTTGAAAATCCCCAAGGGCACCGGGCTTTCACAGTTCGTCGACGCATGCAAAATTTTTAAGGGGGGTTCTGATTTTGGTTTTCTTGTCTCAGTTTTTGTCATTGCAGATATCTACCATTTGTTGTTGGGAATACTTCACGGTGGTGCCCTACTGTATACATCATGCCAGAGCCCCACCCCTCGTCAAACATGTGCAGGGGTTCCGAAACAAATTTTTTTTTCATGCTTTCTCAAAAGGCCCCCAAAACTCAAAAGCAAATTTTCCCGGAAAATTAAAAAATTTTTCCCTGGAAATTCCAAAGTTGGCCATATAGGAACACGGGAAATTTTTTTTCTTCCTGGAAACCCCAAAAAACCTGGTAAAAAAATCGCGGAAGGCTCATTAAAACCCCAAAAACCAAAGTTTTCCCCAAAAGGTTAAAAACATTTTCGATGCCTTTCCCGTTCAAAAGGGGACCTTTGGGGAAATAAAGGGTGGGGAAAACAAATTTTAAAAACTTCAAATTAAAACCTGGTTTCCCCGGGGTTTTTTTTTTTTTTTTGGGGTTTTTTGGGGGGGGGGGGGGGGGGGGGGGGGGGGGGGTTTTTTTTTTTTTTTTTTTTTTTTTTTTTTTTTTTTTTTTCCCCCTTTTGAGGTAAATTTTTACATGGGTTTTTTGAATTAAAAATTTAAAATTCAAATTTCCTGAAAATTAAAAAAACTCATTAAGGAAATTAAATGATAGTACAAAATAAGCCCCAAAATAAGAAAGATTTTTCTTTCTTTTTTTTTTTTTTTTTTGGGGGGGGTTTTTTTGGGGCCCCAAAAAAAAAAAGGCGCAAAAAAAAAAAGGAAAAAAAAAAACAAAACCCCTTGAAATGTTAAAAATTTTGTAAAAAAGGGACGGCTTTTTGGGGGGGAGGTAAACCCGGGGGGAATGAGGTCAAGGGATGGTCGTGACTATTTTGAAGCTCAGCAACAGACGTTACAATGCTTTATGAAAGGTGCACAGTAGGCGTAGGAAAAGTTAGCTGCAGGCGGTAGGGTTTAATGGAAAAACGGCAACAGGTATAAAAGACCCGGTCAGTTTTTATGTTGTGAGATTTAGCTTTTCTTTGGGATAGAAAAAAATGTTCCCAAAAAAAGGCTGTTGACCGTTTGTAACAGCAAGTTTCTGGGGATGCAGGACTGAGATCCAAAAGGGGGAAGGAACAAAAAGTTCCCAAAAGACCTTTGACAAAATGTGGACCTGCACAGCAGTTCCTGGAAAAGTAGAGGGTGCCAAAGGTGAAGGAACAAAATGAGTTCCCAAGATTCGGTTATTTTTACTGACCTATTAGTCAATGCCCCTCTTCTGTCCCACATCTGATGGGTGACCCACACCATCCCGCAAGGCTCAAAGAAACAAAAGGAATTACAAGGAGTAATTCACATGTAGGGGAAGGCCTTTAAAAAAAATGATGACAAAAATCCCCCAAGTCGGACAAAAGTAAAAAAAAAAAAAAAAAAAAAACGAAATTTTGAAACAAAAAAAAACATTTTAAAATGGAACTTTTTCTTTCGAGCTTAATGAGAGCAGAACCCAAGTGACGTTACTCATCCGTCAGGATCTTTGTTATCTCTTCCGGTGAGGGGGGGGGGGGGGGTCTGGTAAAACCCCCACATACCCCGTTCTGAAAATCATACACCTTTATAGTTCCTCCCCCAATTTTAGTCTTCCACTCTTATTTTAATGGACTTTTCCTACAATGATTAGTTAATAGAGGAAATTGTAAGGATTTTATTAAAGTCTTTAATATAATGCATTTTTTTTTTTTTCATTCTGTTGATTTTATTTTTGGGTTTTTAAGGCCAATGAGCCCCCACATTAATTTTTAGTGGATCACGAAAAAAAATTATTAATTATTTGTTGAAAAACCTTAGTCGGAGACATTGTTTTCCATCAAATGTGAATGCAAGACATGACGAAAATAAATATTGCCGCCATGTTGGACGCCATCTTGAATTTCCGCTTTACACATGAATTTTCGGGACTTTTGATTTTTTGTATTTTCATATATTTTCCGAAAATTTCAGACTGTTACCCAAATTTTTTCGTTTAGTTTTTTAGCTACTATTTTTGAAGTACAGAATCGAGCGCCTTGTTTATTGTATAGAATTAGAATTTTTTATTTAAAAAATCGATTTAAAAGCCTCGGTGCTAAATTTTAGCTTATGTAGGTAATTTTTTCTTTCCCAAAATGAGGACAGGATACCCATTTTGTAACTACGAAACAATATCGAAAATATGCATGCAGTATCTGTTTGCTCCCGAGGAGACTGCCACAGTACAAAATGAAATGAAGCAATAGTCTAAAATACAAATTTATTTCATAGGAAGATACAGCAACTCCCCTCGGTCAGTGTTCCATTATTCGAGTACAAGTGTGGTCACCGTCCCTCGCTTTAACCCGTACTTATTTGTCTCCTGTTTCTACTCCTTTCAAAATGTTTGTGTTAAAAAGTTAGGAAGTAGACGCTCTCTTTCCCCCCGGTGACGATCACTCTCCTCATTCCATTCATATATATTATTTATATATTATTATATAATATAATAATATATATATATATAATATATTATTATATAATATATATATTATTAATTTTATTAAATATATATATATATATATAAATTTTTATATATATATAATTTAAAAAATATATATATTGTCGTGGCCCAATATGCAAACTGGTCAATTAGCAAGAACTTTTAAAATTAAGTCCTTTTTAAAAAATTTTCTTTATACGTTTAAAGATTATATTTTTCATTAAGGTTTTAAAGTAAAAATTTATAATTTTGCACTAAAAGATTCTTTGAAAATTACCTAACCTTTTTAAAACAAGTGTAATTTTTTTTTATCCTAAACCCCAAATAAATATTTTTAGATTGTTTACAAAATTTAAAACTGAACAAACACATTGAAATATGTTTTTTCTTTTGGTTCGAAAAATTTTGGCGAAATTATTGCATACACAAATTTTGCTTTTCCTATATGGCAAAAAGGAGCGTTGCTATTTAAGCCAAGATGGCAAGTTCTGCCTATTCGGCACGACATATATATATATATATATATATATATATATATATATATATATATTATATATATATATATATATATATATATATATATATATATATATATATATATATATATATATATATATATATATATATATATATATATATATATATATATATATATATATATATATATATATATATATATAGAACGGTACCACCTCTAGAACTGTCCTGAGGACTCTCATCCTCAGAGAAAAGATTAAACTTGCTTCAGGGAAAACTCAAAGTTCTCCCTGAAGCTGTTTGAGAATTTTATCATACCACCCCTATATATGATAAAAATTTTATTTAAAGACAAAATACATTGACAAAACATTCAAAAAAATACAAAAAGAAAGTAAAGCAACATAGATAACAACTCAGGGCTACATCTTGAATACTTCGTCCAGCCCCCCGGCGGTGGGCCGCGTGCCCAGAATGCTGCAGGCATTTCCCCTCTGGATCACAACACTGAGTCTCTGAAAGAGGAAGCTGGTCGCCCTGTGGTCCTTGGTTTCTATGACGAGCTTTTCACTCAGGTCTTTGAGGAACTTTAGAGCACACTTGCTCCAAGGGTCTCCAACCATATTGGGATGAAGTTATAACAAGGGGGAAGGTCTTCATATTTGCGGATCTTCTGGGTCTCCCTGTGGCTGGCAGCTCCACCCCCTTCAGCTTCGGAGTATGGCAAGTAGGTGTCTGCCAGTGTGGCGGCACAGGTATAGTCCCAGGCAATCTGCTTTCCATCCTTCCAGGGTAGCATAGTGGCTCCATCAGGACACTTTTGACTTCCGTCAGACCTCTGCACTTGGGGTTCCCGTTGAGCTGGGCAACGGGCTGTGGCAAGGCTTCTCTTTATGATGTCAATGACCTCCTCATGTCTGGCATACTTCCCTTCTGCTGTGTGACACACGAGACCATGAAGTCCGAATTGATCAGCCGTCGCCATGCCGCAAATACACCTATGTTCGGTGAGGATGGAGGCGGCTAGGCGAAGAGCAACACCAATCCGAGTGGCCTGTGGGTCGAGTCGAGTGCCCAGGGAGGAATTGGGAACAGCTAAAATTAAATCTCCTGAGTGTGGTGCCTTCACTGCCAGGAGACGAGCTTTGTCCTTTCCTGAAGCGTTGGTGAGCATTGTGTTGGCGATTTTTTCCATGATCGGTTTGTCCCAATGGGACTGTTTGTGTTCTTTGGGAGGAGCTGGTCTACTGGAGGAGTCTGCAAGGGTGTCCCACCGAATCATGCTTCAGTAAACCTGGGGTCTTGAGTTCCTACCACGTCTGTCAAGCGTTCGGGAACTATCTTCTTGACTAATGCACTGGAAGCCAAACACGAAGACAGAAAAGCAGGTAAAGCAACATGCGTTGCTTTGCGCACCCCTATACCTCCAGCCGCACTGGGAGGGTTGCCTGATCCCATTGCTGATCCTCCTAGTGACAGGTCAGTGCCTTCTTAAAGGTTGATCTCAGGTGTGCGTCATATTCGTCGAGTGTTGGGTTGTCAAAAGAGTGTGCACACCTCAGGAAATAAGTGAGTCTTGGCATAGTAAGACACCTTGTGAGGAAAATGCAGAGCTTCAGGGGCATCAATATCGCTTATTCTCTCCTCCATTCTCATCAGGTCATTCAATTTGTCCTTGAGGACAGTGTCGATGGCCTGGTGACCCAGCGGTGCTTCCAAGAGGGTACTGTTGGACGGAGTGGTAGTAGAGACTTCTGGGAGGATTCTTCACACGGTATTGATTATTCCCTGGTTCGCTGTGATGATTTCACACTTGGAAGGATTGAGGATGAGTCCCAAATCTTCTCCCTGTGTTTTCACTAGATGTAGGTCCTCTAACAGGGACTCTTCATTTACCTGCCAGGTGCCATCATCCGGGGTACCGATGGTGAGCTTGCTGCGAAGGTTGGACGTTAGTTCTCTTACTGCCAAGCAGAAGAGAAGTGAAGAAAGTGGGTCACCCTGCTGAACACCCTCTGATGAGAGAATTTCATGTTCTCCAAACAAAAGAATTGAGGGTTTGCTGTAGCCGGTTGAAATGAAGGGAAAAAGACTGGGGAACCGATCCCGAACAGCTGGCAAGACTACATCTCTCTTCACCATATTAAAGGCATTTCTAAAATCAAGTTTGACTACGGCCTTGTCTTCCGGTAGGTCCCTGATGTAGGCCCTTGCCGCATGAGCTGCGGCTTCACTACCTTGAGAGACCCCAAACCCCAGTTGGTGTGGCTGGAGTAAACTGGCTGCTTCTAGGCGAATGTTTCTTACTGCTGCTATGGCAACGAGACGGCGAAGAGTGTTTCCAACAACAATGGGTCTGATTCCCCCATCCTTCTTTTTCAAAGCACATAGTGAGGCTCCAAAAAAGAAAGGTTTAATTTCTTCTGGGATTCGCCCAGCCAGACAGTAGTTGACGAAAGTTGTTAACTCGGTGACAAGAATTGATGCAGATGCACCGAGTACTGGATTTATCATCTCCAGTGTAACCTCCTGCAGATCCTGCTGGAAATGACACAATCGCCCAAATAGATTTCTGATTTCTGGCAAATTAATTGTTCAGTGATGGGTTTCTTCCTCAGGGTTGTTGTTGATGGCTATGGTGTCCCAGGTTGGATGCTTGTCTCGTAGTGCTTGGGCTGTGGTCTCATCTTGTATATATAATATATATTTTATATATATAAAATTTATTTATAAATATATATATAAAATATATATATATAAAAAATTTTATATAACAGGTGTCACCATGGCCGGTGACACCCACGCTACTCTGAGACTTCTCTCCCTGTTTTTGGGTTTCTCCCTTGCAACATTGCACAGCTCCTGATGACGCACTGAGAAATGTGAGAGTACTTGAGCTAAAGATTTTCACTCCCCGTGGCTTGTTGCATAGTTAAGATCGCCCGTCTGCGATTGTTTGCACACACACACACACACACACACACACACATATATATATATTATATATATATAATATATATAATATATATATATATATATATATATATACATATATATATATATATATATATATATATATATATATATATATATATATTTACATATATATATATATATATATATATATATTATATATATATATATATATATATATATATATATATATATATATACATATATATATATATATATATATATATATATATATATATATATATATATATTATATATATATATATATATATATAATAATAATAATAATAATAATAATAATATAATAAAAATAATAATATAGGGAAGTACCACCTCTATAGCTGGACTGGGGACCCTCATCCTCAGAGAAGACAATAAACGTACCTCAGGGAAAACTCAAGGTTCTCCCCGGAGCTGTTTGAATATTTTCTTCTACCATCCCCTATACTTTATATTCTATGTGAACATTTATTAATAAACAGAATACATTTACAGAAAACACAAGCATGAATACAATGGTACAATGTATTAACGATCATGAATTTCCTGCAGCTCCTCCGAAGCCGGACGTGAGCCAAGTACGCAGCAAGCATTTCCCCTCTGGATGGCCATGCTGAGGCGCTGGAACATGAAAGGGGCTGCCCTTGGGTCTCTGGTGGTGTCGATGAGTCTGGAACCCATTTCTTTAAGGAAACGTGTGGCATTTTTTCCCCATGATCCCAAGGTCTCTGATCCCACTGGGACAAATTGATACTGTTGGCTAATGTCCCTGTACTTGTTGATCATGTACTCCTCCCTGTGGTCAGCAGCTCCTCCCTGTCGCCCAACATTGTGATGGATATAGGTGTCAGCCAGTGTGGACACACAAGTATAGTCCCATGCTTGCCATTCTTCCAAGGATAGATGGTGATCCTGCCTGGGCGGTTTGCTGGGTTGTGGGTATTGTTGGCTGCTAGTGATAGGGGCTCCCTCTCGGCTGGGCATTCGGCTGTAGTAATAATGAGGGTCTTAGGGTCGAGTCACGTTCCCATTGCCGATATGGGAACTGTTTGGAGGAAATCCCTAGAGTGAGGTGCGCTCACAGCCTGGAGACGGGCAGTGTCCCTATCTGATGTTGCAGCCCTGAGCATGTTGGCAAGCACCTTTTCAGCGATCGGGCCATCCCAGTTTGACTGTTTGTGAG
>NC_069425.1:9862746-9957746 GCF_026875155.1 Cherax quadricarinatus | reverse complement strand
CTATCCTGGCCTTCCATTTATTTTTGTCAGCAACAGTGAGTCAGACTGGAGATCACATAGTTTAAACTAATAACCGATAACTTTCTCCACTATAACGTCCACAGGGTTGTTAATATGGTGTATGCTGAGTGCAAATATTGTGTGATCAACACCATGCCCAGCTCTTCCAGGGTAGGGAAGGTGCCTGAGCCCGAGCTTGCAGCTCACAAGACTGTCATTCTCATTAGCCCCCTTGGGGCGGGGATGGCAGACCAGAGAGGCCTAGCTTCTCCCTACGAGCCCCGTGAGGGCGGGGAATGTGGCTAGGCCTGGGGATAGTTGGTCCCAAAAATGAGGGGATACTTGTGCTTCCTCCAATGGGAAAACTTAGGTCTCAGACACTCCCTAGACAGGGAGCCAAGGCCGGGCCACCACTTGGAAAAGGCCCGGGCCGGGAGAATACCGGCGAATCGTCAAGAAGAAACATTGTGTTCGACGTACATAACACACAATCACATCCCTGTATGTCATCATAAGCTAACTAAAGGGTACGTAGTTCATTGCTTAATTAATTTGTATGTATGCCTGTCCTCACAACAGTTTTGCACTGACAGAAGGTTATCTTCCACATTACGAGATTTCTTGCTAGTTTATTCGTTAGGAAAATATCCCCTGACACGGGTCAGTGTCATGAGATGACAGTGACTTTTGGCAGGGTGACAGGACTGCGTGTCTAATGACACGTAAAGGTGGGTAGCCAATGATATGGTAGAGAAGGGAAAGGCACAACAATAACGTGATTGGAACAATACACAGATAACCCACACATAGGAGAGAGAAGGTTACGACGATGTTTCGGTCCGACTTGGAGCATTTACAGTCACAGTAACACAACAGTGAGGCGAGGAGTATAGGGACGAGACCAAGAGAGGAAGAAAAAATAGTGGTAAGGCTGAATAGTGGAAATAGTAGTAGAAGTAACAGTGGTAGCAGAAACAGAATAGTTTAGCTGCACGAGAAAAGGGGAGTGAAGGGTGAAGGGGATGTAGCAGAATTGGAGAAATAATACAAGTAGGGTCAGGTAAAGGACAAGAAAAGGAGCACTGCAGGAGACTTGAAACTCCGTGGTTATAAGTTTCAAGTCTGCTATGTGTGGGTTATTTGTGTACTGTGACAGACATGGCAGCAGTGACCGTAAGTACATATCATTGCTGGACTCAGCGCTATGACAGTTTTCCGGGAGTCAACTTGGCCCTCGTCATTTCACTGATGTACAGCACCACTTAAACTATTTACAATCAAACATCTGTTTTCAGTTGACTTCTACAGTGGTAGACCACCTGTCTGCTGCTGGTGTGTGGCTGATCCACCACCTGCCTGCTGCTGGTGTGTGGATGATCCACCACCTGTCTGCTGCTGGTGTGTGGATGATCCACCACCTGCCTGCTGCTGGTGTGTGATGATCCACCACCTGTCTGCTGCTGGTGTGTGGATGATCCACCACCTGTCTGCTGCTGGTGTGTGGCTGATCCACCACCTGCCTGCTGCTGGTGTGTGGATGATCCACCACCTGTCTGCTGCTGGTGTGTGGATGATCCACCACCTGCCTGCTGCTGGTGTGTGGATGATCCACCACCTGTCTGCTGCTGGTGTGTGGATGATCCACCACCTGTCTGCTGCTGGTGTATGGATGATCCACCACCTGTCTGCTGCTGGTGTATGGATGATCCACCACCTGTCTGCTGCTGGTATGTGGATGATCCACCACCTGTCTGCTGCTGGTGTGTGGATGATCCACCACCTGTCTGCTGCTGGTGTGTGGATGATCCACCACCTGTCTGCTGCTGGTGTGTGGATGATCCACCACCTGCCTGCTGCTGGTGTGTGGATGATCCACCACCTGTCTGCTGCTGGTGTGTGGATGATCCACCACCTGTCTGCTGCTGGTGTATGGATGATCCACCACCTGTCTGCTGCTGGTGTATGGATGATCCACCACCTCTCTGCTGCTGGTATGTGGATGATCCACCACCTGTCTGCTGCTGGTGTGTGGATGATCCACCACCTGTCTGCTGCTGGTGTGTGGATGATCCACCACCTGTATGCTGCTGGTGTGTGGATGATCCACCATCTGTCTGCTGCTGGTGTGTGGATGATCCACCACCTGTCTGCTGCTGGTGTGTGGATGATCCACCACCTGTCTGCTGCTGGTGTATGGATGATCCACCACCTCTCTGCTGCTGGTATGTGGATGATCCACCACCTGTCTGCTGCTGGTGTGTGGATGATCCACCACCTGTCTGCTGCTAGTGTGTGGATGATCCACCACCTGTCTGCTGCTGGTGTATGGATGATCCACCACCTGTCTGCTGCTGGTGTGTGGATGATCCACCGCGTGTCTGCTGCTGGTGTGTGGATGATCCACCACCTGTCTGCTGCTGGTGTGTGGATGATCCACCACCTGTCTGCTGCTGGTGTATGGATGATCCACCACCTGTCTGCTGCTGGTGTATGGATGATCCACCACCTCTCTGCTGCTGGTATGTGGATGATCCACCACCTGTCTGCTGCTGGTGTGTGGATGATCCACCACCTGTCTGCTGCTGGTGTGTGGATGATCCACCACCTGTCTGCTGCTGGTGTGTGGATGATCCACCATCTGTCTGCTGCTGGTGTGTGGATGATCCACCACCTCTCTGCTGCTGGTATGTCGATGATCCACCACCTGTCTGCTGCTGGTGTGTGGATGACCCACCACCTGTCTGCTGCTAGTGTGTGGCTGATTCACCACCTGTCTGCTGCTGGTGTGTGGATGATCCACCACCTGTCTGCTGCTGGTGTGTGGATGATCCACCACCTGTCTGCTGCTGGTGTGTGGATGACCCACCACCTGTCTGCTGCTGGTGTGTGGATGACCCACCACCTTTCTGCTGCTGGTGTGTGGATGACCCACCACCTGTCTGCTGCTTGTGTGTGGATGATCCACCACCTGTCTGCTGCTGGTTGGTGGATGACCCTCCACCTGTCTGCTGTTGGTGTGTGGATGATCCACCACCTGTCTGCTGTTGGTGTGTGGATGATCCACTACCTGTCTGTTGTTGGTGTGTGGATGACCCACCACCTGTCTGCTGCTGGTGTATGGATGATCCACCATCTGTCTGCTGCTGGTGTGTGGGTGATCCACCTCCTGTTTGCTGCTGGTGTGTGGATGATCCAACACCTTTCTGCTGCTGGTGTGTGGATGATCCACCACCTGTCTGCTGCTGGTGTGTGGATGACCCACCACCTGTCTGCTGCTAGTGTGTGGCTGATTCACCACCTGTCTGCTGCTGGTGTGTGGCTGATCCACCATCTGTCTGCTGCTGGTGTGTGGCTGATCCACCACCTGTCTGCTGCTGGTGTGTGGATGATCCACCACCTGTCTGCTGCTGGTGTGTGGATGATCCACCACCTGTCTGCTGCTGGTGTGTGGATGATCCACCACCTGTCTGCTGCTGGTGTGTGGATGATCCACCACCTGTTTGTTGCTGGTGTGTGGATGACCCACCACCTGTCTGCTGCTGGTTGGTGGATGACCCTCCACCTGTCTGCTGCTGGTGTGTGAATGATCCACCACCTGTCTGTTGCTGGTGTGTGGATGATCCACCACCTGTCTGCTGCTGGTGTGTGAATGATCCACCACCTGTCTGCTGCTGGTGTGTGGATGATCCACCTACTGTCTGCTGTTGGTGTGTGGATTATCCACCACCTGTGTGCTGCTGGTGTGTGGATGATCCACCACCTGTCTGCTGCTGGTGTGTGGATGATCCACCACCTGTCTGCTGCTGGTGTGTGGATGATCCACCATCTGTCTGCTGCTGGTGTGTGGATGACCCACCACCTGTCTGCTGCTGGTGTGTGGATGATCCACCACCTGTCTTCTGCTGGTGTGTGGATGATCCACCATCTGTCTGCTGCTGGTGTGTGGATGACCCACCACCTGTCTGCTGCTGGTGTGTGGATGATCCACCACCTGTCTGCTGCTGGTGTGTGGATGATCCACCACCTGTCTGCTGCTGGTGTGTGGATGATCCACCACCTGTCTGCTGCTGGTGTGTGGATGATCCACCACCTCTCTGCTGCTGGTGTGTGGATGATCCACCACCTGTCTGCTGCTAGTGTGTGGATGATCCACCATCTGTCTGCTGCTGGTGTGTGGATGATCCACCACCTGTCTGCTGCTAGTGTGTGGATGATCCACCATCTGTCTGCTGCTAGTGTGTGGATGATCCACCACCTGTCTGCTGCTGGTGTGTGGATGATCCACCACCTGTCTGCTGCTGGTGTGTGGATGATCCACCACCTGTCTGCTGCTGGTGTGTGGATGATCCACCACCTGTCTGCTGCTGGTGTGTGGATGACCCCCCACCTGTCTGCTGCTGGTGTGTGGATGATCCACCACCTGTCTGCTGCTGGTGTGTGAATGATCCACCACCTGTCTGCTGCTGGTGTGTGGATGATCCACCAAAAATACTTCTCATATGTTAAATCCAGGTCAAAAAAAAATCTAGTATCAGGCCTTTTATTAAAGTCAATGGGACGTACACCGACGACAGCAAAGAAATGAGTGAAATTCTTAGGTCACAATACGACTTAGTGTTCAGTGGGTCATTAATCCTCCTAAAGCTGTGGTTCTCAACTGGTGGTCCATTGACCACTGGTGGTCTATGGTGACATTTTGAGTGGTCCACAGAACGTTCACTATATTCGGTAATAAACTGAAGATTGGTGCATATAGTCCTAAATTTATCGAAAATAAAGTGTGGATCAGCGATATACACATTGGCTTGCGTGAACAGGAGTGGTCGGATAGGATAATGGATTCGCCTTGTTAGCTGCAGCGACAGACAAACTGCGGAAGCGATATCACGTGAACCTTGAGTGTTGAGACAATTGGTTTGTGACGTTGTGTTTGTCGTTGTCTGTTTTCTTTGCTTTGCCTTTATATATCATTATTCAAAAAAATGGAGTGGTTCATGATACTTTTATAACTGGGTTGGTGGTTCATGAGTGAAACGAGTTGAGAACCACTTTCCTAAAGATTGATTAGCCAAATGAGTTCTTCAAGAGCACGTAACAAAATGTTGCAGACATCTTCCTAATCTCTGATATAAATCTAACTCCACTTGAGTTCAAAGAAGCCAGTGATTGCTTGCCCATGCTAATTTATTATCTACGGAGGCCCAGCAAGAACTTCTGTTTACTCCCGCCTACTTGGTTGAATGTGCCTTCACTGCTCCGACGTATATTGTGACGAAAATCAGAAGTATCAACATTTGGGAGCGTGGCCATGGTCGAGCAACACTGATTTGATTTGTTCCTAGATTTTCTTATTTAGTTTCTCAGCGCGAGATTCAAGTGTCTCATTGATTACATTTGACACTGACTTGGGTGGGGGAGCCAGCCACTTCGGTTGTTTTGATGCCTGGATCCGTTTCACGCTGTCATTGTTTTGTAAGTTTATCAACTCGTCGATCTGATCCGAGTCCATAGCCAGACAATCATTATTTTCGTGTTTATAAAGAAATGGCCGAGTAAACTAAGAGGGAAAGTTCAATTGTTGGAGGTTGATAAATCTGTCGTTCAGATGAACATGAAGCTTGGAAAGATGTTCAGAGATGATTCCTATCACCTCGTTCTATGGCTCACACTTGCTGAGATGCGTGAACTGGGACGGGTTATTTTTCAAGATCTGGCATTCTGAAAGTTAACTTTGTTTACAAAACCACAGATTCTGGTTTTGCAATACATGAGAAAGTTGTTACGTTTCTTACGGTCCCCACCAGAGTAGTTGTCGTAGTTGTCGTACACATCAACGAACCTTTCCAAACAGCTGCCTCTCAGAAGCATCGTAAGTCAGTATGAGGAAACAATCTCACGTAGTTTTCGTTTTTGTTCTGACAAAAGTCTTTGAACAAATTCTCAGTTTTAGGATGGACTGAAGAATGAGACATTTATGCTACATTTAGGAAATTTTATTGGGGAAACGTTTCGCTACGCAGTAGCTTCTTCAGTCCAATGCAAAGAAGAATGGTAGGAAAAAAAGAGGAGTTTGAGATAATCAGTCCCCTCAGCATATGCTGTATTTTCTTCAAGATTGATTGACTGAACCCATCGATTCCAGGTTGAGGGACTGATTACCTCAAACTACTCTTTTTCTACCGTTCTTTGTACTGGATTGATGAACATACTGCGTAGCGAAACGTTTTCTCGATAAAGATTCCCAAATGTTACTGAAGTGTCTCATTCTTCAACTTGTCGGTTTTCTAAACTATTTATCACACTTAGGATGAACTTATATCAAATTTACCAATTTGATTCCCTTTTCCATCGTTTGGTCCAGCTTAGGACTAAGGATTGCAGTGGTCAAATTTTACGTGAATGACACAGTGGATTACCCGATTATCATCTTTCAGAAGACCGAGTACTGCCTTATGTCGTCCCATCACTGTTGGAACACCATCTTCAGCAGTGGACACAAGGTTGTTAATCGGAATATCATTATCAGACACTTCTTGACTACATGAATTTTGAATTCAACCTGGCACAGGCTAGTAGAAAGACTTCACTGCCTCAGAGGAATGCCTCATCCAGGGTCAGTGAAAATTTGACTGCGTGGTCGAGAGTTCTTAGCGAGAAGCAGAGTTGGTAACTAGCCTGGCTCACCTTCATTCATACTGGTCTGTGTTTTGAACACTGCATCAAGCAAGTTTTCTTTGCTCTTTGAGCTGTTTATACAGGCGTTTGAAATACTCGAAGGTTTAGCGAGGTGTCCTTCCAGTTTCTCTGGTATCGTGGTATTGTTACTGAGAGAAATTCAGCACAACAAGCAATATAGTTTGGTTTCATCAGTTGCATCTCGAATAAAATAAAAGATTAAAATAATCCCTTGAATACTGGCGGACTTTCTTGGCGTCTACAGACGCCAACTGCACTGAAAACCTCAGTTTTGGCGTTGTGTATAAAATTTTGTAAAAAAAAAAGAAAATATAGATATAACAAACATAGAAATTCACAATATTCTCATCACCAAAGAGATGATCAGTTGTAACCGGACACAAGCCAGCGGCCCACAACTAGCCACATGTGAATAAAAGACATGTATGACTATCAGTGGCTACCATAATATACACAAAATCAACCACAACCACGAAAATATACCGGGATGTACATCCACGATCCTATATTTACCCAAATACTCTTCCTGTATGGTAGCATAATACACACACACATACACAACGCCAGAAAACTTAGATTTTAGTAATTTAACAACTTTCTGTGATGCCTGGCTAATAATTCTATATCACCTTATGGATCACTAATAGTGAACATGTATGTATGGTACAAACTATCGAAACTGGCATAAAACTTAAAGTAATAAGAAGAAAACATAGGACTTTTTCTACCTCTGGGCACACAAGACATGAGATTATTATTATTATTATTATAATCAAGGGGAAGCGCTAAACCCGAGCGATTATACAGCGCCTGGGGGGGGATGTGAAGGCATTCAGGCTTCGGGAACTGGAGCACAGATCCAATCCCCCCCTAAATCAAGACCCCCCTCACCAACATCAAGGAACCTTCCTTGAGGGAACAAGACAGAGAGACGCAGCAGCCTATAGTTTTCCTGCGTCACCTGATGTTAGCAAACAACGTCGCTGGTTGTCAAGGGCGGAGAACTATACCCCATGTTGTCCGGGAAAAGTTTGTGAAGGGGAAATAACCTCCCAAAAATTCATCCCTGGAATGGAAATTCCTCCCCTGGGGGCCCAAGTGGACCTTGTTGAAACTCACTGTTCTAGTGGAAAGATCATTTCCAGAGGACATAGATGGAGGCCAAATAAACAGATGCGTGATAATAATAATAATAATAATAATAATAATAATAATAATAATAATAATAATAATAATAATAATAATAATAATAATAATAATCTATATTTCTACAAGTACATGTATAAGGTATACAGGGCCTAACAGGCATCAGTGATGAACTATTATACAGAAAGCTCCTGGTTATGCAGAGCATTTCGGGAAAATTAGGTTAATTTTGTCCCCAGGATACGACCCACACCAGTCGAAATTGACCTAATTTGCCCGAAATGCTCTACATAACAAGGGGCTTTCTATATAGGATAGGAATGTTAGGAAGTAATTTGTCTCAGGTAACAGCTGAGTGGAATACTGTGTGTCCGTGAGGTGCAAATGAACAGTATTAAAAGGCTAAAAGCTAAATTAAATAATGGCAGACTATAAGCTCATAAAGGGGGTCCAGCCGGTTTGACACAGCCACCACTCAACCCCACAGCCCCCCCACTCAAACACAGCCCCCACTCAAACACAGCCCCCACTAAAAGCACAGCCCCCACTCAAACACAACCCCCGATCAAGCATAACTCAGTGAGTACAACTACTTTTATGTACACTCATACAACCTCCCCCCCCCCACACACACACACCCACACACACACACACACACACCAACACACAAACTAGCAGGATGTAGGAGCACTAGGAGAGATGCAATAAGTAGTGTGGAGTGAAAATAAGTGACTTTATCTCGAGCAGCGCAGTCATTGTGAAGTGTAGTGGGCGGTGGCCGGCCTGTGTTGGTCCCTTGATCCTTGTGGACAGTCACTGTGGTGAACACCCTTGTTCAGCAGTCACTGTGGTGAACACCCTTGTTCAGCAGCCCACTGTGGTGAACACCCCTTGTTCACAGTCACCATGGTGAACACCCTTGTTCAGCAGCCCACTGGGTCAACACCCTTGTTCAGCAGTCACTGTGGTGAACACCCTTGTTCAGCAGTCACTGTGGTGAACACCCTTGTTCAGCAGTCACTGTGGTGAACACCCTTGTTCAGCAGTCACTGTGGTGAACACCCTTGTTCAGCAGTCACTGTGGGAACACCCTTGTTCAGCAGTCACTTGGGAACCACCCTTGTTCAGCAGTCACTGTGGTGAACACCCTTGTTCACCCAGCCCACTGTGGTGAACACCCTTGTTCAGTAGCACTGTGGTGAAACACCCTTTCAGACACCCACTGTGGTAAAACACCCTTGTTCACAGCACTGTGGTGAACACGCCTTGTTCAGCAGTCACCTGTGGTGAACACCCTGTTCACAGTCACTGTGGTGAACACCCTTGTTTAGCAGTCACTGTGTGAACACCCTTGTCATACACTGTGGTGAACACCCCTTGTTACCAGATCACTGTGTGAACACCCTTGTTCATAGTCCTGTGGTGAACACCCTTGTTCAGTAGTCACTGTGGTGAACACCCTTGTTTACAGTCACTGTTGTGAACACCCTTGTTCAGTAGTCACGTGGTGAACACCCTTGTTACAGTCCACTGTGGTGAACACCCTTGTTCAGCAGTCACTGTGGTGAACCCCCCTTGTTCAGCAGTCACTTGTGAGCAACCTTGTTCAGCAGTCACTGTGGTGACACCCTTGTTCAGTAGTCACTGTGGTGAGCACCCTTTTTAGCAGTCACTGTGGTGACACCCTTGTTCAGTAGCACTGGTGGTGAACACCCTTGTTACAGCAGTCACTGTGGGTGAAACACCCTTGTTCAGAGTCACTGTGGTGAACACCCTTGTTCAGTAGTCACTGTGGTAAACACCCTTGTTCAGTAGTCACTGTGGTGAACACCCTTGTTCAGTTATTTCACTGTGGTGAACACCCTTGTTTAGCAGTCACTGTGGTGAACACCCTTGTTCAGTAGTCACTGTGGTGAACACCCTTGTTCAGTAGTCACTGTGGTGAACACCCTTGTTCAGTAGTCACTGTGGTGAACACCCTTGTTCAGTAGTCACTGTGGTGAACACCCTTGTTCAGTAGTCACTGTGGTGAACACCCTTGTTCAGTAGTCACTGTGGTGAACACCCTTGTTCAGTAGTCACTGTGGTGAACACCCTTGTTCAGTAGTCACTGTGGTGAACACCCTTGTTCAGTAGTCACTGTGGTGAACACCCTGTTTCAGTAGTCACTGTGGTGAACCCCCTTGTTCAGAAAGTCACTGTGGTGAACACCCTTGTTCAGTAGTCACTGTGGTGAACACCCTTGTTCAGTAGTCACTGTGGTGAACACCCTTGTTCAGTAGTCACTGTGGTGAACACCTTGTTCAGTAGTCACTGTGGTGAACACCCTTGTTCATCAGTCACTGTGGTGAACACCCTTGTTCAGTAGTCACTGTGGTGAACACCCTTGTTCAGTAGTCACTGTGGTGAACACCACTGTTCAGCAGTACAAGATAGTCTGCCCTGGCTGTGTTCTACAGATAACACATTAAATGTGACTTGTAATAACAACCTGAGAGAGTGCCACACTCTCGCTTCCTTCCTCCTCAGTTAACTTCTCTCAGCTCAGGCAACACCATCAATGGACTATTTTTCTGGCTTAAAATTCACTAATTTCATTTTAATTTACTAAGTGAGGCTTACACAAAGGTGATTGAATATGCCACATATACTGTATATAAAGTGAATTACTTTAAGCAAGTCGTTGTCTACGTTGATGAAGAAAACTGTCGTGTTCCCCAGATGATGCTCTTGCATTCTCTTCACAATTATTATATAGGAGAGATCCAAGGGTAATAGTAATTACGTATATATAATTTTTAACACACCAGCCTTATCCCACCGAGGCAGGGTGACCCACCGAGGCAGGGTGACCCACCGAGGCAGGGTGACCCACCGAGCCAGGGTGACCCACTGAGGCAGGGTGATCCACCGAGGCTGGGTGACCCACCGAGGCAGGGTGATCCACCGAGGTTGGGTGATCCACCGAGGCAGGGTGACCCACCGAGGCAGGGTGACCCACCGAGGCAGGGTGACCCACTGAGGCAGGGTGATCCACCGAGGCAGGGTGATCCACCAAGGCAGGGTGATCCACCGAGGCAGGGTGACCCACTGAGGCAGGGTGATCCACCGAGGCAGAGTGACCCACTAGCAGGTGACCCACTGAGCAGGGTGATCCCACCGAGGCAGGGTGATCCACCGAGGCAGGGTGACCCACTGAGGCAGGGTGACCCACTGAGGCAGGGTGATCCACCGAGGCAGGGTGACCCACCGAGGCAGGGTGACCCACCGAGGCAGGGTGACCCCCCGAAGGGAGGGTGACCCACCGAGGCAGGGTGACCCACTGAGGCAGGGTGATCCACCGAAGCAGGGTGATCCACCGAGGCAGGGTGACCCACTGAGGCAGGGTGACCCACTGAGGCAGGGTGATCCACCGAGGCAGGGTGACCCACCGAGGCAGGGTGACCCACCGAGGCAGGGTGACCCACCGAGGCAGGGTGACCCACGAGGCAGGGTGATCCCACCGAGGCAGGGTGACCCACCGAGGCAGGGTGACCCACCGAGGCAGGGTGACCCACCGAGGCAGGGTGACCCACTGAGGCAGGGTGATCCACCCCAGGCAGGGTGACCCACGAGGCAGGGTGACCCACTGAGGCAGGGTGATCCACCGAGGCAGGGTGACCCACCGAGGCAGGGTGACCCACTGAGGCAGGGTGATCCACCGAGGCAGGGTGACCCACTGAGGCAGGGTGATCCACCGAGGCAGGGTGATCCACCGAGGCAGGGTGACCCACTGAGGCAGGGTGACCCACCGAGGCAGGGTGACCCACCGAGGCAGGGTGACCCACCGAGGCAGGGTGATCCACCGAGGCAGGGTGATCCACCGAGGCAGGGTGATCCACCGAGGCAGGTGACCCACCGAGGCAGAGTGACCCACCGAGGCAGGGTGATCCACCGGCAGGGTGACCCACTGAGGCAGGGTGATCCACCGAGGCAGGGTGACCCACCGAGGCAGGGTGACCCACCGAGGCAGGGTGACCCACCGAGGAAGGGTGACCCACCGAGGCAGGGTGACTCACTGAGGCAGGGTGACCCACTGAGGCAGGGTGATCCACCGAGGCAGGGTGACCCACTGAGGCAGGGTGATCCACCGAGGCAGGGTGACCCAAACGAGCAGGTACCCACCGAGGCAGGGTGACCACCGAGGCAGGGTGATCCCACCGAGAAGTGTACCCAAACCCACAGGGTTGACCCACCGAGGCAGGTGACCCACCGAGGCAGGGTGACCCACTGAGGCAGGGTGACCCACTGAAAGGGAGGGTGATCACTGAGGCAGGGTGACCCACCGAGGCAGGTGATCCACCAATGCAGGTGACCCACCGAGCAGGGTGATCCACCGAGGCAGTGGTGACCCACCGAGCAGGGTGATAACGAGGCAAGGTGACCCACCGACATGTGTGACCCACCGAGGCAGGGTGGGTCCACCAGGCAAGGTGAACCACCGAGGCAGGGTGACCCACCGAGCAGGGTGACCCACCAGGCAGGGTGAACCACCGAGGCAGGGTGATCCACGAGGAGGGTGACCCACCGACGCAGGTGACCCAAACGAGGCAGGGTGACCCACCGAGCAGGTGCCCAACCGAGGCAGGGTGACCCACCGAGGCAGGGTGACCACCGAGGCAGGTGATCCACCGAGGAATGGTGATCCACCGAGCAGGTGACCCACCGAGCAGGGTGATCCACGAGCAGGGTGATCCACCGAGGCAGGGTGACCCACCGAGGCAGGTGACCACCGGGGCGGTGACCACCGAAGGCAGGTGATCCACGAGCAGGGTGACCCACCCAAGGCAGGTGATCCAGCGTGCAGGTGATCCACCGAGGCCCGGTGATCCACCGAGGCAGGTGACCACAGAGCAGGTGACCCACCAGGCAAAGGTGACCCCGAGGCAGGTGACCCACCGAGAAGGGTACCCACCGAGGCATGACTCAACTGAGGCAGGGTGACCCACTGAGGCAAGGGTGATCCACCGAGGCATGGGTGACCCACTGAGCAGGTGATCCACCGAGGCAGGGTGACCCACCGAGGCAGGGTGACCCACCGAGGCAGGGTGACCCACCGAGGAAGGGTGAACCGAGCAGGGTGACTCACTGAGGCAGGGTGACCCACTGAGCAGGGTGATCCACCGAGGCAGGGTGAACTGAGGCAGGTGATCCACCGAGGCAGGGTGACCCACACAGGGTGACCCACGAGGCAGGGTGACCTCACCGAGGCAGGGTGACCCACGAGGAAGGTGACCCACCGAGGCAGGGTGACCCACCGAGCAGGGTGACCCACCAGCAAAGGTACCACCCAGGAAGGTGACCCACCGAGGCGGGGGACTCACTGAGCAGGTGACCCACTGAGGCAGGGTGATCCACCGAGCAGGGTGACCCACCGAGGCAGGGTGATCCAGAGGAATGGTGGCCACCGAGGCAAAAGGTGACCCACCGAGCAGGGTGATCTACCGAGCAGGTGACCCACCGAGGCAGGGTGATCCACCGAGGAATGGTGATCCACCGAGGCAGGGTGACCCACCGAGGCAGGGTATCCACCGAGCAGGGTGATCCACGAAGGCGGGTGACCCACCGAGGCAGGTGACCCACCGGGGCAGGGTGACCACCGAGGCAGGTGATCACCGAGGCAGGGTGACCCACCCAGGCAGGGTGTCCACCGAGGCAGGGTGATCCACCGAGGGAGGGTGATCCACCGAGCAGGTGTGACCCACCGGGCAGTGACCCCCGAGGCAGGTGACCCACCAGGCAGGGTGACCCACCGAGGAAGGGTGACCCACCGAGCAGGTGACTCACTGAGCAGGGGGACCCACTGAGGCAGGGTGATCCACCAGGGAGGTGACCCACTAGGCAGGTGATCCACCAGCAGGGTGACCCACCGAGGCAGGTGACCCACCGAGGCAGGGTGACCCACCGAGAAGGGTGACCCACCGAGGCAGGTGACTCACTGAGGCAGGGTGACCCACTGAGGCAGGGTGATCCACCGGCAGGGTACCCCATGGCAGGTGATCCACCGAGGCAGGGTGACCCACCGAGGCAGGGTGCCCCCCGAGGCAGGGTGACCCACCGAGGCAGGGTGACCCACCCAGGAAGGGTGACCCACCGAGGATGGTGACCCCCCGAGGCAGGTGACCCCCGAGGCAGGGTGACCCACTGAGGCAGGTGTGACCCACTGAGGCAGGGTGATCCCCTGAGGCAGGTGACCCCCCGAGGCAGGGTGATCCACCCATGCAGGGTACCCACCGAGCAGGTGATCCACCGAGCATGGTGACCCACCGAGCAGGGGATCCACCGAGGCAAGGTGACCCACCGAAGCAGGTGACCCACCGAGGCAGGGTGATCCACCGAGGCAAGGTGACCCACCGAGGCAGGGTGACCCACCGAGGCAGGGTGACCCACCGAGGCAAAGTGATCCACCGAGGCAGGGGGATCCACCGAGGCAGGGTGACCCCCCCGACGCAGGGGGACCCACCGACGCAGGGTGACCCACCCCGAGGAGGGTGACCCACCGAGGCAGGGTGGCCCACCGAGGCAGGGTGACCCACCGAGGCAGGGTGACCCACCGAGGCAGGGTGATCTACCGAGGCAGGGTGACCCACCGAGGCAGGGTGATCCACCGAGGAATGGTGATCCACCGAGGCAGGGTGACCCACCGAGGCAGGGTGATCCACCGAGGCAGGGTGATCCACCGAGGCAGGGTGACCCACCGAGGCAGGGTGACCCACCGGGGGAGGGTGACCCACCGAGGCAGGGGGTCCACCGAGCAGGGGGGACCCCCCCAGGCAGGGTGATCCACCGAGGCAGGGTGATCCACCGAGGCAGGGTGATCCACCGAGGCAGGGTGACCCACCGAGGCAGGGTGACCCACCGAGGCAGGGTGACCCAACCGAGGCAGGGGGACCCCCCGAGGAAGGGTGACCCACCGAGGCAGGGTGAAATCACTGAGGCCCGGGTGACCCACTGAGGCAGGGTGATCCACCGAGGCAGGGTGACCCCTGAGGCAGGGTGATCCACCGAGGCAGGGTGACCCACCGAGGCAGGGTACCCACCGAGGCAGGGTGACCCACCGAGGGAAGGTGACCCACCGAGGCAGGGTGACTCACTGAGGCAGGGTGACCCACTGAGGCAGGGTGATCCACCGAGGCAGGGTGACCCACTGAGGCAGGGTGATCCACCGAGGCAGGGTGACCCACCGAGGCAGGGTGACCCACCGAGGCAGGGTGACCCACCGAGGCAGGGTGACCCACCGAGGAAGGGTGACCCACCGAGGCAGGGTGACCCACCGAGGCAGGGTGACCCACCGAGGCAGGGTGACCCACTGAGGCAGGGTGACCCACTGAGGCAGGGTGATCCACTGAGGCAGGGTGACCCACCGAGGCAGGGTGATCCACCGATGAGGGGGGGGGACCCACCGAGGCAGGGTTGATCCACCGAGGCAGGGTGACCCACCGAGGCAGGGTGATCCACCGAGGCAAGGTGACCCACCGAGGCAGGGTGACCCACCGAGGCAGGGTGATCCACCGAGGCAAGGTGACCCACCGAGGCAGGGTGACCCACCGAGGCAGGGTGACCCACCGAGGCAGGGTGATCCACCGAGGCAGGGTGATCCACCGAGGCAGGGTGACCCACCGACGCAGGTGACCCACCGAGGCAGGGTGCCCACCGAGGCAGGGTGGGCCCACGAGGGGAGGGTGACCCACCGAGGCAGGGTGACCCACCGAGGCAGGGTGATCTACCGAGGCAGGGTGACCCACCGAGGCAGGGTGATCCACCGAGGAATGGTGATCCACCGAGGCAGGGTGACCCACCGAGGCAGGGTGATCCACCGAGGCAGGGTGATCCACCGAGGCAGGGTGACCCACCGAGGCAGGGTGACCCACCGGGGCAGGGTGACCCACCGAGGCAGGGTGATCCACCGAGGCAGGGTGACCCACCCAGGCAGGGTGATCCACCGAGGCAGGGTGATCCACCGAGGCAGGGTGATCCACCGAGGCAGGGTGACCCACCCCAGGCAGGGTGACCCACCGAGGCAGGGTGACCCACCGAGGCAGGGTGACCACCCAGGCAGGGTGACCCACCGAGGGAGGGTGACCCACCGAGGCAGGTGATCCACCGAGGCAGGGTGACCCACCGAGGCAGGGTGACCCACCGAGCAGGGTGACCCCACTGAGGCAGGGTGATCCACCGAGGCAGGGTGACCCACTGAGGCAGGGTGACCCAAACCCAGGCAGGGTGACCCCACCGAGGCAGGGGACCCACCGAGGCAGGGTGACCCACCGAGGCAGGGTGACCCACCGAGGCAGGGTGACCCACCGAGGAGGGGTGACCCACCGAGGCAGGGTGACCCACCGAGGCAGGGTGACCCACCGAGGCAGGGTGACCCCCCCGAGGCAGGGTGACCCACTGAGGCAGGGTGATCCACCGAGGCAGGGTGACCCACGAGGCAGGGTGACCCACCGAGGCAGGGTGACCCACGAGGCAGGGTGACCCACCCGAGGCAGGGTGACCCACCGAGGCAGGGTGATCCACCGAGGCAGGGTGACCCACCCAGGCAGGGTGACCCCACCGAGGCAGGGTGACCCACTGAGGCAGGGTGATCCACCGAGGCAGGGTGACCCACGAGGCAGGGTGACCCCCCCGAGGAGGGGGGACCCACCGAGGCAGGGTGACCCACCGAGGCAGGGTGACCACCGAGGCAGGGTACCCACCGAGGCAGGGTGACCCACCGAGGCCCGGGTGACCCACCGAGGCAGGGTGACCCACCGAGGCAGGGTGACCCACCCGAGGCAGGGTTACCACCGAGGCAGGGTGACCCACTGAGGCAGGGTGACCCACCGAGGCAGGGTGACCCACCGAGGCAGGGTGACCCACCGAGGCAGGGTGACCCACCGAGGCAGGGTGACCCACCGAGGCAGGGTGACCCACCGAGGCAGGGTGACCTAAAGAGAGCTAAAGAGAAAAACAAAAGTTTTTTCTTATAAATTTAGTAATTTATACAGGATAAGAGGTTACTAGCACCTTGCTCCCGGCAATTATGTCGCCACTTACTACTACTTACTACTTCTTTCGGAGGAAGATTCTTTTCCACTTTCCCATGAAGAATAATATATATTTTTATATATAAAATTATATATATATATTTTATATATATATATATATATATATAAAATTTTTTATATATATAATATATAATGTATATATATATATAGATGGGGTCTACCTCTGGTGTAAAAATTTTGGGACCCACAGCCTCGGAGAAATGGATAAAAAGGCTTCAAGGAAAAATATGTGGATTTCTTCCTGAAGCCGTTTGAATATTCCACTTCCCCTACCACCCCATCTTTTCATATTTATATATATATATATATATATTTATATATATGTCGTGCCGAATATGTAAAACTGGTCAATTAGCAAGAACTCATTTAAAATTAAGTCTAAAAATTTCTCTTATACGTTTAAAGATATATTTTTTTCATTAATGTTGAGGTAAAAATTTATAATTTTGCACCAAAAGGAACTTAGAAAACTTACCTAACCTTATTATAAGAAGCGCAATTTATTTTAGCCTAACCCAACTAAATATATTTTAGATTTGTTTACAGTAATTTAATACTAAACAAACACAGTGAAATATATTTTTTTCGTTAGATTCACTATGATTTTGGCGAAATTATTGCATACACAAATTTTCACTTGTCCTATATGGCAAGTTGAGCGTTGCTATTTAAGCCAAGATCGCAAGTTTTGCCATTCGGCACGACATATATATATATATAAAATATATATATAATATATAATATAGATATATAATATATATATATATATATATATATTAAATATAAAAATATATAAAATAATATATTATAATAATATATTGAAGGTGTCTGTGTGAGGTCATCCAAGAAGGGACACGTTACTTTTATTTTTCTCTTGGTACAAAGTTCATTAACTATTTATTTGACCATTTCTTAAGTTTGCCCAAGTTTGGTGTAATTTTCTGTGTTCTTCAACGTGGCTTGTGATTGTTTATGTACATTTCCTTAAACAAGGACATGTAGGAGGGTATTTTTTTCTTAGCTCCTTAACATACACTAGGAAGGATATGGAGCCGTACACTGACTTAGGTAGCTCCTCCATTAAGTTACTTGTTGGGACTCCATTAAGTTACTTTGGTGGACTCCATTAAGTTAAACTGTGGGATTCCATTAAGTTACTTGTCCTCCATGACATGTTTTCTTTTCATTTTGATATTTAGCATTTAATGTGGTACCATGTCAAAAACTTTCTTACACTATGATTATTTTTATCACGTTTATAGCTATAAGAACGAAACACTGGTCGTGGTGTTCAGTGCCAGATGTACAGTGGTAGAGAGCGGTTATCTACCACGGGAAATTCAGATTTGTGTTTTTTGGTTTGATGTGTGAGGTCTGTAAGTATGTGGAGGGGGTGAGTTTGTGGAGGTGATCATAACAACAGCGACTCCCTACGTAGGTGTGAGAGTGGGCAGGAGGTATCAAGAGTCCGTCCTGCTGAGTGTGTAGGTAGTAGTGGGCGCTAGTTAACAATGAACAAGCAGTTCCCAGACACCTCCATGGTGTCCAGCAGGTGGTGTCATCTACCTGACGCACCTCCATGGTGTCCAGCAGGTGGTGTCATCCACCTGATACTTCCATGGTGTCCAGCAAGTGGTGTCATCCACCTGACGCATCTCCATGGCGTCCAGCAGGTGGTGTCATCCACCTGACGTATCTCCATGGCGTCCAGCAGGTGGTGTCATCCACCTGATGTATCTCCATGGCGTCCAGCAGGTGGTGTCATCCACCTGACGCATCTCCGTTGTGTCCAGCAGGTGGTGCCATCCACCTGTCGCACCTCCATGGTTGTCATACACCTGTCGCACCTCCATGGTTGTCATACACCTGGCGCACCTCCGTAGTACATTAATACCACATCAAAAACCTCCAGTAGATCTATTACTGCTTGTACTTGCTCATGCCTCTGCCAGTCAGGACCAACATCTTCTACTTCCAGTAACCCTCCAGGTATTCTGCTTGCCAGTAACCATCCAGGTATTCTGCTTCCAGTATCCGTCCAAATATTCTGCTTCCAGTAACCCTCCAAGTATTCTGCTTCCAGCATCCGTCCAAGTATTCTGTTTCCAGTAGCCCTCCAGTTGTTCTTTTCATGGTAATCCTCAAAGTGTTCTTCCAGTAATCCTCCAGGTGTTCTTCCAGTAATCCTCCAGGTGTTCTTCCAGTAGCCCTCCAGGTGTTCTTCCAGCAATCCTCCAGATGTTCTGCTTCTCCCTCCTCACATTTTTCTTTTAAACTCTTTATTCTTGCCTTTCCTTTTTCTTTCTCCATTACCGGGTTTTCATTCAGATTTCGCCTGATTTGAACTCCCGTATATTTCCAGTTCTCAATTGTATCTCCTTTTTCTTGTTGCGTCTTAATTTTTATTTCAATCCTTATTGGTTCTTCTTAACAAGTCATTGTTCCTGAACTTGTGTTGCTTCTTTTATTCGCTATGTTCTCATGTACTCGTCTTAACTCTTTTCTCCCCTTAATCTGGTTTCCCAAGCTGGCTAAACTGTGGCTTCTGTGTAACTTTAGGCTTTCTGGTTTTATTTCATTCTATATCTCCTCCCCTTCCTTAATGTCACCGTCCCTCGGGTCTCTCCTAGGGGCCCCTGGATGTGGTTGGCTACTGGTTCCTCCCAGAAGTTACTCTTTGTCAACCTCCTTCCTTCCTTGTGCTCTCCCCCAACCTCCCCACCTCCAGAGACTCCACCTACTGCGTCTTTCCTCACCAGTCATCCTCTGCCTGGTGTTTTTCCCACCCTGTAGGCTCCTCCCTCTCTCCATCTTCCTCCTGCTAGCCAACGACATCAGTGACCACACAGTAACCTCACAGCCACCACACAGTCATCAGGGTCTCAATAAACTCGCCATCCTCGGAACAGAGGAGCTTCTGTGAGTACACATTATTTTGAGTGTCTATCAACTTTTTAATTGTCGACGCCATGGTATCTAAGGCCAGGAGCCACTCCGATCAGTCTTGTATCTGGCTATCAAAAGCGGGAAGGCTGTCTGGGTGACTGTTTATCCTGTACAAGTGGTTGGCCAGGTTACTGTGGCCAAGATGCTGCATAATGAGGGTGCGGCCATGACGAGGGTATGGCCATAACAAGGGTGTGGCCAGAGTCAGGGTGTGAGCATGGCCAAGAAGTAAGGTGATGGAGCACGACAGTACACACTTCAAAACTCACTAATTTCCTAACTCCTTATTGTCGCTTATTGCAGGGAAGACTCGTGACGAGCCAGGTATGGTTCACTGTCTCAGGTTGTTTTAACCTGATCGTAAGTACGGAGCTTAGCATAAGGGATCAAAATATGAAACCAGTACTCCAAAAATATTTTTTTTGGAATGTGAAATTATTGAGGTTTGAAAATAAAAAACGAATATTTTTATATAAATAAATTTTGTATTAAATTGTATGGTTTAGTTTTGTAAGGTGCAAATGACCACTCATTTTTTATTCTTGAGAGGCGGAAAATGGGGCAAATGATTAGAGCAAAAATTATGATGGTAAGAAGAAATGTAGAGTTGGGTACTACAAGGCGACCTTTTCTCACTAGTACTGTTTCTCAATATGATTTGCCAGAGGCAATAAACAATTTCATATCTGACGATGCGTGAAAATTATTATTATTATTATTATTATTATTATTATTATTATTATTATTATTATTATTATTATTATTATTATTATGTGAGCAAATCGCCTGCAGGAGACTTATTATTACCTGCAAGCAATTTGGGTGAGGTAAGTGGGACTTAGTCACAGCAGGTCGCTGAACTGTACCTCCTTCGACTGCCCACTTCTTCACCACTCTCAGAAAAAGCTAGACCTGACATTAAATTAATAATTATAATATTAAAACCAGCTACTCTGGTAATTAAAATTATGTGGACTGTATGTCATTTTGGCTTACCTGCTGGGTCCACAAAATATTTATATTAATACTTAACATTTAATTACTGTAGCTGGATCACACCACAACACCTGCCTAACTCCTAGACCCTACACTAGCCAATTAGTGATCTAAATGCAAAGACTATGGTGCACTTCCCTGTGAGTGATGTTGCATCCCTTATTTTTTGCCATCCACACGTTATTCTTGAGTTCCCGCAAATTTCCTGTCCCAATTCTTCAGCAGGGGAGATTAACACAGGTTCCTATTACAAATCCAGGCCGAAAGACCATTATGGCCTCGATGGCACCGGATTATTAGACTATTGTAACAACCGGTGTACACACATTAAATTCAATATGGCATCCCCCCACGTCCCCCAGCAGCTGTTCTCCACCCCCTTCACTCCAAATTTCTCGAAAGGGTCAAATCAGCATCATATATTATTACACATTTATTATATTATTTATATGTTCTACATTTAGGACATCATGTAAAAAATTTCCAGACTTCGGCCGGGAGATGGACGTTGATAAATGACTTAATTAAAATTGTTGTTGTATTCCACTTGCTTTACAATTTTTACACACATTTATAATTAAAATTATCATAGAATGGACTTTGGTATAAAGATAGGACACATTATATATTCACACAATTCATTTTATAGCCTATCTCTACACCTAATTACATCTTCTATAGCCCTAATTTATCTATTATTGAACCTTTTACAAATTTTTCTTTTAACAACTATTTAATTTGATCTCTCTATCCATTTATTAACACAATTATTAGCTTATAATAATAACAAATGTTTACTGTTCCATTTAGTTTTTAATCATCAGAGCGAGGTAGCTTACCATGGCCTCCTGCTGTTTTTAGAAGATTAACACCACATTTCCTTACCATACCTTTTACAAATGAAACATAATAATCATTCATTATTAGAAGATCTATTGGCCCAACTGAGTCATTATTCTCACAAGAGGCTGCCAATTCTACACTATTTTGTGTTAGCTTCTCAGTAGCTTCACTAAGCTCTATTGTAGAGAATTTCTGTGGAAGCCTGTCAACTATAACTGCATTGATACGTTTTCTCTCATTGTCCAAGCAGACATTTACATACAGTGTCGTACAACTGGGCCCTTTTATCTGACAGAAAACGAGACAATTTTAGATTCGTTAGATCCGCCATTTGCAGTTTCATATCTTGAGACATCTATGTTTTATGAAAGTGTGTTGAGATCCTTGGTCCAATATGCAGTTACATTTTTTTTTATTTACGCCTTTTATCCAAAAGTTTTACATTCACCACAGCTATTCCATCATCATTAACATTAGCTGCAATTTTTACATTAGTAACTGTTGTGTCAGGGTCATCAACATTATTATCATTATTATCATTTATACAAACCCGTACACATTACTACATGATGCCTTCCCTTATGGCACTGATAGCAATTATTGAGTTTGGAATAACAATCCTTTACATTATGACTGCCTAAACATCTGATACATCTGTCAAGTTCTTCCAGTGTTTCCACCTTAACATGAATCATAAGCATTACAATTCTTGGAGAAAAGACAAGAAGACAAAAAGACAATCCTTCTTTTGCTTGACTTGCCCATTTTTAGCCTGACCACTCTTATTAAGGTACTTATTCCTCTTAATTTGATGTGGAGAACCTTTGTTTTTGGTTCCTGCCACTTGATATGTGCCTATGCAACCCTTTTTATGGGATGAATTATGATGATTTTTAACATTAGGATATTTTTTTCCTTTTCTGAGACCTGACAGATACATCAGAATCATCATGTGTTACAGTCTTAGAATTAGTTGGTTGGCTGGTCTGAAATTGAAAAATTAATTCTTGTAGACCTAATCTTATTGGTATTTATTAGACAACCAATTTATTCTGTAAGACCCTAAATTGTTACAAATTGTGGTAATTGTGTTCTGGAGTTCTTAATCACAATATTTACTAGGTCTAACTTACTTTGCTCCCTATTACCATAGGTCACCTCTAACAAGTCAACTGCTAACAATTGCGCCTTTATTGTTTGTGCAAAAAAAATCTTATTTACACAACTGTCTCAGTATAAATGCTAAAATAAGTTATACACATCGCCCTCTTCATAGAAAGAGATCGTTTCACTGTAATAAAGACAGTTGAAGGAGTGACTGATGAAGGAAGCACAGGAGTTTATTGCCTGTGTCTCATAATTCATTTATTTCCTTTTCTGAATATTATAACTGGTGATTTTTCATGGACAGAGAACAACCCAATCTAACCTAATCTAACCTAACCTAATCTAACGTAATTAATCAAACCTGATCTAACATAGCTCAACCTAATCTAACCTAGCCTAACCTAACCTTACCTAACGTAGCCTAACCTAACGTAGCCTAACCTAACGTAGCCTAACCTAACCTAGCCTAACCTAACCTAAGCTATTCAAAGCTAATCAAACCTAGCCTAACCCATTATAAACTATTCAAACATAATTTACCCTAACAAATTATTCAAACCCAATTTAACCTAGCTGAATGTAACCTAACTTAACCTAACGTGATGTAATCAAACCTTACTTAACCTGGCCTAACCTTGATAACGAAAAGCGAAATATTTTCTGCCGATATTGAGTGAGAAACCCGCACAGACTTTACGAGGATTGATGGTAATACAAGAACGAAGAAAAACCTCGAAGAGACTTAGCAGCGGCAAGAAGGTAAAGAGAAAGAAGAGTCCCGCGTTACATTAACCAAAGTGTAAATAATCCTGGATGAGATTTAGCCACCAATAAATTACTGTTATTACATTGGCAAAAGAAGCTCTAAACCAGTGTTGGTCATTCACCATTGCGCTAGTTGGTTAATGGGGCTTCAGTCCTATCGACTACAAGAGGGTCAGTAAAGCTGCATGGAACCTGTCTACCACTAAACAAGAGTACTCTAATATCTCAGATACGTACTGAAGTAAACTCTGAGCATAATATGTTCTGATGCAGCAGCAGTGGCGGCGGCGGCGGCGACGGCGGCAGCGACGGCGACGGCGGCGGCGACGGCGACGGCGGCGGCGGCGTTGGGTTTCAGAAAGACCTGCCAGGTTGGGATAGTACTAACCCAGCCTGAGACCTGAATGTAGCAGGGCCATACACTAGTGTGTGTACAGAGACAGGACCATACACTGGTGTGGACAGAGACAGGACCATACACTGGTGTGGACAGAGACAGGACCATACACTGGTGTGGACAGAGACAGGACCATACACTGGTGTGGACAGAGACAGGACCATACACTGGTGTGGACAGAGACAGGACCATACACTGGTGTATGGACAGAGACAGGACCATACACTGGTGTGTGGACAGAGACAGGACCATACACTGGTGTGTGGACAGAGACAGGACCATACACTGGTGTGTGGACAGAGACAGGACCATACACTGGTGTGTGGACAGAGACAGGACAATAGACTGCAAAAATTATATCTTAAATTGTCCAAAGATCAGTGATCAGAGACCCTTATACAAACCTACAGAATACATCAAAACACCTCAGTTAATAATACTTAATCCTGAGGTTTCCACATTTTGTCAGAGACTAGATAAACAAACCTTTAAGAGATTAACACAGCATAACCAATTCTTTTGTTTTTAATTTTTTGTGTGAAAAATCCTTTTTATATTGTATTCGTTTACAGACCAAATATCTTGGGTCAAGAGCCCTACGGAGTCAGGAACCTCCAAAATAACTTTGCAATACTTACTAACTCCAGCAGTAACGTAAAAGTCTTCCAGTTTGAGCCGGATCCTTTGTATAATAAAGCTCTATCAGTGAGCTGGTGATAATCCTGGACATGAAGATTCCTTCGTTATGTCGTCAGTGTACAGCACCAACCTATATACTGCTGAGTCCCTTAGCCTGAGGGTCATAGAATCCATGAGATTATAACTGAATAGTGAGGTGATATGTCATAAGTATTATCAACCATGAAGTCATGTGAGCGGGACCTTTGATATTATCCCGAAGGTCAAGTGAGGTGATATGTCATATATTATCAACATGAGAGTCAGTAATACATTCATGATATTATACATGAGGTCAGGTGAGTACATGTCATACTTATCATGCATGAGATGGTATGTGAGGTGGCATGTTTATGATATTATCAACATAGAGGTCAGGTGAGGTAATTTTCCCATATTAAAACATAAAGGGGTCAGGTAGTAAACATTCTAAATTTTATAAACAGAGAGGTCGGTGGGGTGCCCTTTATATTATCAACAAAAAGGTCAGTGGGTGACATGTCATGTTTTATAAACATAAAGGGTCAGGTGGGGTGACAGTATGATAAAAACAACATAAGAGTCAGGTGGGTACATGCCCCTGATTTTAAACAACATGAAGCAGGGAGTGACATTAGATATTATAACAAAAGAGGTCAGGGAGGTGACATGTCATGATATATCAACAGAAGGTCGGGTGGGGTGACAGTTATGATATATCAACAAAAAGGGGTCAGGGGGTGACATGTCAGATTTAATAAACAAAAAGGTCAGGTAGATACATGTCATATATTAAAACAGAAGGTCATTGGGGTGACAGTTTGATATTATAACATAGAGGTCATGAGTGCCCGATGATTTTTATCAACATGAGAGGTCATGGGGGTGACACGTTATGAATTATCAACTAAAGGCAGGTGGGGTGACAGTTATGATTTTATAAACATGAAAGGTCAGGTTTAGTACATTTAATATATCAACATAAAAGGTCAGGTGAGGTACTTCGAATTATCAACATGAGAGGCGGGTAAATACATTTATGATATTATCAACATAAGGTCGGGTTTAGGTGACATGTCAAAAATTTTATCACATGAAGGTCAGGGGGGTGACACATGATTTTATCAACATAAGAGGTCAGGTAGGGACAGTCATGAATTAAAACATAATTTCAGGTGAGATGACATGCTAAAATTTACAACATAAGGTCATGGGGTGACAGTAGATATTATCACATAGGGGTCGGGTAAATAAAATTTTGATATTATCAACATGAAGTCGGGTAGGGACCCTTTATGATATTTAAACATAAAAGTCAGGTAGGGAAAAGTTATGAATTTCAACAAAGGTCGGAGTGACAGTATTTTTTATCAACATAGAGGGGGTGGGGGACATGTCATGAAATCAACAGAGGGCAGGTGGGGGTTTGAAAAAAAAGGGGGGGGGGGGTTTTTTTTGGGGGGGGGGGGGCATTATATATTACAACAAAGGGGCAGGTGAGGGACATGTCAGATTTTTCAACATGAGAGGCGGTGGATACTTTCATGATATTATCAACATGAGAGGTCAGTGAGGTGACTGTCATGATTTTACAACATGAGGGTCAGTGAGGACACTTTTAGATATTATCAACAAAAGGGCGGGTGGGGTGACATGTCATATATTACAAATAGGGGTCAGGTGAGAGACAGTCAGATTTTATAACATGAAGGCAGGTGATACATACTACCAGTATATACCTGACTTACCACCACTGATTTCCCACCACTGACTTACCCCCACTGACTTACCACCCTGACTTCCCACCATTGACTTACCACCACTGACTTACCACCACGACTAACCACCACTGACTTACCACAACGCCTTACCACACAGACTTACCCCCACTGACTTACCCCACTGACTTACCACAACTCTTACCACCACGATTTACCCCCATGACTTACCACCACTGACTTACCACCACTTACTAACCCCCACTGACTACCACAACGACTTACCACCACTGATTTACCACCACGATTTAAACCGCCACTGACTAACCACCACGATTTACCACAACTGACTTACCCCCACGATTTCCACCCACGACTTACCACCACGACTTACCACCACTGACTTACCACCACGATTTACCCCACTGACTTCCACCACTGACTTACCCCACGACTTACCACCCATGACTTACCACCACTGACTTACCACCACTGATTTCCACCACTGATTTACCACCACTGACTTACCACCCCTGCTTACCACCACTGACTTACCACCCGACTTCCCACCACTGATTTACCACCACGACTTCCCACAACGACTTACCACCACTGACTTACCACCACTGACTTACCCCCACTGCTTACCACCACTGACTTCCACCACTGCTTACCACAACGACTTACCCCCACTGACTTACCACCACTGACTTACCCCCAAAAGCCCTTACCACAACTGATTACCACCACGACTTACCACCACTGACTTACCACCACGACTTACCCCACTGATTTTCCCCACCACTGATTTACCCACAACTGACTCCACCACTGACTTACCCCCACGACACCACCATTACTTACCACCCTGATTTTCCCACACTGACTTACCACCACTGATTTTCCACCACGACTTACCAAACGACACCACCACTGATTTTACCCCCACTGACTTACCACCACGACTTACCACAACTGATTTCCACCACTGACTTAAGACCGATTTACCACAACGACTTCCCCACAACTGACTTACCACCACTGCTTAAACCCACCCTACTTACCACAACGACTTACCACCACTGATTTTCCACCACTGACTTCCACCACTAAATTACCCCCCCGACTTCCCCCACCACTGACTTCCCCCCACTGCTTCCACCACTGATTTAAACCCCACCACTGACTACCACCACGACTTACCACAACTGACTTCCCAAACTGATTTTACCACCATGATTTCCCCACCACTGATTTACCACCACTACTTACCACCACTGACTTACCACCACTGACTTACCACCACTGACTTACCACCACTGACTTACCACCACTGACTTACCACCACTGACTTACCACCACTGACTTACCACCCGCTTACCACCCCTGACTTACCACCACTGACTTACCACCACTGACTTACCACAACTGACTTACCACCACTGACTTACCACCACTGACTTACCACCACTGACTTACCACAACTGACTTACCACCACTGACTTACCACCACTGACTTACCACCACGACTTACCACAACAAACTTACCACCACTGATTTTTACCCCCACTGACTTACCACCACTGAAAACCACCACTGTTTACCACAACGACAAACCACCACTGATTTACCACCACTACTTACCACCACGATTTACCACACTGACTTCCCACCACGATTTACCACCACTGATTTACCAAAACTGACTTACCAAAACTGATTTACCCCCACTGACTTACCACCACTGATTTACCACAACTGACTTCCCACAAGACTTCCCACCAGCTTAACCACCACTGACTTACCACAACGACTTACCACAACTGACTTACCACCACTGACTTACCACCACTGACTTACCACCACTGACTTACCACAACTGATTTACCACCCTACTACCCCCACTGACTTACCCCCATGATTTACCCCCCTGACTTACCACAACTGAATACCACCACTGCTACCACCACTGACTTACCACCACGACTTACCAAACCACGACTTACCAAAACTGACTTACCCCCAAAGACTTACCACCACTGACTTACCACCACGATTTACCACCACGACTTACCACCATGACTTACCACCCTGACTTACCACCACTGCTTACCACCACGACTTACCACCACGACTTACCACCACTGATTTCCCCACCACTGACTTACCACCACTTACTAACCACCACGACTTACCACCACTGACTTACCACAACGACTTACCACCACTGCTACCAAACTGACTTACCACCACTGACTTACCCCCATGACTTACCACCACTGCTTACCCCCACTTACAAACCACCACTGACTTACCCCACTATTTCCCACCACGACTTCCACCACTGACTTTACCACCATTACTAACCACCACTGACTACCCCACTGACTTACCACCACTGACTTACCACCCTGACACCACAACTGACTTACCACCACTGATTTACCACCATGTTTACCACCCTGATTTCCCCACCACGATTTTACCACCACGACTTCCCACCACTGACTTACAACCACTGACTTACCAAACTGACACCAAACTCATAAAAATAAACAACCAAACAAAAAAACGAAAACACAAGAACAAAAACAGTATGACGTTAGCCCACCTAACACCGACCATTTTTCCTCGCATGATTGTTCCTCCAGCATGTTTGTTCCCTCATTTGTTCCTCGCATTTTTTGTTACCTGCATGTTTGTCCTGGGCATGATTTTTCCCTCAGCATAAATTGTTCCTCCATGATTTTTCCCTCGGCATCTTTGTTACCTGCATAATTGTTCCCGGGCATGATTTTCCTCGCATGTTTGTTCCTCTCATGATTGCCCTCGCATGATTGTTACTCCCGCATATTTTTTCCCGGCATGATTTTTCCCTCGGAAATAAATTGTTCCTCGGCATAAATTTTCCTCTGCATATTGTTCCTCGCATGATTGTTACTCTGCATGTTTGGGTTCCTCGCATGATTGTTCCTCTGCATGATTGTTCCCGGCTGATTGTTCCTCCAGATTGTTCCTCCATGATTTTTCCTCTGCATGATTGCTCCTCTCATGATTGTTACTCGCATGATTTTTCCTCGGCATGTTTTTCCTCTGCATTTTGTTCCCTGCTGATTGTTACTCGCATGATTGTTACTCTGCATGATTGTTCCCCGCATGATTGTTACTCTGCATGATTGTTACCTGCAGTTTTTCCCTGGGCATGATTGTTCCTCTGCTTTATTTTTTCCTCCATATTTTTCCTCGAATTGTTCTCTGCATGGTTCCTCGCATGATTGTTCCTCACATGATTGTTCTCTGATATTGTTTCTCTGCATGATTGTTACTCTCATGTTTGTTCTCGGCATTAGTTCCTCGGCATGATTGTTCCTTGCTGATTTTTACTCTCTGATTGTTCCTGGGCAATTGTTCCCCGCATGATTGTTCTCTGCATTTTTGTTCCCGGGCATGTTTTGTTCCTCGCATGATTGTTCCCTGCATGATTTTTTATCGCATATTTTTCCTCGGCATGATTTTTCCTGGGCTGATTTTTCCTCCATGATTGTTACTCTGCATGTTTGTTCCTCGGCATGATTTTTCCCTGCATATTGTACTCTGCATGATTGCCCCGGGCAGTTTTGTTCCTCTGCATGATTGTTTCCTCTGCATGATTGTTCTCTGCTATTGTTCCTCGCTGATTGTTCCTCTGCATGATTGTTCTCTCATGATTGTTCCTGGGCATGATTTTTCCCCCAAAGATTGTTCTTCGGCATGATTGTTCCTCGCATGATTTTTTCCTCTGCAGATTGTTACTCTGCATGATTTTTTCCCTCATGTTTTCCTCTGCATGATTGTTCCCATCATGATTGTTCCTCGGCAGATTGTTACCGCGATTTTTTCTTGGGCATGATTGTTCCTCTGGTGATTTTTTCCTCTGCATGAGTTCCTCGGCATGATTTTTCCTCTGCATGATTGTTACCCCCGCATGATTGTTCCCCGGGGCATGATTGTTCCTCGCATGATGTTACCTGCAGATTTTCCTCGCAATTGTTACTCTCATGATTGTTCTTCGGCATGATTTTTCCTCTGCATGATTGTTCCCGCATGATTGTTCTTCGCATGTTTTTTCCCCTGCATGATTGTTCCTGGGCATGTTTGTTCCTCCATGATTTTTACTCGCATGATTTTTCCCTCGCATGATTGTTCCTCTGCATGATTGTTCTCTGCATGTTTGTTCCTGGGCATGTTTGTTACTCTGCATGATTGTTCTTCGCAAGATTTTTCCCTCTGCAGTTGTTACTCTGCATGTTTGTTCCCGCATATTGTTCCTCGCATGATTGTTACTCTGCATGATTGTTCCTCGCATGAGGGTTCCTCTCATGATTGTTACTCTGCATGATTGTTCCTCTCGTTGTTCCTCTGCATATTGTTTCCTCGCAGATTGTTACTCTGCACATTGTTCCTCTGCATGATTGTTTACTCTGCTGATTGTTCCCGCAGATTTTTACTCTGCAGATTTTTCCTTTTGACATGATTTTTCCCTTTGCATATTTTTTCCCCCTTGCAGGATTTTACTCTGCAGATTGTTACTCTGCATGATTCTTCTCGCAGATTGTTCCTCTCATGATTGTTACTCTGCTGATTTTTCCTCTGCATGATTGTTACTCTGCATGATTGTTACTCGCTGATTTTACTCGCTGATTGTTGCTCTGAAATGATTGTTCCTCTGCATGTTTTTCCTCTGCATGTTTGTTACTCTGCATGATTGTTGCCTGCATGATTTTTTACTCTGCATGATGTACCTGCATGATTGTTACTCTGCATTTTGTTACTCGCGATTTTCCTCTGCATGATTGTTCCTCGCATGATTGTTCCTCTGCATGATTTTTCCTCTGCATGATTGTTACTCTGCATGATTGTTACTCTGCATGATTGTTACTCTGCATGATTGTTGCTCTGCATGATTGTTACTCTGCTATTTTCCTCTGCTGATTTTTCCTCGCATAAATGTTACTCTGCATGATTTTTCCTCTCATGTTTGTTACTCTGCATGATTTTTCCTCTGCATGATTGTTCCTCCATATTTTTCCTCGCATGTTTGTTACCTGCATGATTGTTCCTCTGCATGATTGTTACTCTGCATGATTGTTCCTCTGCATGATTGTTCCTCTGCATGATTGTTACTCTGCATGATTGTTACTCTGCATGATTGTTACTCTGCATGATTGTTACTCTGCATGATTTTTTCCTCTGCATGATTTTCCTCGACATGATTGTTCCTCGCAGATTGTTACCTGCATGATTTTTCCTGGGCATGATTTTTCATCTGCATGATTGTTACCTGCATGATTTTCTCAGCTGATTTTTACTCTGCATGATTGTTACCGCAGATGTTACTCGCATGATTTTTACCTGCATGATTGTTCTCTGAAAGATTGTTGCTCGCATGATTTTTTTCCTCGGCTAAATTGTTCCTCTGTTATTGTTTTTCGCATATTGTTCCTTTGATATGTTCCCTGCATGTTTGTTACCTCATGATTGTTACTCGGATGATTGTTACTCTGCTTTTGTTACCGGATAATTGTTCCTCGGATATTTTTCCTTTTGGGATGATTTTTCCTCTCATGATTGTACCGGATGATTGTTACTTCGCATTATTGTTACTCGAATGATTGTTACTCTGGATAATTTTCCTCGGGATGATTGTTCCTTTGGATGATTGTTCCCTGCATGACTGTTACTCTGGTGAATTTTTTACCTGCATGATTGTTACCTAAAATGTTGTACTCTGGATATTGTTACTCGGGATGATTTTTACGGGGCATACATTTTTTTGGGATGTTTGTTCCTCTGATAATTTTTCCTCTGGATGATTGTTCCTTTGGATGTTGTTACTCCAGAGGTTAATCTGGATATTGTTACCTGCAGATTTTACTCTGAATATTGTTACCGGGATAATTTTTTACTCGGGATATTTTTACCTGGAAAATTTGTTAATCGGGAGATTTTAAGTGCTGACTGTTTCTTTGGATGATTGTTCCCCGAATGATTGTTATCGGTGTTTGTTACTCTGGATATTGTTACTATGCAGATGGGTTCCTTTTGGATATGTTCTCTGGATGTTTATTCCTTTGGGAAAACTTTCCTCTGATGATTTTTCCTTGGATGTTGTTCCTGTGCCTGAGTTTTCCTCGGGATGTTTGTTCCTGTGCCTGATGTTCCTCTGGATGATTGTTACTCATTGCTACTCTGTTGAGTGTTACTCGGTGATGTTCCTCTGCAAAATTGTTCTCTGGATGAGGTAACTTTTTTTTTTTGTGTTACCTGCATGAGTTTACCTGGTTTTGTTCCTCTGGATGATTACTCCTTTGGATTTTGCCCTCTGGATGATTTTTCCCGGTGATTTTTCCCTTTTGGATTTGTTTCTTTGGAGATTTTTCCTCTGCATAAATTTTTACTTGCTCGATTTTTAAATCTGCTGATTGTTACCTGGTGTTTGCTTCTCAGGATATTGATCCTCTCATGATTTTTACTTTTCATATTGTTACTTTTGGTTTTGTTACCGGGAGTTGTTCTGGGCATGTTTTTAATCATGATTGTTACGGGGGACTATTTTTTTGGAATTGTTCCTCTCGATATTGTTACCTGCGTTTGTTACCTGCATATGTTACTCTGGGTGATTTTTATCGTGCAAACTATTTTTTTGGAAAATTGTTCCTGGGATAATTTGTTCCTCTGGATGATTGTTCCTTTGGATGATCTTCCTCGCAGATTTTTTCTCGGATGATTTTTACCGGATGTTTGTTGCTCGGGACAATTGTTACTCGGGATTTTGTTACTGGCATACTGTTTCTTTGGTGATTTTCCCCTGAATATTTTTTTTACTCTGGAGGATTGTTACTATCGATAGTTTCCTTTTTGGATATGCCCCTCGGGTTTGTTCCTCTGGATGAGTTCCTCTGGTAAATTGCCTTTTTGGATATTGTTACTCGCATGATGTTACCTGGATGGTTTACTCTGCATGAGTGTTACCTGGATGATTTTCTTTTTGCAAAATTTTCCTCTGGATAAATGTTACTCGTTGATTGTTACTCTGCTAATTGTTCCCTGATATTTTCCTTTGGATGATTGCCCTTTGGATGTTGTTCTTTGGGAGATTTTCCTCTGCAGATTTTTTCTTCGGGAGATTTTTTCCTCTGCATGATTCCCCCTCTGCCTGATTGTTCTTCGGGATATTGTTCCTCCATGATTGTTCCCTGCTTAAACTGTTACTCTGCAGATTTTCCCTGAATGATTGTTACTCGTAGATTGTTCCTCAAATATTTTCCTATGCATAATTGTTCCCGGGGTATTTCCCTCGGATGATGTTCATCTGAATGATTGTTCCACGGGGAAACGTTTCTCTAGATGTTTAAACGGGGTGATTGTTCGATGGAAGATTTTTCCTCAAATGATTTTTTCCCCTGGACAATTTTTCCTCTGGATTTTGTTCATCGGGATTATGTTCCTCGGGAGAGTGTTCATCTGGACATTGTTCCTCGGTGAGTGTTCCTCGGGATAAATGTTTTTTTTTGGATAAACCTTTTTCCTCTGGATAAAATATTCCTCTGGAAACCGTTTCTTTGGACGACTTTTCCTCTGGATGACTGTTCCTGATGTTGAGTGTTCCTCTGGATGAATGTTCCTCTGAATGAATGTTCCTCTGGATGACTGTTCCTTTGGACGACTGTTCCTCTGGATGACTGTTACTTTGGACGACTGTTCCTCTGGATGACTGTTACTTTGGACGACTGTTCCTCTGGATGACTGTTACTTTGGACGAGTGTTCATCTGGATGAGTGTTTCTCTGGATGAGTGTTCCTCTGGATGACTGTTCCTCTGGATGACTGTTCCTCTGGTCGAATGTTCATCTGGATGAGTGTTTCTCTGGATGACTGTTCCTCTGGATGACTGTTCCTCTGGATGAGTGTTCCTCTGGATGACTGTTCCTCTGGATGACTGTTCCTCTGGTCGAGTGTTCCTCTGGATGACTGTTCCTCTGGTCGAATGTTCATCTGGATGAGTGTTCCTCTGGATGACTGTTCCTCTGGATGAGTGTTCCTCTGGATGAGTGTTCCTCTGATGACTTACTCTGGACGAGTCTTCCTCTGGACGAGTCTGTCTCTGGATGAGTGTTCCTCTGGATAACTGTTCCTCTGGATGACTGTTCCTCTGGATGAGTGTTCCTCTGAACGACTGTTCGTCTGGATGACGGTTACTCTGAGTGAGTGTTCCTCTGGATGACTGTTCCTCTGGATGAGTGTTCCTCTGAACGACTGTTCGTCTGGATGACGGTTACTCTGAGTGAGTGTTCCTCTGGATGACTTTTCCTTTGGATGGCTGTTCCTGTGAACGAGTGTTCCTCTGGATGAGTGTTCCTCTGGATGAGTGTTCCTCTGGATGACTGTTCCTCTGGATGAGTGCTCCTCTAGATGAGTGTTCCTCTGGATGAGTGTTCCTCTGGACGAGTGTTCCTCTGGACGAGTGTTCCTCTGGATGAGTGTTTCTCTGGATGACTGTTCCTTTGGATAAGTGTTGCTCTGGAGGAGCGTTCCTCTGAACGAGTGTTCCTCTGGACCAGTGTTCCTCTGGATGAGTGTTCCTCTGGAGGAGCGTTCCTCTGAACGAGTGTTCCTCTGGACCGGTGTTCCTCTAGACGAGTGTTCCTCTGGATGGTTGTTCCTTTGAATGACTGTTCCTGTGAGTGAGTGTTCCTCTGGATGACTGTTCCTCTGGATGACTGTTCCTCTGGATGAGTGTTCCTCTGGATGACTGTTCCTCTGGATGAGTGTTCCTCTGGTTGAGTGTTCCTCTCGTTGAGTGTTCTTCTGAACCAACTGACACAAACTTGTGAACGCCTCGTTTAATCAGCTTTAAACTTACAGGAAGGATCAAAATGTGTTTGACACCAGCGTGTCACTGTCAGCCTGGCAGCTTTATTTACAACACTATGTCGACTTCTTTTTACCAAGTGATAACTCGTAACTACCCTGTATGACCACACGTTGTTGATCACCAACACATGCCCAGGTTGACATGCCCAGGTTGAGACAACTTTTATGACAAAACAGACCATTATCAGGATCACTGGATGTTTTTTGTTTTTTCTGCGAGTCAGTGTGGTATGAGTCGCCTCCTTTGACAATGTATTCCATAATTGTTTGATCTTGTTGTTTGGTTGTTTGCAGCATTCCTGAGTTCTCCTGGTGTACTGCTGTCAAACTTACATGTTGCCATATATTCTTTTCTCCTGAACAACTTTCTGAAGATAAAATGAATTGTTATAATGCTTATATTACGTGTGCTATAACATTTATGTTGTTATTAATTGTAAGATTATAGTAAGACTGGCAGTAATGAAGGGAGAACACATGCACCTGACGCCTGCCATTAAACTATATGGGCACCGCACACCTGCGTCTGTACCCAGGCACTGTGCGACGGAGGTCAAGAACCAGAAGCAGTAGAACGACCACGACGTGCAGCTAGAGGTCATACGACCTCCAACCGGCAATATATATATATATATATATTATATATATATATATATATATATATATATATATATATATATATATATATATATATATATATATATATATATATATATATATGAGATTGTATTCTTATTGTACTGTGAAGTAATTGAAAATTTCGAAATAACTAATATTTCTTTCTAGTGATATAACAATGCTCAGCGGGACCTGACAAAAACCCATTGCTGCGACCTCTGTAATCCTGCTTTTATTGTGCTACCACTCACAGGATGAGCACAGAGTGCACAATAAACTAGCCAATCATAACTAGCAGACTGGCAGGTGATAACACTGAATGGTGTGTTACTTATCCGTGACGCACCGTCCATTTTCAGCGTCTGACTGATACAGGAAGGAACTCACCACACACCTGCACCACTTGACACGGTGACCAACGGTCCCGTCCACACGTACACAGCAGTAACCGATACACTTAAGGGGTGTCACTAGATGGACTTGGACGAGCCAGGCTGGTATGTGACAACTTTCATTACCCGGTGGAGGAGGTGCTGAGACTGCCGCACTCTCAACACGTCTACACGAAGATGTTCGGTGAAGGTATAAATGGTATCACCGGGAAGTACAGACGCCTGGACTACACCTGCTCTATGATGTCAATACTGAGTCGTCATTCTGGCAAACATGTGATTTCTTAAAGAAATGTATTGAGAATGCAGTAACACTATAGCTGGATAAAGTCAACTTCTGCCAGGGAGAGGTGTAATATGGTGGCTTCACTGAGGAACAATATTAATTTTTACTGAATTCTTTTCAACCCGTTTTGGGAGAAAATAATTTTTATCATACGCTTCAGTAAATTAAATCAATTCAAGGTTTGATAAATTATTTTTCCAATATTGTTCTGTATCAGATGTATTACCATGAGTTTCTCTGATATATTAGTGATAATAATCAAATTTGTCAGAAATTATGTGGGGGACTCTTTTTTCCCACAAGCCTCGTCTCGAATTAAAATTCCACCCACATAACCACTGATAAGTTTGATACAAAAAAGTATTAAGTTACTGATGTTGATGAACGTCGGAGAGATGTGTGACTTTAGCAACACTGCGTCGCAACGATGTCTCAAGAAATCATAATGACGAGATTACAAGCAAACCACGGCACAGGTAGGGATTGAACCCGCGGTGAGTGAGTCGTAAAACTCTGGAGTTTTACGACTCACTCGCCGCGGGTTCAATCCCCACCTGTACCGTGGGTCTCAACAGATGGTTCCTGAATATTTATTATGAAATTGTAAGTCAATAACACTGTATGATTACGAAAAAAAATATGTGACTTGACATGAGTATATATATTATTACTACTAATTACACATTAAACACACAATTAGAAAACATTAAGAGACCCATTTATTCGATGTGTGATATATAACCGAACTCCTGCCTACACGATGGTAAACTAAAATTGGAAAATAAACACCTAACTTGCTGTGTGGTTTTTATACCACATATATGGAGACGAAATTAAAACTATATAGTTGACGGAGTGATATAATACCTTATACAACCACCACCGCGTCTGGTTGTCCATCTTGATCAACCACATTCTGATGGTTGCACTATATATCTGGATACTTCCAGATATACTTTATATTCGTTTATCTTGTGGTTACAAAACTCTGTCAATAATCTTACTATCGGCTCCGTTCTGTACGTTACGCCATTTTCTCGACGCTTCCCCCAGAACGTTATCTTATACACATACTTGTATATTTAATTAAATTCAGTGACACTTCCAGGTGTATAATACATTTTCCTTATCAGTATATTAATATCTTCTAAATTACAACAATTTCACCTCACTTTATCAACCTTTTACAGTATATAACGAAATTATAGGGAATATAGAGAGTGAGTTATCACCTTTCAAAAGTCATACCAATATTACTCACTTTCACTACTTTATATAAATATTATTATCTACCAGTTACCACACGCAAATTACCGGAAAATTATCAAAATTCAATATCCATGTCATGTGTCCAATATTCATATATTTTATAAAAATGTAAATTTTAAAGAGGTAGACGGGTAAGCCAGTGGAAGGCTTCGATCAAATGACCAAAACTCCAGTATCAGGTCATCATATGACTACGACCTACGTCAAGAAACAATTGTCGTGTTTACTGACGAATCTTTCTTAATCTCCAACACTCTTACTGTACTAGTGAAAAATAATTCTGAAACTACGGGCATGGCAACCTAGTTTGGTCTGAGTGCTTATATGCAATATTTTGGGTGTTTGACTGGGTTGTGTTACACCTCCTGGGCCTCTTCAGAATGTTTATCAATTTGGTCTTGTGTTAAGTTCTAGATGGTAGGCTTATTAATCTTTGAAAATAAAGATCTCTGGCCTCTTGTTGGTGTTGGTATCGTGGCACCTCTGAGAGTTATTGACTGATAGTTGCTAGGACTCCTGAAGGAGTTGAGGGGAGTGGACTAGCTGGAGTTAGGGGACTCCTGAAGGAGTTGATGGGGAGTGGACTAGCTGGAGTTAGGGGACTCCTGAAGGAGTTGAGGGAGAGTGGACTAGCTGGAGTTAGGGGACTCCTGAAGGAGTTGAGGTGGAGCAGACTGGCTGGAGTTACGGGACTCCTGAGGGAGTTGAGGTAGAGTGAACTGGCTGGGCTTCCGAGTTGTAAAGGACACTTTTCTCAGATCTACCAGCCACTGCAACACAACTAACAACTTTGGGAATCTCATGTGTGCATTTTCTTGCAGATTCCTAGAGAAGTGTGATTACTCGTCACTGACTGTCAACACTGAACAAGCTGGGTGAGTGCCATATCTTCCTGCATTCATATATATATATATATATATATATATATATATATATATATATTATATATATATATATATATATATATATATATATATATATGTGTGTGTATATATATATATAATTGTGGCATGCTAAGAGTATGTTACATTTTCTTTGGTATATATCACACATCCATAGAGGCATGACCCTCCAACCAGTGAACCAGGTGCTAAGGGTTTAACGAGGAGGGGCCCCATCGTTATACCAGCACCTTGATTCAACCAGCCAATCACAAAGAAGCCCACGAAAGTTGTGAAGCGATGTGGTACACTCGTGAAGCAGTGTTGACAGATTTACCTTCACAGCTGGTCACTACGGTTTTCATCGTGTCTTCATTCGCAGGCACATACTGTAAATACTGTACATAAACTATATACATATAATAAATACCAGCTTGTTTTTGGTGAAGGAAACAATCATTTACTCTGCTGACTTTCTTCTCGTTCCTAAGTGGTCATCGTGTTACGGCGAGGTGTGCAAGCCAAATAATCTATATCTTTGTTCGTAATAATAATTTTCTCCACATACAACTAGGAAGTGTCATAAAAATAATGCTGATTGCTTAGGTCCAGGTTACTTAAGCTACAAGAGGCTTTAAAATGATTGCGGAGATATTGGAAGTACGTTTGTCTCTCAGTTACATGAGGCAGGATCGAGCCTTCACTACTTCTTGTGCTACAGGAGTCACAAATGTTCACCGCTTATATAAAATATTGGAAGTATTATATGCCACTGATGCTCTGATAAAATATTTACTATCTTATCAGAGTTATACAAGTATTGTACAGACAGTATAACATATGGCATCACTCAGTATATATATATATATATATATATATATATATATATATATATATATATATATATATATATATATATATATATATATATATATATATATATATATATATAGGTAGTAGGTTGGTAGACAGCAAACACCCAGGGAAGTACTACCGTCCTGCCAGATAACTGTGAAACAGAAACCTGTAACTGTTTTGCATGATGGTAGGATTGCTGGTTTCTTTTTCTGTCTCATAAACACGCTAGATAACAGGGATATCTTGCTACTCCTACTTACACTTTGGTCACACTTCACAGACATGCACATGCATATATATATATATACATACATCTAGGTTTTTCTCCTTTTTCTACATAGCTCTTGTTCTTCTTTATTTCTTCTATTGTCCATGGGGAAGTGAAAAAGAATCTTTCCTCCGTAAGCCATGCGTGTCGTATGAGGCGACTAAAATGCCGGGAGCAATGGGCTAGTAACCACTTCTCCTGTAGACATTTACTAAAACAGAGAAGAAGAAAAACTTTATAAAACTGGGATGCTTGAATGTGCGTGGATGTAGTGCGGATGACAAGAAACAGAAGATTGCTGATGTTATGAATGAAAAGAAGTTGGATGTCCTGGCCCTAAGCGAAACAAAGCTGAAGGGGGTAGGGGAGTTTCGGTGGGGGGAAATAAATGGGATTAAATCTGGAGTATCTGAGAGAGTTAGAGCAAAGGAAGGGGTAGCAGTAATGCTGAATGATCAGTTATGGAAGGAGAAAAGAGAATATGCATGTGTAAATACAAGAATTATGTGGATTAAAGTAAAGGTTGGATGCGAGAAGTGGGTCATAATAAGCGTGTATGCACCTGGAGAAGAGAGGAATGCAGAGGAGAGAGAGAGATTTTGGGAGATTTTAAGTGAATGTATAGGAGCCTTTGAACCAAGTGAGAGAGTAATTGTGGTAGGGGACCTGAATGCTAAAGTAGGAGAAAACTTTTAGAGAGGGTGTGGTAGGTAAGTTTGGGGTGCCAGGTGTAAATGATAATGGGAGCCCTTTGATTGAACTTTGTATAGAAAGGGGTTTAGTTATAGGTAATACATATTTTAAGAAAAAGAGGATAAATAAGTATACAAGATATGATGTAGGGCGAAGTGACAGTAGTTTGTTGGATTATGTATTGGTAGATAAAAGACTGTTGAGTAGACTTCAGAATGTACATGTTTATAGAGGGGCCACAGATATATCAGATCACTTTCTAGTTGTAGCTACACTGAGAGTAAAAGGTAGATGGGATACAAGGAGAATAGAAGCATCAGGGAAGAGAGAGGTGAAGGTTTATAAACTAAAAGAGGAGGCAGTTAGGGAAAGATATGAACAGCTATTGGAGGATAGATGGGCTAATGAGAGCATAGGCAATGGGGTCGAAGAGGTATGGGGTAGGTTTAAAAATGTAGTGTTAGAGTGTTCAGCAGAAGTTTGTGGTTACAGGAAAGTGGGTGCGGGAGGGAAGAGGAGCGATTGGTGGAATGATGATGTAAAGAGAGTAGTAAGGGAGAAAAAAGTTAGCATATGAGAAGTTTTTACAAAGTAGAAGTGATGCAAGGAGGGAAGAGTATATGGAGAAAAAGAGAGAGGTTAAGAGAGTGGTGAAGCAATGTAAAAAGAGAGCAAATGAGAGAGTGGGTGAGATGTTATCAACAAATTTTGTTGAAAATAAGAAAAAGTTTTGGAGTGAGATTAACAAGTTAAGGAAGCCTAGAGAACAAATGGATTTGTCAGTTAAAAATAGGAGAGGAGAGTTATTAAATGGAGAGTTAGAGGTATTGGAAGATGGAGGGAATATTTTGAGGAATTGTTAAATGTTGATGAAGATAGGGAAGCTGTGATTTCGTGTATAGGGCAAGGAGGAATAACATCTTGTAGGAGTGAGGAAGAGCCAGTTGTGAGTGTGGGGGAAGTTCGTGAGGCAGTAGGTAAAATGAAAGGGGGTAAGGCAGCCGGATTGATGGGATAAAGATAGAAATGTTAAAAGCAGGTGGGATATAGTTTTGGAGTGGTTGGTGCAATTATTTAATAAATGTATGGAAGAGGGTAAGGTACCTAGGGATTGGCAGAGAGCATGCATAGTTCCTTTGTATAAAGGCAAAGGGGACAAAAGAGAGTGCAAAAGTTATAGGGGGATAAGTCTGTTGAGTAAAGTGTATGGTAGAGTTATTATTGAAAGAATTAAAAGTAAACGAGAATAGGTAGAGATAAAAAGAGGGAATTTTTGGGAAAGGGTAGGGGTGTGGGGAGCCCAGGTTGTTTAATAAAAATTAAGTAAAAGAAAATTTGGAAGGTTTTAAAGAGGCGTGGATTAAAGGATTGGAAAAAAAGGGGTTGTACAGGTGGATAAGGGGGAATTTGGAGAAATTGCAGGTTGGTTAGAAGTAGGTTCAAAAGAAGTTAAAGTAATACAGGAAAGAGTAAAGTTAGATACAAAAAAGGGATAAATTTCCCAGTTAAAAGTAGGGAAAAGGAATTGTATTCAGTTTTTAATATATTTATAGGATGGGTTTGTAAGTTAAAGGGGGAAAAGGGGTGAGGGGTTTTAAAAGGAGCGTGGAGAAAAGAAATTTCCACAAAAGTGGGAAAGTTGAAGTATGTTTTCCTAATACACGGGTGTCATGGGAGAATTTGAGGGGGAAAGGGGGGCCGGGGAGATTGGTAGAGGGAATTTTTTGGGTGGAAAAGAAAAAAATTTTAAAAAGTTTAAGGAAAGGGGAAGGTTGGGGGATACCAAAATTTTTGTAGGGAAAGGGCGGGAGGAAGGGTTGGAGGGGTGGAATTGTTTTAGATATTGGGAGGACGTGTCAAGAGGATGGGTTAGGGGAAGGAAGGGGTGAATCTGGGAAATTGGGATGAGGGGAAAGGGGTTTTGGTGTGCACTTGGATTCCCGGGGCAGCTGTTTTGAGAAGAGGAATGGAGAGATATTTTTTTAATACACTCTTTGGGGTTTGTAAAGCATAAAAATGAAGGGGTTCAGGGAAAGGCAGGGGCAGTTGAGAGAAGTCATGGTCTGAGGGAATGTGGGTTAATAAATGAGGAACGATTTGGAAGAAGGGAGGAGGTGGATTAAAGTTTTTTTCCGGGACCCCTGGGTGGGAATGGAGGGGGTTTAATTAAAAATAGAAAAAATACTTTTTAAAAATTAATATATTTAGTAAAAAAAATGTAGAAATTAATAGATGGGGGTAAAGGGAAAGGGTTTTGGGTTGCGAGCTTACTTAAAAGGGTTTGCCTTTGGCGTGTTTGATAAGTGAAAGACAGATGGTTTAAACTTGACGGGCTTTGAGTGTACCAAAGGGTTAATTTTGGGAAATGGGATTCCAGAAAAACCGATTGGTACAAAAAGTTTAAAACGGGGTGCCTCCTAAAAAGAGGGGTTTATGTTTTCTGAAAAATTATTTAAAACCATGAAAAAGTGATGGAGTGAATAAGGTGAAAGTTTTTCTTTTTTCGGGGCCCAAACCCCAGCTTGGGGGGTCAGTTTTAAAATAAAAATTATAAAATAAACAAATAAATTTTTAATATATATAAAAAATTAATATTCCTTATTAATAATCTTTTTATTTCCCTATTAAAAATGGTTCCCCCCATTCTATGGACAGAACATTTTTCATAAAGCCAAGTTTCCATTTTCCCCTTGGCACCTGACATCCTTTACCGGACATGAAAACTCCTTCCCACGGGCTTCAAATGCCCTCCTTCAGGAACTGAACACATCCTCTTCCCCTAAGGAAAATAACGATGAAGAAACCCCTTCCCCACTTGGGAACCCGAACCCCCATTTTTCCCTTTGGTGGTTTTTCCCCCCTGGAAAATTTTCAAACCAATGAAAGTTTTACTGGACCCCTCACACGGCCCCCTTCCCCCCGGGGTAAAACTTAAACGCCTCCAATTCCCCTGACCCACACCCCCTTTTCCCCTATAAAACCTCAAACGTTTCCCCCAGGACACAAAAATTAAACAACCCCTACCAGCCCCCTTTCCCTTCATGGACCCTCCCCCCCTTTCCCAAAAGGCCCGACATTGGGCCCTTCCCACCTCCCTCAGAACCCTTCTCCCCCTCCCTGACAACCTGGCCCTCCCCCCTTCCCCTCACCTGGAAAACCTGCACACGCCCTCCTTCCCTCACCTGGACACCTGCACACGCCCCCCTTTCCCCTCACCTGGACACCTGCACACGCCCTCCTTCCCTCCCCTGGACACCTCACACGCCCTCCTCCCTCACCTGGACACCTGCACACGCCCTCCTTCCCTCACCTGGACACCTGCACACGCCCTCCTTCCCTCACCTGGACACCTGCACACGCCCTCCTTCCCTCACCTGGACACCTGCACACGCCCTCCTTCCCTCACCTGGACACCTGCACACTCCCTCCTTCCTTCACTTGGACACCTGCACACGCCCCCCTTTCCCCTCACCTGCACACGCCCTCCTTCCCTCCCCTGGACACCTGCACACGCCCTCCTTCCTCACCTGACACCTGCCACACGCCCCCCCTTCCCTCACCTGGACCCCTTTGCACACGCCCTCCTTCCCTCACCTGGACACCTGCACACGCCCTCCTTCCCTCACCTGGACACCTGCACACGCCCTCCTTCCCTCACCTGGACACCTGCACACGCCCTCCTTCCCTCACCGGGAACACCTCCCACACCCCTCCTTCCCTCACCTGGACACCTGCACACGCCCTCCTTCCCTCACCTGGACACCTGCACACGCCCTCCTTCCCTCACCTGGACACCTGCACACGCCCTCCTTCCATCACCTGAACATTCCATCAATCTTGATGGGCTGTCCACATGGACTCCAGGCTGAGGGACTGATTACCTCAAACTTCTCCAGATCTCCAACCATTCTTCTCTGTACTGGACTGAGGAAGTCACTGGTTGGCGAAACATTTCAACAAGAAAGAGACGCAAGTGTTGCACTAGTGACTAGTTGATCAACTTGTCGATTTTCTGAACCATTTTATCAGTATTTCTGATCACCCTGATGACGTGTTTGCTCGGGGGAATTCTCCTCTCCTCTGCCGGACAACGAATCTTCCTTCCTCGGTTGGCAGCACACTCAGCTCGCACGTTGAGTGTCAGTGGTTCGATCCCCGGTATGGGTGGAAACAGTGAGTGTGCTTAAGACATCTGCTGTCCCTGGGTGTTATTCGACTGAGTCGCATCCTGGGGACAAAATTAACCTAAGTTGCCCAAAATGCACTGTATAACAAGGGGTTTTCTATATAGTATGTCACTGATGTCAGCTATGGTCTGTATAAGTTGTATCATTCACTTGTAGAAATAAGGATTATTATTATTATTATTATTATTATTATTATTATTATTATTATTATTATTTTAATTATTATTATTATTATTATTATTATTATTATTTTTTTCTCTTGAGAGAAAACCTTTGAAGCAGTTACAACTGAAGAACCTACAAACTCTTACCATACAATAGAGCGAAAAAGTAATGTGAAGGACCTGGGAGTGATAATGTCAGAGGATCTCGCCTTCAAAGACAACAACAATGTATCTACCTCATCCGCTTGGAAAACGATAGGATGGATAATGAGAACCTTCAAAACTAGGGACGCCAAGCCCATGATGATTCTCTTCAAATCGCTTGTGCTCTCTAGGCTGGAATACTGCTGTACGCTAACGGTCCCCTTCAAGGCTGACGACATTGCAGACCTGGAGAGTGTACAAATAACTTTCACGGCACACATAAGTGCGATAAGGCACATAAACTACTGGGAACGGTTGAAGGTCCTTGATCTGTATTCCCTGGAACGCAGGCGAGAGAGATCAGGTATTAGCACCAAACTTGCACACGAAAATCACTCCCTATGAAAGCAAAAGACTCGGCAGGAGATGCAACATTCCCCCGATGAAAAGCAGAGGCGCCACGAGTACACTGACAGACAACACAATAAGTGTCAGGGGCCCCAAAACTGTTCAGCTGCCTCCCAGCATACGTAACAGGTATTACCAATAGACCCCTGGCTGTCTTCAAGAAGGCACTGGCCAGGCACCTAAAGTCAGTACCTGACCAGCCGGGCCGTGGTTCGTACGTCAGTTTGCGTGCGGCCAGCAGTAACAGTGTGGTTGATCAGACCCTGATCCACCACGAAGCATATCCTCATTGTCCTACTGAAGTCTCCCAGCTCAGACTGACACTGCTGAAGTCTCCCAGCTCAGGCTGACACAGTGAAGTCTCCCAGCTCAGGCTGACACTGTGAAGTCTCCCAGCTCAGGCTGACACAAATGAAGTCTCCCAGCTCGGCTGACACAGTGAAGTCTCCCCGCTCAGCTGACACTGGAAGTCTCCCGCTCAGGCTGAATACTGAAGTCTCCCACTCAGGCTGACACTAGTGAAGTCTCCATCTCAGGCTGACACTATGAAGTCTCCCAGCTCAGCTGACACTATGAAGTCTAAACCCGCTCAGGCTGACACTATGAAGTCTCCCCGCTCAGGCTGACACTATGAAGTCTACCCCGCTCAGGCTGACACTGTGAAGTCTCCCCGCTCAGGCTGAACTATGAAGTCTCCCCAGCTCAGGCTGACACTTTGAAGTCACCAGCTCAGGCTGACATGTGAAGTCTCCCAGCTCAGGGTGACACTATGAAGTCTCCCAGCTCAGGCTGACACTTTGAAGTCTCCCAGCTCAGGCTGACACTATGAAGTCTCCCAGCTCAGCTGACACTGTGAAGTCTCCCAGCTCAGCTGACACTATGAAGTCCCCAGCTCAGGCTGACACTTTGAAAGTCTCCCCGCTCAGCTGACACTAGAATCCCCCCCAGCTCAGGCTGACACTGTGAAGTCTCCAGCTCAGCGGGCACTTTGAAGTCTCCACTCAGGCTGACACTGTGAAAATCTTCCAGCTCAGGCTGACACTACTGAAGTCTCCCAGCTCTCAGGCTGACACTGTGAAATCTCCCACTCAGGCGACACATGAAGTCTCCCAGCTCAGGCTGACACTAGTGAAAGTCTCCCAGCTCAGGCTGACACTAGTGAAGTCTCCAGCTCAGGCTGGGCACTAGTGAAGTCTCCAACTCAGGCTGACACTGTGAAGTCTCCCAGCTCAGGCTGACACTATGAAGTCTCCCAGTCAGGCTGAAATGTGAAGTCTCCCAGCTCAGGCTGACACTATGAAGTCTTCAAACTCAGGCTGACACTAATGAAGTCTTCCAGCTCCCGGCTGACATAGTGAAGTCTACCAGCTCAGGCTGACACTACTGAAGTCTCCCAGTCAGGCGACACTGTGGGAAATCTCCCCGCTCAGCTGACACTGTGAAGTCTACCAGCTCAGGCTGACACTGTGAAGTCCCCAGCTCAGGCTGACACTATGAAGTCTCCCAGCTCAGGCTGACACTTGAAGTTCACCAGCTCAGGGTGACACTATGAAGTCTCCCAGCCAGGCTGACACTGTGAATCTCCCAGCTCAGGCTGACACTATGGGAAATCTCCCAGCTCAGGCTGACACTATTTAATCTCCCACTCAGGCTGACACTAGTGAAGTCTAAACCCGCTCAGGCTGACACTGTGAAGTCTCCCCGCTCAGGCTGACACTTGTGAAGTCTCCCCGCTCAGGTGACACTATGAAGTCTCCCAGCTCAGGCTGACACTGCTGAAGTCTCCCAGCTCGGGTGACACTCTTAAGTCTCCCAGCTCAGGCTGACACTCTGAAGTCTCCCAGCTCAGGCTGCACTCTGAATCACCCCGCTCAGGGTGACACTCTGAAGTCTACCAGTCAGGCTGACACTGCTGAAGTCTCCCAGCTCAGGCTGACACTATGAAGTCTCCCAGCTCAGGCTGACACTAGTGAAGTCCCAGCTCAGGCTGGGCACTTTCTGAAATCTCCAGCTCAGGTGACACTACTGAAGTCTCCCAGCTCGCTATCACTATGAAGTCTCCCAGTCAGACTGACACTGCTGAAGTCTCCCAGCTCAGGCTGACACTGCTGAAGTCCCCAGCTCAGGCTGACACTACTGAAGTCCCCAGCTCAGGCTGACACTGTGAAGTCACCAGCTCAGGCTGACACTATGAAGTCTCCCAGTCAGGGTGACACTATGAAGTCTCCCCGCTCAGGCTGACACTAGTGAAGTCTCCCCAGCTTCAGGCTGACACTACTGAAGTCTCCCAGCTACTTGCTGACACTAGTGAAGTCTCCCAGCTCAGGGTGACACTGCGAAGGGCTCCAGCTCAGCTGACACTACTGAAGTCTTCCCAGCTCAGGTGACACTATGAAGTCTCCCAGCTAGGCTGACATCTGAAGTCTCCAGCTCAGGTGACACTATGAAGTCTCCCCGTCTTTCTGACACTGTGAAGTCTCCAGCTCAGGTGACACTCTGAAGTCTCCCAGCTTACTGACACTATGAAGTCTCCCAGCTAGGCTTGACACTACTGAAGTCTCCCCGCTAGGCAGACACTACTGAAGTCTCCCCGCTAGGCTGACATACTGAAGTCTCCCAGCGGCCCGACACTATGAAGTCTCCCAGCTAGGCTGACACTAGGAAGTCTCCCCGCTGGCGACACTATGAAGTCTCCCAGCTAGGCTGACATACCCGAAGTCTCCCCGCTAGGCTGACACTACTGAAGTCTCCCAGCTTTCTGACACTATAAAATCTCCCAGCTAGCGACACTCTGAAGTCTCCCAGCTGGCTGACACTACTGAAGTCTCCCAGCTAGACGACACTACTGAAGTTTTCCAGCTAGGGGACACTCTGAAGTCTCCCAGCTAGAAAAGACACTCTGAAGTCTCCCAGCTGGCAGGGCACTACTGAAGTCTCCCAGCTAGGATGACACTACTGAAGTCTCCCAGCTAGACGAAAACTCGAAGTCTCCCAGCTAGCGACACTACTGAGTCTCCCAGCGAGACTGACATTTCTGAAGTCTCCAGCTAGCGACACTACTGAAGTCTCCCACTAGCCACTGACTCTACTGGGAAATCCCCCTAGCCCCAGCTGACACCCACTGAAGTCTCCCAGCTAGGCGACACTACCCGAAGTCTCCCAGCTGAGGGCGACACTACTGAAGTCTCCAGTTAAGCAACACTACTGAAGTCTCCCAGCTCAGCACTTACTGAAGTCTCCCAGCTAGCGACACTACTGAAGTCCCCAGCTGAGACTGACACTACTGAAGTCTTCCACTGAGACAGACACTACTGAAAGTCTTCCAGCTAGGACAGACACTACTGAAGTCTCCCAGCTAGCTGACACTACTGAAGTCTCCAGCTGAGACTGACATTTCTGAAGTCTCCCCGCTGAGACATACACTTCTGAAGTCTCCCAGCTGAGACGACCTACTGAAGTCTCCCACTGAGACTGACACTACTGAAGTCTCCCAGCTGAGACTGACACTACTGAAGTCTCCCAGCTGAGACTGACACTACTGAAGTCTCCCAGCTGAGACAGACACTACTGAAAGTCTCCCAGTTGAGACAGACACTACTGAAGTCTCCCAGTTGAGACAGACACTACTGAAGTCTCCCAGTGAAAACGACAAACTGAAGTCTCCCAGCTGAGACAGACACTACTGAAGTCTCCCAGCGGAGACTGACACTACTGAAGTCTCCCAGCTGAGACTGACACTACTGAAGTCTCCCAGCGGAGACTGACACTATTGAAGTCTCCCAGCTGAGACTGACACTACTGAAGTCTCCCAGCTGAGACAGACACTACTGAAGTCTCCCAGCTGAGACAGACACTACTGAAGTCTCCCAGCTGAGACTGACACTACTGAAGTCTCCCAGCTGAGACAGGCATTACTGAAGTCTCCCTGCTGAGACGACACCAAATGAAGTCCCCCCAGCTGAGACAGACACTACTGAAGTCTCCCAGCTGAGACTGACACTACTGAAGTCTCCCAGCTGAGACAGACACTACTGAAGTCTCCCAGCTGAGACTGACACTACTGAAGTCTCCCAGCTGAGACAGACACTACTGAAGTCTCCCAGCTGAGACAGACACTACTGAAGTCTCCCAGCTGAGACTGAACAGGGAACTAAAAACCTGAAGTCTCCCAGCTGAGACTGACACTACTGAAGTCTCCCAGCTGAGACAGACACTACTGAAGTCTCCCAGCTGAGACTGACACTACTGAGTCCCCCCCTAGGGTGAACAGGACCACTACTGAAAGTTCCCCCCGCTAGCTGCACTATGAAGTCTCCAGCTAGCGACACTATGAGTCTCCCAGCTGAGGAGACACTATGAAGTCCCCCCAGCTAGGCGACACTATGAAGTCTCCCAGGGTGAGGAACTGACCCCTACCCGAAGGTCTCCCAGCTGAGACAGCACTACTGAAGTCTCCCAGCTGGACTGACACTATGAAGTCCCCAGCTGAGACGAACTACTGAAGTCTCCCAGCTGAGACGACACTATGAAGTCTCCCAGCTGAGACAGACACTACTGAAGTCTCCCAGCTGAGACTGACCACTACTGAAGTCTCCCAGCTGTAGACGGGCACTACTGAAGTCTCCCAGGGAGACTGACACTACTAAAATCTCCCAGCTGAGACAGACACTCTGAAGTCTCCCAGCTGGACTGACCCCTACTGAAGTCTCCCAGCTGAGACAGACACTACTGAAGTCTCCCAACTGAGCGACACTACTGAAGTCTCCCAAAGCCCGAAGATCCCGCGACAGACACTACTGAAGTCTCCCACTGAGACAGACACTATGAGTCCCCAGCTGAGACGAATCTGAATCTCCCCTAACAACACCAGAAATTATGAAATAACATACAGAAGTTTTTCCCACAGAAGAACTCTGAATGGCCCCACTGCACTGAAATAATTCCAAATAAAATTCTCCCACTCCCCATCTAATCTCCCTCACTTTTGAATCTCCCCATAACTTCATACAAGTCCTCCTCTCCCTCTTCTCCCCTCCCTCTTCTTTTCCCCCTGTCAACTCTCTCCCCTCACCTCTTCTCCCCTCTCCTCTTCTCCCCTCTCTCTCTCTGGGCTCCCCTTCCCTCTTCTCCATCTTATCTACCTCTCTCCACTAACAACCACTAATTCTAGCTATCCATCTAATCTACTATCAACCTTTCTTTCTTTTTACAACGAGGTTTGAACAATTTAAGTTCCCCGTGAACCCATAAAGCTTGGGACAAGCTACGTACAAGTTTATGGGTTCTAATTTACTGGGTAACTAAGAGCTGTTACCTACATCACCTTATTTGAATATTAATTTTATTGAGAAACACTACAAGTTAGGGAAACATATGAAGTTGTGAGCCATCTGTGGGCCAGCACTCAAATCTTTACCACTATCCAGACATCAGTTTTCTGAAGAAGGTCATACTGAGTCATCCGGGGATAATAGAATGTTCCCCGTGGATAATTCTAGAAGGGTTTCCCCGCCAGATGAATTCTGAATTTTCCCGCTTTTGGGGCAGAATCTGTTCCCGCTGTCCTCAATGAGCCCAGTGGTACCTACAATGTTTGGCCTTTTACATCCCTCCCCGTTTTTGAAGGCTCCCCGCTGAAAGACAGACACCAATGGGTTTCCCGGGGAGAGATGAAGCTCTGCTCAGCTCACTCTGGGCAAGCAGTGCAATGAAGGGGCCAGGGCAAACCAAGAATAGTGGAAAAACTCAAGGGGTTGAAAACGACTTGGTTCCCTCGTACAGAATCTTGCAACCCCTACTGTCAAGCAGATGCGAGATACGGTGAAGTGCTGTAAGCCTCCTGGCTGCCTTGTTTGCAAGATGTACAACATGGTTCTTCATGGTCAGTTTGGAGTAAAATTTCACCCCAAGGATATCAACTTCTTCCTTGTTACAAAAAACGCGATATCTAATAATGATAGAGATCTCCAGTGAATACTAGAAAGGTCTGCCCTTCTAGCATCCAGCCTGTTACTGGGTTTATGTAACAAGTAGTCAGTATCCTGGTCCAATTATCCATTAGAATTTAGTAAGATTCAGTATTGCTTCAGGATTACAACTGGTAGGCTACTAACTAAAGAAATTAAAAATTAATAAGTTTATTAATAACAATAAAGTTGTCTCGGCGTATAAGATCAAAGTAAATTATAGTAATTAATCGAATATAATATATGATACAAGTTGGTACACTTCTCTGGTGTACAGTAGTATTGTGCTGAAGGTACATGTCACATGGTGTACAGTAGTATTGTGCTGAAGGTACATGTCACATCTTTATGGCTTTTAAGTACCGTCTGGTACACTGTTAACATTTAATAACATAATACAAATATATACAAGTAAGTTTGTGTGTATGTGTGTAAGTGCTCTAAGTAGTTCGCTATGTCTCAAGACTCGACTAGACTTAACCAGTGGCTGACAAAGTCCTCACATAAACTAACTTCTTTACCAACTGGCAATCAGAACAGCTTGCTTGAACAATAAAACGACTGATAAGCCGAACAGGAATATAACAAGCAACAGCGACACAGAATCAGGAACAAGGAAATAATATAACTACACTAAGTAGGGACCATCTGCAGATCCTCCACAAAAGTCACAAAACTCCCATACTACTGAATCTAAGTTCAGCATTAGAAAATCCCCGACTGTGACAGCACACATATACCAGTACAAATTAGGTCAGAAGCTACAGTTCAGGATCAGAGTTTCTCAGTGCCTATGCGACACACAACCTCCGTACAACGTCGAAAATCACTAAGTCTAGGCTATGTTCTGTGAACAGTTACACAGAACCAACACAAGAAAGAGACAGAGATGGTCTTCCAACAAGGGCCCACAAAGGAGAGCTAGACAGGGACATCTTGTTGGAAGCAACTTCAAACAAACAAGAGCGAGTGCAGGCCAGGCAGACTCTACTCCAGGTGAGGTGTGATTGCCCCACCCTGATCACGTGACTCTCCGTGGACTTCTGCTGCCCAGCAACACAGAAGCCAGCAGCAAAACGAGAGGAGCGATAACACAGTAGTTAGACAATGTTGTCAGCTACTTAACACTCACGAACTATGAGCACTGAATAATATATAAATGTTACATCCTACCTAATAATATAACTAAGTCAAATAAGAATATAAAGCAATATATTTACGATTTAGCTAATATTGCAAATATAAGCAAAAATTATATGAACAGGTAATATACATTATATACATTGTGACCCATTCAGGGGTCGCAATACACACATGCATACATGCATACATACCTGACAACACTGAGACTGTTATAATCATTATAAGCCACGATATGGGTGGGGTTAGAACTCATGGCGAGTGAGTCTTAAAACTCCAGGGCAGTGCATAAACCACTGGGTTAGCTAGCTATAGTAATGACTTTGAGAGGACTTGAGCTTGAGCTCGTCACAGCCACGCTGGCTGGAGATTCATCTGTAAAATCTTGCATTCGTGGCCACAGTGGTGGCCCATGTTAACCTCCCTATGGCGTATAAATATACGTACCTAGTTGGATGAATCTTATTGTAGCCAGCTGACCCAGTGACTTACGCGCTGACCTGGAGTTATACGACTCACTCGCCATGATTTCAAACCCCATCCGTTCCCTGGTTTGTTTACAATCGTGTTATTACGATTTCGTCAGTTAAAATCTTCATAGTTCTGAAACACATAAATATGGAGCACGAACAAGTAGTAATGAGCAGTGGGCAAAAATTTTAATTTAGCTAACTGACTTTACTGCCAGAGTGTGGTTACTGTTTGCTGCCCGTCTTGTAGTATAAAAGCTGTCGTCTCGCTAACTGCAAAGCGGAGCCAAGTATGGTGCTTTGATAATATTGGATTTGGACATAAAAGTGAGGTAACCCACATCTCTCCAACGTCGAAGGTTCTGCTGAATTGACAAATCCAACGAAGCTATGTTCAGTTGAGAGGTAAGTCACCTCGCACACAGATGAGACAGGGGGTTGAGGGGATGGGAGGGAATCCAAGAAAGTGGAGCATACTCAAAGTGTGACAGCAATTGTGCCTCGTACAGTTCTGCAGCGTCTGTTGTCGAGCTTTAGTGCTGTTAACTTCTTGGCTGCTGTGTTTGAAATATTTAATATATTCTTCATAGATTTTTTGGAGTCAAATTCTACGCTTGTATATTCACCTCATCCCTGGGTTTCACCACTCTTCCAGTCATTCTTACCACTGCTCCAGCATTACCATCATGCTGCCTAGACACCATCATTTGTGTCTTCTCGGAAGCAAATGTGGCCTGCCATGGTTTTCTCCTGCCTCATGTATCTGTAATGTGATGATTAATATGTTGAAAACACCAGGCATCTCCTCTCTTGCATAACTAAATGTTATGCAGGAAACACCTCCATAGGCATGAGATTCTGGGATGAGATGAAAGAGGTCACTGAAGTAGACATTTCACACCAATGGACCAAGCACATTTCCCTGTGGAACACTGGCAGTGATTGAATGTCTCTTTGACTGTTCCATTAAGAACTGCTCTTAGAGCTCTTCCTTGGAGATAATCACTAAGGAAGCACAGTGCAGAGCCAGAGACTTACGTGCTTGCAGTGTTGCCAAGAGTCCCTGGTGCCATATGGTTCGAAGGTGCCAGAAGTGTCCAGTACTACTGCGCAGCTGATCTTGAATTTATCCAGTGACTGGTGTCACATAGTCGAGAAAGCATTAGAGGATCAGCTGCAGAGTGACTTTTTATGAATCCATATTGACGTCTCAACGAGGCGAATGATAGCCGAAAAATACTATCATATGCCATGAGATAACTGTCTTAAAAATTCCGCTAGTGATTGACAGGAGTATCACTGATCTATAGTGGCTGATCACCACACAACTCTTCTTTGTATGAACAGGGTCCACATTTACCTTTTTCCACAAAGAAGGCAATTTTCCTGTGTTAGCAGAGTTGACAGATACGAGCGAGAGTTGATGCTAGCTGGCCAGCACAACTCAGCAACCTTGGGCTCACCTTATCTGGGACGACAGCCTTTCTTCTTGGCCCAGAGATTTGTCTTAATGAACCTCCAGTGTTGATAGACTGGCTCCTCTTGTTTGTGTACTGCTTGACTAAATAGGTGTGCAAGGTGAGTGCCCTTGAGGTGGGTAGGACACCGGTATAGCTCTGTGGGTATATAAGAGGCACAATAATACCTGCTAAACTGAGCCAGGTGAAGCTGTGTAAGAGACGAGTAAGAGTGACCACCAGATCTGAGATCCTTTTGGTTGGTTCGAGATAAAATTCTCTGGTTCTTTTTCTTGTTTCCACAATGATCCTCTTGGTTACGTCTCCTTAGATAGTAAAGACACCTGATGGCTGAAGCACTACTTAGGTTCATGAATTAGACACCTGTCAAACACTTGGATATCTTTACCGTGGAAAGTTTCGCCAACAAGTGGCTTCCTCAGTCCAGTACAGACAAGAGTGGGTGAAGATCAAAAGGAGTTTGAGGCAATCAGTCCCTCAGTAAGGGTACCTGAGTGTTCCAAAGAGGATGTGGTCAATCCATCAATCTAGAATGAGTATTTTGAGTGTCTAATTCATCAGAGTGTCGGTTCTGTGAACCAGCTTATTTAGTTGCCAGGAAGGCTGGTGTCTTGTTCAGTCCATCTCTTATTTCGCTGATGATTAAGTTAATTGTACCGTGATCATTTAGGTTATAAAATGGGGTTTAATACCCAGCACAGATGGTACGCTGGTGACTGCTCACTCAGTCAACCAGTCACTGAAACGCCTTCACTACCATCCCGAGAAAGACCCCGTGGCCTGGCTGGCAAACTCTCACCTTCACACACGGAGGTCCCGGGTTCGATTCCAGACAGGGGTAGAAACATTTCGACGCGTTTCCTTACACCTGTTGTCCTGTTCAGGTAGCAGCAATAAGTACCTGAGTGTTAATCGACTGGTGTGGGTTGCATCCTGGAGGACAAGATTGAAGACCCCAGTGGAAATAAGACAGACAGTCCTCGATGACCCACCGGGATTAAAAATCCGAACGAAATATTATCTTGATAAATTAGACACATATGTCTAATTTATCAATGTGTCGGTTCTGTGAACCATTCATCTACGAATATTATCTTACCATCCACCAACCCGCTACTGTATGACAGTGACCTGGTTCGAGTCCTGCTCTGATCTGATATTATAACTGTAAATAATTTCGTTGGTTTGGCATGGCGATATGTTCAAGATAATGTTACTCAACACTTCTCCAGACTGACCAACACATCTCATATTGCTCCTTCAAGGACGGTGGACTGACCACATTGTGATTGCTCTACAGTGTTGATGTCTCCATGGTTACAACCTCTGTACTCGACTCTAGAGGTCTGCTGTGTAGGTGATACATATCGGACTATTGATACCAAACTTTTGAACATTTGTCTTACTTATCAACTTGTCGATATTGTATACCATGGTTATTTTGACACTGTGAGACACTGCAGTACAGCGGTATCTAGGTACTGAGGATATATATAACACAGAGGTATCTAGGTACTGAGGAATCATATGACATAACACACAGAGGTATCTAGGTACCGAGGACATATACAACACAGCGGTATCTAGGTACTGAGGACATATACAACACAGCGGTATCTAGGTACTGAGGACATATACAACACAGCGGTATCTAGGTACTGAACACTACACACACGGTATCGGTGAAAGATCACACGGTTTGAGTACCATGAATATACCACAGCGTACCATATATGAAAAACAAAAGGGGATCTAGTACTAGACTATAAACACAGCGTATCAGTATAAACTACCTAACCAGTGCATCGGTAATTAAATTATCCAAAATATGAAAATACAGCAGTATAACTATCAGTAGCAGCAGTATAACTATCAGTAGCAGCAGTATATTATGTACAGCGTATAACTATCGAGCTGCAGTTTAATTATCAGTAGCAGCTGTATATCTATCAGTTAGCAGCATGTATTAACTTTCTGCAGCAGCAGTATTAATTATCAGTGCAGCAGTATAACTATCAGTAAAGCAGCAGTATATTTATCAGTAGCAGCATCTAAGTCCAGTAGCAGCAGTAAAACTATCAGTGACACAGTATAATTTTAAAATTTTTTTTATCTGTAGCAGAGTATAACTTTCAGTAAACTGCAGTATAATTATCAGTGCAGCAGTTTAATTACCAGTAGCGGCAGTATAACTACAGTAGCAGCAGTATTATCATCAGTAGCCGCAGTATATATACCAGTAGCAGCAGTTAACTATCAGTAGCAGCGTATAATTATCAGTAGCAGAGCTTGTATAACTATCCAGTAGCAGCAGTATATTATCAGTAGCAGCAGTATAATTACAGTAGCAGCAGTTTTTTATAATATCAATAGCCAGCAGTATATAATTATCAGTAGCAAGCAGTATACTTCAGTCGAGTCAGTATAATTATCAGTGCAGCAGTATAATACCTGTAGCAGCAGTATAAACTATCTGTAAGCAGAGTACAATTATCAGTAGCAGCAGGTATAACTATCAGTAGCAGCAGTATAATTATCAGTAGCAGAAGTATAATATTCAGTAGCAGCAGTAAAATATCAGTAGCAGCAGTATAAAACTATCATGTAGCAGCGTTATAATTATCAGTAGCAGCAGTATAACTATCAGTTTAGCTGAAAAAAAAAAACACCAGTATAATATCAGTAGCAGCAGTATAACTTTCAGTTCTGCAGTAAAATTATCAGTAGCTGCAGTATAACTATCAGTAGCAGCAGGTATAATTATTCAGTAGCAGCAGTTAATTAACAGTAGCAGCAGTATAACTATCATAGCAGCAGTATAATTATCAGTAGCTGCAAGTTATTAACTATCAGTAAGCAGCAGTATTAATTATCGTGCAGCAGTATTAATTACAGTAGCAGCAGTATAACTATCAGTAGCAGGCAGTATAATTATCGTAGCAGGGTATAACTATCAGTAGCAGCAGTTTTAATTATAGTTTTAGCAGCAGTATAATATCAGTAGCCAGCAGTAAAATTATCAGTAGCAAGCAGGTATAATATCAGTTTGCAGCAGTATAATTATCAGTTGCAGGCAGTATAACAATCAGTTAGCAGCAGTATAATTATCAGTTGCTCAGTATAACTATCAGTGCAGCAGTATTTTTATCAGTGCAGCAGTATATACTATCTGTAGCGCAGTATTAATTATCAGTAGCAGCAGCATTATAACTATCAGTAGCAGCAGTTAATTATCAGTTGCAGCAGTAGAATTACCAGTAGCAGCAGTATAACTATCAGTAGCAGCGTATAATTATCCGTTAGCAGCTGTATAACTAACAGTGCAGCAGTATATTATCAGTAAAAGCAGTATTAACTATCAGTAGCAGCAGTATATAATTATCAGTAGCCCAGCAGTATAATTACCAGTTGCAGCTGTTATAACTATCAGTATAGCACAGTACAATTATCAGTGAAGCAGCAGTACAATTACCAGTTAGCTGCTAGCTAGTTTAGTGAGTATAGTTAACCAGTAGCAGCTGTATAATACCAGTTGCAGCAGTATAAATTACCAGTAGCAGCAGTATAATTACCTGTAGCAGCAGTTATAATTACCAGTAGCGCAGTATAACTATCAGTAGCTGCAGTTATAATTATCAGTAGCAGCAGATATAAAACTATCAGTAGCCGCGGTATAATTATCAGTAGCAGCAGTATAACTATCAGTAGCAGCAGTATATTATCATAGAGCAGTACCAATTACCCAGTAGCAGCAGTATAGTTACCAGTAACAGCTGTATAAGTATCCTGTTAGCAGCAGTATAACTTACCAGTTAGCAGCAGGATAAGTACCAGTTGCAGCAGTATTAATTTTCAGTAGCAGCAAGTAATTAATTTACCAGTAGCAGCAGTATAACTATCTGTGTTGCAGCGTTTATTATCTGTTGCAAGCAGATAATATCAGTGCAAGCAGTCTTTACAGTAAGCAGCAAGTATAACTATCAGTAGGCAGCGTATAATTACCAGTAGCAAGTGTTATAACTATCAGTAGCAGCAGTACAATACCAGTTGCAGCAGTATAATTATCAGTTGCAGCAGTATAATTATCAGTAGCAGCAGTGTAACTATCAGTTGTAGCTGTATGACTATCTGTAGTAGCAGTATAATTCCAGTAGCAGCAGTATAATTATCAGTAGCTGCAGTTATAACTTTATCAGTAAAGCAGCAGATAATTACCAGTTAGCAGCAGTTATAACTATTAGTAGCAGCTAGCAGCAGTAGAATTACCAGTAGCAGAGTATAATTACCAGTAGCAGCTGTATAACTTCAGTAGCAGCAGTATAATTACCAGTAGCTGCTGTATAATTAACAGTAGTAGCAGTATAATTTATCAGTAGCCAGCAGTATTAACTACAGTTGAAACAGCAGTATATCTATCAGTAGTACGCAGTATAATTACACAGTAGCAGCAGTATAATTATCAGTTAATAGCAGCAGTATAAACTATAACTAGCAGCAGTATAATACAGCGCAGCAATTTTAACTATCAGTAGCGCAGTATAATTATCTGTAGGCAGCAGTTTAACTATTAGTAGGAGCAGCAGTATAATTACCAGTAGCAGCGTATTCTATAAATAGCAGCAGTATATTACCAGTAGCAGCAGTATAATATCAGTTAGCAGCAGTTAACTATCAGTAGCAGCCAGTAATAATTATCAGTACAGCGTATAAATCCAGTAGCAAGCAGTATAATTACCATAGCAGCAGTATAACTAACAGTAGCAGCAGTATAACAAATCAGTAGCACAGTATAATTACCATTACACGTATACCTAAGTACAGCAGTATAATTACCATTTAGCAGCAGTATAATACAGTAGCAGCAGTATAATTACCAGAAACAGCAGTATAACTATCAGAAAAGCACCCAGTATAATTACATAGCAGCAGTATAATTACCAGTAGCAGCAGATAACTATCAGTAGAACAGTATAATTCCAAGCAGCAGTATAATTACCATAAGCAGCGTATAACTATCAGTAGCAGCAGTTATAATTACCAGTACAGCAGTATAAAAATACCAGTAGCACAGTATAATTACAGTAGCAGCAGTATAATTACAGTAGCAGCAGTATAACTATCATAGCAGCATATAATTACCAGTAGCACAGTAAAAAATTACCAGTACAGCAGTATAACTATCAGTAGCAGCAGTATAAATTTACCAGTACAGCGTTATAACTATCAGTAGCAGCAGTATAATTACCATAGCAGCAGTATAATATCCAGTAGCAGCAGTATTAACTATCAAAAGCAGCAGTATAATTACCAGTAGCAGCGTATAACTATCAGTAGCAGCATATAATTAAAAGTAGCAGCGGTATAACTTATCAGTAGCAGCAGTATAATATAAAAGTAAGCCAGCAGTATAATTACCATAGCAGCTGTATAACTATCAGTAGCAGCAGTATAATTACCAGTAGCAGCTGTTAATAACTATCAGTACCCAGAAATATAATTACCAGTAGCAGCAGTAATAACTATCATAGCACAGATAAATTACCAGTAGCAGCTGTATAACTATCAGTAGCAGCATATAATTACCATAGCACTGTTTTAACTATCAGTAGCAGCATATAATTACCAGTACAGCTGATAACTATCATTAGCAGCAGTATAATTACCAGTAGCAGCTGTATAACTACAGTAGCAGCAGTATAATTACCAGTAGTCAAGCAGATATAACTATCAGTAAGCAGCAGTATAATTACCAGTAAGCAGCAGTATAATATACTATCAAGTCAGCAGTATAACTATCAGTATGCAGCAGTATAATTACCAGTAGCACAGTATAATTACAGTAGCAGCTGTATAACTATCAGTAGCAGCAGTATAATTACCAGTAGCAGCTGTATAACTATCAGTAGCAGCAGTATAATTACCAGTACAGCCTGCATAACTATCATAGCAGCAGTAATAATTCCAGTAGCAGCTGTATAACTACAGTAGCAGTCAGTATAACTACAGTAGCAGCAGTAAACTATCATAGCAGCAGTATAATTACCAGTAGCAGCAGTATAAACTACAGTAGCAGCAGTATAATATCAGTAGCAGCAGTATAATTTCCAGTAGCAAGCAGTATAATTATCAGTAGCAGCATGTATAATTATCAGTAGCAGCAGTATAACTATCAGTCAGCAGCTATAACTATCAGTAGCAGCAGTATAATAACTACAGTAGCAGCAGTATATAATTACCAGTAGCAGCTGTATAACATCAGTAGCAGCAGTATAATTACCAGTAGCAGCAGTATAACTAACAGTAGCAGCAGTATAATTATCAGTTAGCAGCAGTATAAATTACCAGTAGCAGCAGTAATACTATCAGTAGCAGCAGTATAATTATCAGTACAGCCATAGCAGTATAACTATCAGTTAGCAGCAGTATAATTACAGTACAGCAGTATAATTACCAGTAGCAGCAGTATAACTATCAGTAGCAGCAGATATAATACCAGTAGCAGCAGCTAAATTACAGTAGCAGCAGTATAACTACCAGTAGCAGCAGTATAATTATCAGTAGCAGCTTGTAAACTATCAGTAGCAGCAGTATAATTATCAGTAGCAGCAGTATAATTACCAGTAGCAGCTGTATAACTATCAGTAGCAGCAGTATAATTCAGTAGCAGCATATAATTATCAGTAGCAGCGTATACATTCAGTAGCAGCAGTATAATCTATATGTAGCAGCAGTATAATTACCAGAGCAGTATAACTATCAGTAGCAGCAGTATAATTACCAGTAGCAGCAGTATAATTACCAGTAGCAGCTGTATAACTATCAGTAGCAGCAGTATAACTATCAGTAGCAGCAGTATAACTATCAGTAGCAGCAGTATAATTACCAGGAGCAGCAGTATAACTATCAGTAGCAGCAGTATAATTACCAGTAGCAGCTGTATAACTATCAGTAGCAGCAGTATAATTACCAGTAGCAGCTGTATAACTATCAGTAGCAGCAGTATAATTACCAGTAGCAGCAGTATAATTATCAGTAGCAGCAGTATAACTATCAGTAGCAGCAGTATAATTACCAGTAGCAACAGTATAATTATCAGTAGCAGCAGTATAACTATCAGTAGCAGCAGTATAATTACCAGTAGCAGCTGTATAACTATCAGTAGCAGCAGTATAATTACCAGTAGCAGCTGTATAACTATCAGTAGCAGCAGTATAATTACCAGGAGCAGCAGTATAACTATCAGTAGCAGCGGTATAATTACCAGTAGCAGCTGTATAACTATCAGTAGCAGCAGTATAATTACCAGTAGCAGCTGTATAACTATCAGTAGCAGCAGTATAATTATCAGTAGCAGCAGTATAACTATCAGTAGCAGCAGTATAATTACCAGTAGCAGCTGTATAACTATCAGTAGCAGCAGTATAATTACCAGTAGCAGCAGTATAACTATCAGTAGCAGCAGTATAACTATCAGTAGCAGCAGTATAATTATCAGTAGCAGCAATATAACTATCCGTAGCATCAGTATAACTATCACTATCAGCAGTATAACTATCAGTAGCCGTTGTATAGGTCTCAGTAGCAACATTATAAGTATCAGTAGCAACATTATAAGTATCAGTAGCAACATTATAAGTATCAGTAGCAACATTATAACTGATAAATTAGACACATGTGCAACTCTTGGGTATCTTTATTGAGGAAACGTTTCGCCACACAGTGGCTTCTTCAGTCCATAGAAAGGAGAATCTTGAAGAACAGGAGGAGAATGAGGTAATCAGTCCCTCAACCTTTAGTCGATGTGGTCAGTCCATCAATCTTGAATAGAATACGGCATACGTGCTGAGAAGGAGCTTATAAACCGTTGGCAGGAGAGGTGCAGCAGTCATAGGTCGTGTAACATTTGTTCACTGTTGAAGTAGGTCGTGCCCAAGAGTTGCACATGTGTCTAATTTATCAACATGTCGGTTCTCTGAACCATTCATCTACAAACCTGTCAGACACTGCAACTTCTTGGGATCTTAATACTTGGGAATTCTTCGCTTGCCTAATTCTTGGGCACGACCTACTTCAACATTGAACAAATGTTACACGACCTATGACTGCTGCACCTCTCCTGCCAACGGTTTATAAGCTCCTTCTCAGCACGTATGCCGTATTCTATTCAAGATTGATGGACTGACCACATCGACTCAAGGTTGAGGGACTGATTACCTCATTCTCCTCCTGTTCTTCAAGATTCTCCTTTGTATGGACTGATGAAGCCACTGTGTGGCGAAACGTTTCCTCAATAAAGATACCCAAGAGTTGCACATGTGTCTAATTTATCAACATGTCGGTTCTCTGAACCATTCATCTACAGACATTATAACTATCAGTAGCAGCTGTATAACTATTAGTAGCAACATTATAACTATCAGTAGCCGTTGTATAACTCTCAGTAGCAACATTATAAGTATCAGTAGCCGTTGTATAACTCTCAGTAGCAACATTATAACTATCAGTAGCCGTTGTATAACTCTCAGTAGCAACATTATAACTATCAGTAGCCGTTGTATAACTCTCAGTAGCAACATTATAAGTATCAGTAGCCGTTGTATAACTCTCAGTAGCAACATTATAAGTATCAGTAGCCGTTGTATAACTCTCAGTAGCAACATTATAAGTATCAGTAGCCGTTGTATAACTCTCAGTAGCAACATTATAAGTATCAGTAGCCGTTGTATAACTCTCAGTAGCAACATTATAAGTATCAGTAGCCGTTGTATAACTCTTAGTAGCAACATTATAAGTATCAGTAGCAAAGGTTGAACAAGTGTTGAAGAATTCTTTGGAACAATGCTCTTCTCCAGACTGAGGGACTGACCACCTCAAAACTTTAAGGGTGATGGACTGATTACATCGTCTTCAAGTATCTTCTGCTTCTATCAACTTTTCTGTACTTGACTGAAGAAACCTACTGTGTAGGCGAAACGTTTCATAATAAAGATACCCAACTGTTGCATATGTGTCTTACCTAACAACCTGTCGGTATTTTATACCATTTTAATGTTCAATCTGTCAGACACTGCAACACAAGGGTATCTTGGTACAGACCTGCAATCAACTTCGACAACTTCCACTAGTGAGAGCGGCTGGGTTTGAGAGGGACCTGACCTCTCAACATCTGAGTTCTTACCTCTCCTAGTGGCCTACGTCTCACCTCTTGGCGCTATAAAAAGCTCCATCCTGTCACTTCATCTCCATATTGTTTCATACTATGGAACAATGCTCTTCTCCAGACTGAGGGACTGACCACCTCAAAACTTTAAGGGTGATGGACTGATTACATCGTCTTCAAGTATCTTCTGCTTCTATCAACTTTTCTGTACTTGACTGAAGAAGCGTACTGTGTAGGCGAAACGTTTCATAATAAAGATACCTAACTGTTGCATATGTGTCTTACCTAACAACATTATAAGTATCAGTAGCCGTTGTATAACTCTCAGTAGCAACATTATAAGTATCAGTAGCAGCAGTGTTAATATAGCCCCGTAATATACAGGTAACGCCCTCTGTAAACACTTAAACAGTCATATATTAGAGTTAGTGTCAGATGTGTGTGTGATTGTGGAGAGGCGTGTTACCTCCTTCCCTTCTGACAGCTTTATGTATATGTGGGAATATTTGCATACCAAGTGGTATCGGAGTAGGTAGTCAGTGAGACAGGCAGGTAGAGAGGCAGTCAGGCAGGAAGGCAGTCAGTGAGACAGGCAGGTAGAGAGGCAGTCAGGCAGGAAGGCAGTCAGTGAGACAGGCAGGTAGAGAGGCAGTCAGGCAGGAAGGCAGTCAGTGAGACAGGGAGGTAGAGAGGTAGTTAGGCAGGAAGGCAGTCAGTGAGACAGGCAGGTAGAGAGGCAGTCAGGCAGGAAGGCAGTCAGTGAGACAGGCAGGTAGAGAGGCAGTTAGGCAGGAAGGCAGTCAGTGAGACAGGCAAGTAAAGAGGCAGGAGGGCAGGAAGGCAGCCAGTGAGACAGACAGTCAGGCAGGAAGGTAGACAGTGAGACAGGCAGGTAGAGAGACAGTCAGGCAGGAAGGCAGCCAGAGAGACAGGCAGGTAGAGAGATAGTCAGGCAGGAGGGAAGGAAGGCAGCCAATGGGACAGGCAGGTGAAAATAAATGGTATAAAATACCGACACAATGGAAATATATACACATATACAGTATAATGTGAACCTTTATTGACAACGTTTCGCCCACACAGTGGGCTTTTTCAAGTCACAAACAGATCTTCCTGGGGTGGAAGGTACGCCAGTATTTATAGTCAGGTGGAGAATGCTGCATCTGATGATGTACCGAGTGGGGTTATAGAGTCTAAAATCTTGGCAAGTGGTTCAGCTATGTTATAGAAGCCGTTGTTCTGGTTGACGTTGTTGGATATAGAGATAAGTGATGATTCCAGGATTCTTCGGTATTGAGTGTTGTCTTCTCTGGTATAAGTCTTGAGTTTTCGAAATTGATTATTTATTTTATTAGTAGTTAATTCACCAACCATTTAATAAAACTACGAAACGTAAGACTTATCGCCACAAAGAAACACTAAAAACCCAAAAGAATCCGGAATCATCACTTATCGTAATCTAAAATTTAAAACCAGAAAACGGTTTCAAAAAACATAGCTGAACCACTTCCCACGGAATTCTTCCCGCTATCCCACAAAAGAACTAAGAAGGGGAACACGCAGAAACCACTCAAAATTTATCCAATCTCCCTTCCAATCTACCCCAGATTTAGACTCTATAACCCCAATCGGAAAAAAATCACAGATCAACATTCCCACCTACATAAATACTCTCGTACCTTCCACCCCAGGTAGATCTTTTGTGACTTGAAAAGCCCACGTGTGGTTTTCGTTGTCAATAAAGGATCAATTATACGTATATGTTTTTATATTTCGGACAGGCAGGTAAAGAGGCAGTCAGGCAGGAAAGGGCATCAGTGACAGAGGCAGGTGAGGGGCGTCAGGCAGGAAGGCAGTTATGAGATAGGCAGTGAGAGCAGTCGGCGAAGGCAGTCAGTGAACGGCGGGGAAAGGGGCGTCGGCAGGAAAGGCAGTCAGTGAGACAGGCGGTAGAGAGGCAGTTAGGCGGAAGGCAGCCAGTGAACGGCAGGTAGAGAGGCAGTCAGGCAAAAGGGGCAGCAGTAAAGGCATGTAAGAACCTTCAGGCGGAAGGCAGTCAGGGACAGGCAGGTAAGAGGCATAGGCAGGAAGGCAGAAAATGGACATGCATGTAAGAAGCAGTCGGGCGGGAAGGCTTTTCATGAAAAGGGCGGGTAGAGAGCAGTCAGGCAAAAAAGGGCGTCATGAGACAGGAGATAGAGAGGCAGTCAGGCAGGAAGGCAGTCAGTGAGCAGGCAGGTAGAGAGCATCGGCAGGAAGACAGTCGTGAAAGCAGGTAGAAAAGGCAGTCGGGAGGGGGCATCAGGGGGACAGGAGGTAGAGAGGCGTGGGCGGGAAGGCAGTATGAGCCGGGGCAGGTAGAAGCGTCAGGCGGGAAAGGGCAGTCAGTGAGACAGGCAGTAAGAGGCAGTCACGCAGGAAGCATCGTGAGACAGGTAGAGAGAAAAGTCAGGCAGCAGTGGACAGGAGGTAAAAACAGTAGGCAAGAAGGAAGTCGTGACAGGCAGTAGAGGGGCAGTCGGCATAGGCATCAGTGAACAGGAGGTAGGAGACAGTCGGGCACAATGCAGCAGGAGACAGGCGGGTAGAGGGGATGGGCAGGAAGGAGCCATGGGACAGGCAGGAGAAGACAGTCGGGCGGGAAAGGCATCATGAGACGGGCAGGTAGAAGGCACGGGCAGCCTTTTGGGACAGGCGGTAGAGAGACAGTCAGGCAAAGGCATCTTTGAGACGCAGTAGAGAGGCGTCAGGCAGGAAGGCAATATGGACAGGCAGGTAGAGAGGCGTAGTCGGGAAAGGCAGTCATGGACAGGCGGGGTAAGAGGCAGTCAGGCCCAGTGCGAAAGGAGGTAGAGAGGCGTCAGCAGGAAGGCAGTCAGTGAGACAGGCGGGTAGAGAGGCAGTGGGCGGAAGGCATCGTGAGACGAGGTAACGGGGAGTCATCGGAAAGGGCAGCCAATGAGACGGGAGGTAAGAGACATTCGGAAGGAACCCACCAGTGAGACAGGCAGTAGAGAGGCAGCAGGCAGGAGGCATGTGAGACAGGCGGGTGGGAAGGCGTCAGGCGGGAAGGACCAGTGAGACAGGCAGGTAAGAGACAGTAGGCGGGAAGGCATCAGTGAGACAGGCAGGTAGGAGACAGTCAGGCGGGAAGGCAGTCATGAACAGGCGGGTAGAGAGATAGTCGGGCAAAGGGCAGTCAAGGGAGACGGGGAAAAGAGACAGTCAGGCGGGAAAGGATCAGTGAGCGGCAGGTAAAAAACAGCAGGGGGAAGGCAGTCAGGAGACGGAGGTAGAGAGACAGTCGGGCGGAAGCAGCATAGAAGGAGGTATAGAGGCTCAGGCGGGAAAGGGAGTCAGTGAGACAGGGGGTAGAGGGGCAGTCAGGCAGGAAGGCATCATAAAAACAGGCATGAAGGCAGCCACAGGAAAGGCAGTCAGTGGACAGGCGGTAGAAGGGAGTCATGCAGGAAGGCAGAAAAAGAGACGGCAGGGAGAGACAGTCGGAAGGAAGCCACCATGAGACAGGCAGTGAGAGGCATCAGGCAGGAAGGCAGTCAGGAAAGGCGGTGGGAGGCGTCAGGGGAAAGGGCAGCCAGTGGACAGGCAGGTAGAGGACTTTAGGCGGGAAAGGCAGTCGTGAACAGGCGGGTAGAGAGACAGTCAGGCGGAAGGCATAGTGAACAGCATAGGAGATAGTCAGGCAGGAAGGCAGTCATGAAACAGGCAGGTAAAAAACAGTCAGGCGGGAAAGGCAGTCAGGAGACGGGCAGGAAAAGAGACAGTCAGGCAGGAAGGCAGTCAGTGAAAAGGGCAGGTAGAGGACAGTCAGCAGGAAGACATCAGTGAACGGGCAGGTATAGAGGCAGTCAGGGGAAGGGCAGTCAGTGAGACAGGCAGGTAGAGAGGCAGTGGCAGGAAGGCAGTCATGGACAGGCGGGTAGAGGGGCAGTCAGGCAGGAAGGCAGTCATGAACGGGCAGGTAAAGGCAGTCAGGCGGAAGGAGTCGTGAACACAGGTAGAGAAATCAGGCAGGAAGGCAGTCGGAACAAGCATGGGAGACAGTCAGGCGGAAGGCTCAGTAAAGGGCGGGAGAAGACAGCGGGCAAGAAGGAAGTCATGAAAAAGGGCAGGTAAGAGACAGTCGGGCAGGAAGGAAGTCAGTGAGACAGGAGGGGGGAGACAGTCGGCAGGAAAGGCAGTCAGTGAACAGGCAGGTAGAGAGACAGTCGGGCAGGAAGGAAGCATGAGACGGGCAGGAGAGAGACAGCAGGCGGGAAGGAAGTCATGAGACAGGCGGGTAGGGGACAGTCAGGCGGAAAGGGAAGTCAGTGAGACAGGCAGGTGGGGGAGACAGTAGGCAGGAAGGCATCAGTGAGAAGGCATAGGGAAGAGTCAAGCGGGAAAGAAGTCTAGACAGGCAGTAAGGAACAGAGAGAAGGGAATCAGTGAAAAAGCAGGTGGGGAGACAGTCAGGCAGGAAGGAAGTCAGTGAGACAGGCAGGTAGGGAGACAGTCAGGCAGGAAGGAAGTCAGTGAGACAGGCAGGTAGGGAGACATTCAGGCAGGAAGGAAGTCAGTGAGACGGGCAGGTAGGAGACGTAGGCAGGAAGGAAGTCAGTGAGACAGGCAGGTAGAGAGACAGTCAGGCAGGAAGGAAGTCAGTGAGACAGGCAGGTAGAGAGACAGTCAGGCAGGAAGGAAGTCAGTGAGACAGGCAGGTAGGGAGACAGTCAGGCAGGAAGGAAGTCAGTGGGGACGGGCGGGTAGGGGACAGTCAGGCAGGAAGGCATCAGGGGAACGGGCAGGTAGGAGACTCAGTGGGGAAGGGGGCGTCAGTGAGACAGGGGGTAGGGACAGTCAGGCGGGAAGCAGTCAGTAGACAGGGGGGTAGGGAGACGTCGGGCGGGAAAGGAAGTCAGTGAGACGGCAGGTGGGGAGCGCCCGGGCAGGAAGGCATCATGAGACAGGCAGGTGGGGAACAGTCAGGCAGGAAGGCAGTCATGAGACGGCAGGTGGGAGACAGCGGGAGGAAGGCAGTCAGTAAACGGGGCAGGTGGGAGACATCAGGCGGGAAGGCAGTATGGACGGGCGGTTGGGGAGACATCGGGCAGGAAGGCAGTCAGTGAGCGGCAGGTAGGGAACATAGGCAGGAAGGCAGTCATAGACAGGCGTAGGAGACATCAGGCAAAAGGCATCAGGGGAGACAGGCAGGTGGGGAGAAGTCAGGGGAAAGGGCAGTCAGTAAACAGCAGGTGGGGAGCAGTAGGCGGGAAGGCTCATGAGACGGCGGGTAGGGAGCAGTCACAGGAAGGCAGTCGTAGACAGGCGGTAAGAGACAGTCAGGCGGGAAGGCGTCAGTGAGACAGGGGGGAGGGAAAACAGCGGGCGGAAGGGCAGTCGTGAGACAGGAAGGTAGGGAGACAGTCAGGCGGGAAAGGATCATGAGACAGGCAGGTGGGGAGACAGTCGGGGCAGGAGGCGTCAGTGAGACAGGCGGGTAGAGAGACAGCAGGCAGGAAGGCAGTCAGTGAGACGGCAGTGGGGAGACGCAGCGGGAAGGCATCAGGAGACAGGGGGTGGGAACAGTCGGGAGGAAGGCAGTCAGTGAGACAGGCAGGTAGGGAGACAGTCAGGCAGGAAGGCAGTCAGTGAGACAGGCAGGTAGGGAGACAGTCAGGCAGGAAGGCAGTCAGTGAGACAGGCGGGTTTGGGAAAGTCGGCGGGAAGGGAGTCAGTGAGACAGGCAGGTAGGGGACATTAGCGGGAAAAGGCAGTCAGTGAGAAGGCGGAAAGGGAACGCAGGCAGGAAGGCAGCAGTGAGACAGCAGGTAGGGAGACAGTCAGGCAAAAGGGCACCCGTGAACGGGAGGTAGGGAACAGTCAGGCGGGAAAGGGCGTCAGTGAGACAGGGGTGGGGAAAAGGTCAGGCAGGAAAGGGCGTCGTGAGACGGGCAGGTAGGGGCATCGGGCGGGAAAGGCAGTCAGGAACGGGAGGTAGAGAGACAGTCGGGCAGGAAGGCAGTCATGAAAGGCAGGTGGGGAGACAGTCAGGCGGAAGGGTCATGAGAAGGCGGTGGAGACGTCGGCAGGAAGGCGTCATGAACGGGCAGGTGGGGAGACAGTCAGGAGGAAGGCATCATGAGCAGGCGGGTGGAGCAGTCAGAGGAAGGCATCAGTGAGACGGGCAGGTGGGGGAGAAGTCAGACAGGAAGGAAGTCAGTGAGACAGGCAGGTAGGGAGACAGTCAGGCAGGAAGGCAGTCAGTGAGACAGGCAGGTAGGGAGACAGTCAGGCAGGAAGGCAGTCAGTGAGACAGGCAGGTAGGGAGACAGTCAGGCAGGAAGGCAGTCAGTGAACAGGCGGGGGGGGACTCAGGGGGAAAAGGCTCAGTGAACAGGCAGGTGGGGACAGCGGGAGGAAGGATCATGAGACAGGCAGGTAGGGAGACAGTCAGGCAGGAGGCGTCAGTGGACAGGCAGGTGGGGAACAGTCAGGCAGGAAGGCAGTCAGTGAGACAGGCAGGTAGGGAGACAGTCAGGCAGGTGGGAAGGAAGCCAGTAGGGATCATCAGTTACTTACTCTCGTAAGTCATGACCATCAGTCAGAAATATAACTTTATTTAATATTGTTCTTGTTACATCACACAGTGCACTCTCCCGTCCTCCTTGCTTCACACAGTGCACTCTCCCGTGCTCCTTGCCCCACAGGCCCCTCCCCGTGCTCCTTTTTCACACAGTGCACTCTCCGTGCTCCTTGCTTCACACAGTGCATTCATGTGCCCTTGCTTCAAACAGGCACTCTCCGTGCCTTGCTTCACACAGTGCACTCTCCCGTGCTCCTTGCTTCACCAAGTGCACTTTATTGCTCCTAGTTTCACACAGTGCCTCCCCCTGTCCCTTGCTTCCCCAAAGGCACTCTCCCCCGTGCCCCTTGTTTTCCACAGTGACCCCGTGCTCCTTGTTCCACATGACTCTCCCCCGTGCTCCTTCTTCACACAGTGCACTCTCCCGTGCTCCTTGTTTCACCATGCACTCCCCCGTGCTCCTTCTTCACACAGGCACTCTCATTGCTCCTCTTCACACAGGACTCTCCCGTGCTCCTTGCTTCACACAGGACTTTTCCCCTGCCCCTTTCTTCAACGTGACTTTATTGTCCTTGTTACAACAGTGCACTCTCCCGTGCCCCTTGCTTACACAGTGCATTTCCCCCCCGGCTCCTTGCTTCACCATGCCTTTATGTGCTCCTTGCTTCACACGTCCCCCTCCCGTGCTCCTTGCTTCACACATGCCTCCCCGGCCCCTTTGTCACACGTCCCCTCTCCCGTGCTCTTGCTTCACACAGTGCACCTATGTGCTCCTTGCTTCACAAGTGCACTCTCCCGTGCTCCTTGTTCCCACAGTGCACTCCCCCGTGCCCTTTTACACATGCACTTCATGTGCTCCTTGTTCACACATGCACTCTCCCGTGCTCCTTGCTTAAACCAGTGCACTCTCCCCGTGCTCCTTGCTTAACAGTGCACTCTCATGTCTCCTTGCTTCACACAGGCACTTCCCGGGTTCCTTGCTTCACACAGTGCACTTCACGTCTCCTTGCTCACACAGTCACTCCCCCCCCGGCTATTGTTTCTCACAGTGCATCCCCCGTGCCCTTGTTTACACAGTGCCTCCCCCCGTGCTCCTTGCTTCACACAGAAACTCTCCATCCCCTTGCTTCACACAGTGCGTCTTACGTGCTCCTTGCTTCACACGTGCACTCTCCCGTGCTCCTTGCTTCACACAAGCACTCTAATGCTCCTTGTTTCACAGAGTGCAGTTTTACGGTCCTTGTTCACACAGTGCACCCCCTCCCTGCTCCTTGCTTCACGAGAGCATCTCACTCCCTTCCCAAACACAGTGCAGTTTTACGGCTCCTTGTTTCCACAGTGCACTCTCACGTGCCCCTTGCATAACACAGTGCACTCTCACCGCTCCTTCTTACAAGTGCATTCCACTGTTTTATTGCTTCCACATGCACTCTCCCGTGCACCTTCTCCACAATGCATCTCCGTGCTCCTTGCTTCACACAGTGCACTCTCATGAGTTCCTTGCTTCACACTATGCACTCTCACCGTCCTTGCTCACACATGCCCCTTACGTGTCCTTGCTACACACTGAATTTCCCACGCCTCCTTGCTTAAACATGCACAACACGTGCCCCTTGTTTCACACAGTGCACTCTAGTGATTTGCTTACACAGTGCACTCTCACGGGGCCCTTGCTTCACAAGTGCATTTCCCCTTGCCCCTTGCTTCACCAGTGCCCCTTCATGTGCCCTTGCTTCACACGTGCACGTCATGTAATCCTGCTTCACACGGGCCCCTTTTCATGGATCCATGCTTCACACAGTGCATCCACTTCTCCTTGCTACAAAAGTGCACTCTCATTATCCTGCTTCACACGTGCACCTCATTGATCTTTGTTTCACACAGGCATTTCCATGTGCTCCTTGCTTTCCATGCTCTCTCGCGTGCCCCTTGTTCAACAGTGCACTCTCAGAGCTTCTGCTTACACAGGCACTCTGTGTGATCCTTGCTTACATAGTGCATTTCCCCCAGGCGCCCCTTGCTTACACAGTGCACTCTCACTTATCCTTTTTTTTCAACATGCACTCTCACGCGCTCCTTGCTTCCACGTGCATTCTCACCGCTCTTTGCTTCACACAGGCACTTTCCCCGTGCCCCTTTGCTCAAAAAGGACTATCATGTGATCCTTGTTACACAGTGACTTCAGTGCTCCTTGCTTCCACAGTGACTCTCAGGGCGCTACTTGTTTCACACAGTGCCTCTCACGCGTCCTTCTTCACACAGTGCACTTCACGCGCTCCCTGCTTCACACAGTACTCTCGCACGTGCCCTTCTTCGCACGTGCACTCTCCTGTGCTTTTCTTCACATAGTGCACTCTCAGGATCCTTGTTTTTACACAGTGCACCTCCCTTGCCCCGCTTCACAAGTGCATCTCATTTGCCCCTTGCTTACACGTCACTTGTGTATCCTTGCTTCAAACAGGCACTCTCACATGTCCTTCTTCCCACAGTGCACTTCACGTGTCCTTGCTTCACACAGTGCACTCTCATGTGATCCTTGCTTCACACAGTGCACTCTCACGTGCTCCTTGCTTCACACAGTGCACTCTCACGCGCTCCTTGCTTCACGCAGTGCACTCTCACGTGATCCTTTCTTCACATAGTGCACTCTCACGTGATCCTTGCTTCACACAGTGCACTCTCACGTGCTCCCTGCTTCACACAGTTCACTCTCACGCGCTCCTTGCTTCACACAGTGCAGTCTTACGTGCTCCTTGCTTTACACAGTGCACTCTCACGTGATCCTCGCTTCACACAGTACACTCTCATGTGATCCTTGCTTCACACAGTGCACTCTCACGTGCTCATTGCTTCACACAGTGCACTCTCATGCACTCCTTGCTTCACACAGTGCGCTCTCATTTGATCCTTGCTTCACACAGCGCATTCTCGCGCGCTCCTTGCATCACACAGTGCACTCTCATATGATCCTTGCATCACACAGTGCATTCTCTCGCGCTCCTTGCTTCACACAGTGCACTCTCATGTGCTCCTTGCTTCACACAGTGCACTCTCACGTGCTTTTTGCTTCACACAGTGCACTCTCATGAGATCCTTGCTTCACGCAGTTCACTCTCACGTTCTCCTTGCTTCACACAGTGCACTCATGTGCTCCTTGCTTCACACAGTGCACTCTCACGCGCTTTTTGCTTCACACAGTGCACTCTCATGAGATCCTTGCTTCACGCAGTTCACTCTCACGTGCTCATTGCTTCACACAGTGCACTCTCACGCACTCCTTGCTTCACACAGTGCACTCTCATGAGATCCTTGCTTCACGCAGTTCACTCTCACGTGCTCCTTGCTTCACACAGTGCACTCTCACCTCCTTCCTTCACACAGTGCACTCTCACGTGCTCCTTGCTTCACACAGTGCATTCTCAAGCGCTCCTTGCTTCATACAGTGCACTCTTACGTGATACTTGCTTCACACAGTGCAGTCTCACGTGCTCCTTGCTTCACACAGTGCACTCCTACGTGCTACTTGCTTCACACAGTGCAGTCTCACGTGCTCCTTGCTTCACACAGTGCACTCTCATGTGATCCTTGCTTCACTCAGTGCACTCTCACGTGCTCCTTGCTTCACATAGTGCACTCTCACGCGCTCCTTGCTTCACACAGTGCACTCTCATGTGATCCTTGCTTCACACAGTGCACTCTCACGCGCTCCTTGCTTCACACAGTGCACTCTCACGTGCTCCTTACTTCACACAGTGCGCTCTCACGCACCCCTTGCTTCACACAGTGCACTCTCACGCGCTCCTTGCATCACACAGTGCACTATCACGTGCTCCTTGCTTCACACAGTGCGCTCTCACGTGCTCCTTGCTTCTCACAGTGCACTCTCACGTGCTTCTTGCTTCACACCGCCCACTCTCACGCGCTCCTTGCTTCACACAGTGCGCTCTCATGTGATCCTTGCTTCACACAGTGCACTCTCACGTGCTCCTTGCTTCACACAGTGCACTCTCATGATCCTTGCTTCACACAGTGCACTCTCACGTGCTCCTTGCTTCACACAGTGCACTCTCATGTGCTCCTTGCTTCATACAGTGCTCTCTCACGTGCTCCTTGCTTCACACAGTGCACTCTCATGCGCTCCTTGCTTCACACAGTGCACTCTCATGTGATCCTTGCTTCACACCGTGCACTCTCACGCGCTTCTTGCTTCACACAGTGCACTCTCACGTACTCCTTGCTTCACACAGTGCACTCTCACCCCGCCTTTTTTGCTTCACACAGTGCACTCTCAGTGCTCCTAGCTCACACAGTGTATTCTCATGTGATTCTTGCTTCACAACAGTGCACTTCACGTGCCCCTTTGCTTCACACAGTGCACTCTCACGTGCTCCTTGCTTCACACAGTGCACTCTCACGTGCTCCTTGCTTCACACAGTGCACTCTCATGATCCTTGCTTCACACAGTGCACTCTCACGTGCTCCTTGCTTCACACAGTGCACTCTCATGTGCTCCTTGCTTCATACAGTGCTCTCTCACGTGCTCCTTGCTTCACACAGTGCACTCTCATGCGCTCCTTGCTTCACACAGTGCACTCTCATGTGATCCTTGCTTCACACCGTGCACTCTCACGCGCTTCTTGCTTCACACAGTGCACTCTCACGTACTCCTTGCTTCACACAGTGCACTCTCACGCGCTCTTTGCTTCACACAGTGCACTCTCACGTGCTCCTAGCTCACACAGTGTATTCTCATGTGATTCTTGCTTCACACAGTGCACTCTCACGTGCTCCTTGCTTCACACAGTGCACTCTCACGCGCTCCTTGCTTCACACAGTGCACTCTCACGCGCTCCTTGCTTCACACAGTGCACTCTCATGTGATCCTTGCTTCACACAGTGCACTCTCACGCGCTCCTTGCTTCACACAGTGCACTCACGTGCTCCTTACTTCACACAGTGCGCTCTCACGCACCCCTTGCTTCACACAGTGCACTCTCACGCGCTCCTTGCATCACACAGTGCACTATCACGTGCTCCTTGTTTCACACAGTGCACTCTCACGTGCTCCTTGCTTCTCACAGTGCACTCTCACGTGCTTCTTGCTTCACACCGCCCACTCTCACGCGCTCCTTGCTTCACACAGTGCACTCTCACGCGCTCCTTGCTTCACACAGTGCACTCTCACGTGCTCCTTGCTTCACACAGTGCACTCTCATGATCCTTGCTTCACACAGTGCACTCTAAACGGCTCCTTGCTTCACACAGTGCACTCTCATGTGCTCCTTGCTTCATACAGTGCTCTCTCACATGCTCCTTGCTTCACACAGTGCACTCTCATGCGCTCCTTGCTTCACACAGTGCACCCCTCATGTGATCCTTGTTCCCCAAAACCGTGCACTCTCACGCGCTTCTTGCTTCACACAGTGCAGTCTCACGTACTCCTTGCTTCACACAGTCCACTCTCACGCGCTCTTTGCTTCACACAGTGCACTCTCACGTGCTCCTAGCTCACACAGTGTATTCTCATGTGATTCTTGTTTCACACAGTGCAACTCTAAACGTGCTCCTTGCTTCACAAAAGTGCACTCTCACGCGCTCCTTGCTTCACACAGCCCACTTTTCACGCCCCTCCTTGCTTCACACAGTGCACTCTCATGTGATCCTTTCTTCACACAGTTGCACTCTCACGCGTCCTTGCTTCCACACAGTGCACTCTCACGTGCTCCTTACTTCACACAGTGCGCTCTCACGCACCCCTTGCTTCACACAGTGCACTCTCACGCGCTCCTTGCATCACACAGTGCACTATCACGTGCTCCTTGTTTCACACAGTGCACTCTCACGTGCTCCTTGCTTCTCACAGTGCACTCTCACGTGCTTCTTGCTTCACACCGCCCACTCTCACGCGCTCCTTGCTTCACACAGTGCGCACTCATGTGATCCTTGCTTCACACAGTGCACTCTCACGCGCTCCTTGCTTCACACAGTGCACTCTCACGTGCTCCTTGCTTCACACAGTGCACTCTCATGTGCTCCTTGCTTCATACAGTGCTCTCTCACGTGCTCCTTGCTTCACACAGTGCACTCTCATGCGCTCCTTGCTTCACACAGTGCACTCTCATGTGATCCTTGCTTCACACAGTGCACTCTCACGCGCTTCTTGCTTCACGCACTGCACTCTCACGTACTCCTTGCTTCACACAGTGCACTCTCACGTACTCCTTGCTTCACACAGTGCACTCTCACGCGCTCTTTGCTTCACACAGTGCACTCTCACGTGCTCCTAGCTCACACAGTGTATTCTCATGTGATTCTTGCTTCACACAGTGCACTCTCACGTGCTCCTTGCTTCACACAGTGCACTCTCACGCGCTCCTTGGTTCACGCAGTGCACTCTCACGTGATCCTTTCTTCACATAGTGCACTCTCACGTGATCCTTGCTTCACACAGTGCACTCTCACGTGCTCCCTGCTTCACACAGTTCACTCTCACGCGCTCCTTGCTTCACACAGTGCAGTCTTACGTGCTCCTTGCTTTACACAGTGCACTCTCACGTGATCCTCGCTTCACACAGTACACTCTCATGTGATCCTTGCTTCACACAGTGCACTCTCACGTGCTCATTGCTTCACACAGTGCACTCTCATGCACTCCTTGCTTCACACAGTGCGCTCTCATTTGATCCTTGCTTCACACAGCGCATTCTCGCGCGCTCCTTGCATCACACAGTGCACTCTCATATGATCCTTGCATCACACAGTGCATTCTCTCGCGCTCCTTGCTTCACACAGTGCACTCTCATGTGCTCCTTGCTTCACACAGTGCACTCTCACGTGCTTTTTGCTTCACACAGTGCACTCTCATGAGATCCTTGCTTCACGCAGTTCACTCTCACGTTCTCCTTGCTTCACACAGTGCACTCATGTGCTCCTTGCTTCACACAGTGCACTCTCACGCGCTTTTTGCTTCACACAGTGCACTCTCATGAGATCCTTGCTTCACGCAGTTCACTCTCACGTGCTCATTGCTTCACACAGTGCACTCTCACGCACTCCTTGCTTCACACAGTGCGCTCTCATATGATCCTTGCTTCACACAGCGCATTCTCGCGTGCTCCTTGCATCACACAGTGCACTCTCATATGATCCTTACTTCACACAGTGTACTCTCACGCGCTCCTTGCTTCACACAGTGCACTCTCATGTGCTCCTTGCTTTACACAGTGCATTCTCATGTGCTCCTTGCTTCACACAGTGCACTCTCACGTGCTACTTGCTTCACACAGTGCACTCTCACGCGCTCTTTGCTTCACACAGTGCATTCTCATGTGCTCCTTGCTTCACACAGTGCACTCTCACGTGCTACTTGCTTCACACAGGCACTCTCACTGCGCTCTTTGCTTCACACGTGCACTCTCATGAGATCCTTGCTTTACACAGTTCACTCTCACGTGCTCCTTGCTTCACACAGTGCACTCTCACGCGCTCCTTGATTCACACAGTGCACTGTCACGTGAACCTTGCTTCACACAGTACACTCTCACGTGCTCCTTGCTTCACACAGTGCACTCTCACGCGCTCCTTGCTTCACACAGTGCACACTCATGTGATCCTTGCTTCACACAGTGCACTCTGATGTGCTCCTTGCTTCACACAGTGCACTCTCACGTGCTCCTTGCTTCACACAGTGCATTCTCACTTGCTCCTTGCTTCACACAGTGCACTCTCATGTGATCCTTGCTTCACACTGTGCACTCTCACATGCTCCTTGCTTCACACAGTGCACTCTCATGTGATCCTTGCTTCACACAGTGCACTCTCACGTGCTCCTTGCTTCACACAGTGCACTCTCACGTGCTCCTTGCTTCACACAGTGCACTCTCATGTGATCCTTGCTTCACACAGTGCTCTCTCAAGTGATCCTTGCTTCACACAGTGCACTCTCACCTCCTCCTTCCTTCACACAGTGCACTTTCACTTGCTCCTTGCTTCACACAGTGCACTCTCACCTCCTTCCTTCACACAGTGCACTCTCACGTGCTCCTTGCTTCACACAGTGCACTCTCACGTGCTCCTTGCTTCACACAGTGCACTCTCACGTGCTCCTTGCTTCACACAGTGCATTCTCACGCGCTCCTTGCTTCATACAGTGCACTCTTACGTGCTACTTGCTTCACACAGTGCAGTCTCACGTGCTCCTTGCTTCAAGAGAGCACTCCTACGTGCTACTTGCTTCACACAGTGCAGTCTCACGTGCTTCTTGCTTCACACAGTGCACTTTCACGTGCTCCTTGCTTCACACAGTGCACTCTCATGTGATCCTTGCTTCACTCGGTGCACTCTCACGTGCTCCTTGCTTCACATAGTGCACTTTCACGCGCTCCTTGCTTCACACAGTGCACTCTCATGTGATCCTTGCTTTACACAGTGCACTCTCACGCCCCTCCTTGCTTCACACAGTGCCTCTCCCCCATGCTCCTTACTTCACACAGTGCGCTCTCCCGCACCCCTTTCTTCACACAGTGCACTCTCACGCGCTCCTTGCATCACACAGTGCACTATCACGTGCTCCTTGCTTCACACAGTGCACTCTCGCGTGCTCTTTGCTTCTCACAGTGCACTCTCACGTGCTTCTTGCTTCACACCGCCCACTCTCACGCGCTCCTTGCTTCACACAGTGCGCTCTCATGTGATCCTTGCTTCACACAGTGCACTCTCACGTGCTCCTTGCTTCACACAGTGCATTCTCACGCGCTCCTTGCTTCACACAGTGCACTCTCACATGCTCCTTGCTTCACACAGTGCACTCTCATGTGATCCTTGCTTCACACAGTGCACTCTCACGTGCTCCTTGCTTCACACAGTGCACTCTCATGTGATGCTTGCTTCACACAGTGCGCTGTCACGCTGCTTGCTTCACACAGTGTACTCTTATTTGATCCTTGCTTCACACAGTGCACTCTCACGTGCTCCTTGCTTCTCACAGTGCACTCCCACGCGCTCCTTGCTTCACACAGTGCACTCTCACATGCTCCTTGCTTCACACAGTGGACTCTCATGTGATCCTTGCTTCACACAGTGCACTCTCATATGATCCTTGCTTCACACAGTGCACTCTCACGTGCTCCTTGCTTCACACAGTGCACTTCAAAAGATCCTTGCTTCACACAGTGCCCCTCTCACTTTGCTCCTTGCTTCACACAGTGCACTCTCACGCGCTCCTTGCTTCACATAGTGCACTCTCACGCGCTCCTTGCTTCACATAGTGCACTCTCACGTGCTCGTTGCTTCACCCAGTGCACTTTGATGTGCTTTTTGCTTCACACAGTGCACTGTTCCCTGCTCCTTGCTTCACACAGTGCACTCTCACGTGCTCCTTGCTTCACACAGTGCACTCTCACGTGCTCCTTGCTTCACACAGTGCACTCTCACGTGCTCCTTACGTCACACAGTGCAAACTCACGCACGTGCGGGAACGCAATTAATGTCAATAAGGACAGGTCGGGTGCGTTAATATTGGGTTAATGTTCCAAACAGCCCGAGAATATTATGAACGCTGTCAGGAAATTGTACCAACATTTGATAGCGGTGGAGAACTTATCTTGATAACATATGTTGTTATAATCATGGGTACTGTTTGTTCAGCATAACATCAATGGTATATGATACCGTCATGTACATGTTTGAGTAACCAGTGAAGAGTGTGAGGATGAGTTACTCAGTCCGTCAGTGTGGCAAGTGTTCTGTACTGTAGTCTTGATTCATCTTGACCAATCTTGGTACAAATTTCAGTGTCCGTTAATGTTTCGAGTTCAGATGAGTGTTTTATCAGTTGCTTGAAGTTAGTACAGTTGAGTTACAGTCATTAAAACAGTTTAATGACAGTAACTTGAGTGAGCATAACAGTTTCTGCTGAGTGTTAGTTAACTGTACAGCGTGTTTCAAGACTGTTATATATCAGTGTCTGAATCAGATGCACGATTCAGATGTATGAGAGTGGATCATCTGTGACGCAGTAAGCAGCAGCACCACCACCAGTAGCACCAGCCGTGAAAGCAGCGACAGCAACAGCAGCAACAAAAGCAGCAGCACCAGCAGAAAAAAACAGAATCAGCAGCAACAGCAGCAGCTGGTAGTAAAAGTAACTGAAGATCAACGTGAGATTGAGGACACAAGATTCCAGTGTGGTAATCAAGACCACCAGGACGTATACTGCAGGGTATACTGCAGGGTATACTGCAGGGTATACTGCAGGGTATACAATGGTAACTTTAAACAACAGGGCGAGACACGACAAGTACAGCATAAAGAAGCATCAGCTTGATGGTTGTGTGTGTAGGATGTTCTACAGCGTGGTGATGGTGATGGTTGTGTGTGTAGGATGTTCTACAGCGTGGTGGTAGTGGTGGTGTTTGTAGGATGTTCTAAGCAGGGTGGTACAGCGTGTAGGTGGTGTTTGCAGGATGTTCCCCGCTGTAGCAGCGTGGAGATGAACCACGGTGGGTGGGTGCAGGAGCAGTACCGTCCCTGAGAGGCTTCGTGAGGTCAGTTTAGGTGTAGGTAACAGTTACCAGTCTGGTCACCAGAGAGGACACGAGGACGTCCCCTGGAGTGCCGTGTCCTCTCTTAACCGAGCCAATAGAGCCCCTGAGTCTAAGGTTCATGATGACAGGGAAAAGTTACCACAATATCAGGCGGAGATGATGCATGTATATTATACAGGTAAAGATTTCTTTCACATTATTTGTAGTGGATGTGATGGAAGAGGTTGTGCAGGATGTCAGAAAATATTATTGCACATCCCTGCACATCACTCCTGTGGCTGTCCTCCTCAACTTTCCTCTTATTTTCAGTCGGACATATGAGATGATCGTCGATTACTGTATCCAAACAGATTTAGCTGGCTTTTTTTCCCAATACCTGTTTTAATTGTCTGTTTTATTCCGCATTTCTATTATATTTGCAAAATAAAAATAGCGTTATATATTACATCATGTTACTTCATTGCTGAAAGGTTTATTAATTTTGGATGTCAATATAGCACAGTTAACCATTCTTTACCCCTGCTAACTTCTCTCTGCTTTAAATAGGTTGCTGTTATTTAACATTATCATCGGTAAGATGAAATTTCTAAGTGACTGGGAGTGGGTAGCTGTGAAGGTATTTATCCTGAGTGATACTGAAACAATAACAGGACTGTCAATTGTAATCTAAAACACAATGTTTCTCTTATATAAGTGGGATACGATGTTCCCCCCACTCTCTTCTGTGTATAAGATAATATATTTGACTTATTAAGCATAAGTGAAGAGCCTCTGGCATCTTTCCAGGACCATGTGTCGTAGTGCTGTGGTGATGGTGATGTTAGCGTGCGCAGGATGTGCTCTGGCCCGTGTCCTACCTCACAGTACAACAGACGTCCATACTTCCAAAGGTGACCAGATTTCTAGAGCCGCCCACACCATAAGAGATACCCACAGTTCCAGAGGCGCCCACACCAGCAAGGATGCAAACAGCCTGAAGGTGGTCAAAACAACAAGAACAGAACCATTCTTGCGGCTCAGTAAAGTGGACAGCTCAAAGTTTCCTAATATTCCTGACTACGTATTTAAAAACGGTAAGATTCTTTAGTGATGCTCAGTTCTTTCATCCTTTTATTTGTCCCTGTTGCTGATTATATTAATAAGCTTGTACATTCCAGTGTTACAACCATGATACTCCAGCTACCACTCAGATTTTACCTGGAGTAAGTAGTTATGAGTCACTGTAAATTTTTTCATGTTATTTAATGGCTACGTTGAGGTAAGAGCACTTTTATTGATAAAGACTTCTTGTGCAGAATTTATATAACTACTGCCAAGGTTATTCATGGGACAAGGCTAAACCATTGGGGCTTTACAGCGGCTACTGGAATTGGGAAGCATTCTGGTTCAATCGAAGGAAGGGGAGGGACAAACTCAATTCCTTGGATCAAGAGCCTCTCGCAGACATCAAGGAATCTCCCCTGAGAAGCAGAACCGATATAGACTTGGAGGTGTTACTCCCTCAACATCAGATGAGGCTGGAGTAACAACTCTGAGTTACATCACTAGCGCTGCCTCATCATTGTTTCTGCCTAATAAAAAAATACTCTCAATTTCGCTTACTTCTAACTTTCTGTTTCTCTTTCATATTATCTCTGGACGTCCCTTCAGACATTCCAATATCTAATTTCTCTAGAAGGTGAAGAAACTCTGGCATCAGTACATTGATATTATTGCACATCAAAACTATCTTCATCACCTTAAAAGTGTTGAAAAAGACACAGCCGCAGAGACGAATTTTACTGAGATGTTTCGCCTGTGGAGAAGTTTCTTCAGACACTCAAGAAGTTTCTCCACAGGTGAAATAATTCAATTACCGCATTTTCCTGCATATAAGGTACGCTTTTCCCCCCAAAAAAAGGTCTTGAAAAAATCAGCCTGCGTCTTAATTGCTAGAGGTTAAGGTTAAGGGTAAGCTTTGGGTTACTCTTTAACAGTTGTTTACTAACGTTAAGTTACAAGTGGTTGGAAGCCTCGTACCAGCAAGCTGCTGACACACACGCGCCTTATATGCAACTGTCTATCTCACCCCTGGTAGATTCTGAGCTGATTGTTTCCACCTGGGAATTATATTACTTTAGTTTGTAGTCGTCTGGATCACTTCTGTTCTAATGTTCAACGCACAGTGACTTGCCACATTAATACACACTTGTGTGTACGTAAACTGAAGCTTGTGAACCTCTAGTTCATTTAGAAATATATAATCATAAAGGTATATAAGGTTACACATATTTACACTCCAGAATAGTTTTCTGGTCTCCTGAACATCAAAATTTGTTTGCCAGTCAAATATACCATTAATTTTAATGCCTAAAACAGTTAGAGATTAGCATAGACTCACTGTGTAAAACAGAAATACCACTTATAAGGTGGATCTACCGTGACTCAGTTTACTTGTTGTTATGGATTAACATGACAACCACTGCTACCTGAGATGTTGATAAATCTACCTCACACCCTTCCTCTTCTTCTTCATTATTATTATTATTATTATTATTATTATTATTATTATTATTATTATTATTATTATTATTATTATTATTATTATTGTTTTCATTATTATTATATTTATTATTATCTTCATTATTATTATTATTATTATTGTTATTAGTAGTAATAGTAGTAGTAGTTTGTTCTTGTTGTAGTTGTATTAGTAGTAGTAGTAGCAGTAATAGTAGTAGTAGTGGTGGTGATAAGCTGTAAACCCGTATAGGTCATACATGGCCGCGATGTATGATGCTGGGGTTTAGTGGAGCCGGGTCTTTCAGGTATACAGAAGTAAGATTAGGGACAAGATTGGCTCACTTAAGAGTAACTCAGGTCAGATCACTGACAGTGATAAGGATATGTGTGAAATTCTCAGTACCTACTTCCTCTCAGTTTTCACCCAGGAAAATACTAGCGATATTCCTGAAATAATAGATTATGTAGAACAGGATGATAATAAACTATGCACGATTGTGGTAACTAGTGACATGATCCTCAGACAAATAGAGAAACTAAAACCTAACAAATCCCCAGGTCCTGATGAACTGTTTGCAAGGGTGTTAACGGAATGTAAAGAGGAACTTAGCATACCTTTGGCTAATCTTTTTAACATATCACTACAAACTGGCATAGCGCCTGATAAGTGGAAAATGGCAAATGTAATATCTATTTACAAGGCAGGTGACAGGTCCTTGGCTTCGATCTATAGACCAATAAGCCTTACCTCCATAGTGGGAAAATTTATGGAATCAATAATTGCCGAAGCAATTCGTAGCCATCTTGATAGACACAGATTGATGAATGAATCTCAACACGGTTTTACAAAGGGTCGTTCCTGTCTTACGAATTTACTAACTTTTTTTCACTAAGGTGTTTGAGGAGACAGATCATGGTAATAAATATGATATTGTGTATATGGACTTCAGTAAGGCTTTCGATACAGTTCCACACCAGAGGCTATTGAGGAAACTTAAGGCACACGGAATAGGAGAAATTTTTTCCTGGGTAGAGGCATGGCTGACAAATAGGCAGCAGAGAGTTTGCATAAATGGGGAGAAATCAGAATGGGGGCACGTCACAAGCGGTGTTCCTCAGGGGTCAGTGTTGGGCCCATTGTTGTTCACAATTTACATAAACGACATAGATGAGGGAATAAATAGCGACATAAGCAAATTTGCTGATGACACCAAAATAGGCCGTCCAATTCATTCTAATGAGGACACTAGAGCACTCCAGGATGATTTGAATAGACTGATGCAATGGTCGGAGAAGTGGCAGATGCATTTTAATATTGACAAATGCAATGTTCTAAATGTTGGACAGGAAAATAACCATGCCACATACAAACTAAATAATCTACATATTACTGATTGCGAAAAGGATTTAGGAGTTCTGGTTAGCAGTAATCTAAAACCAAGACAACAGTGCACTAGTGTTCGCAATAAAGCTAACGGAATTCTTGGCTTCATATCTAGAAGTATAAATAATAGAAGTCCTCAGGTTGTTCTTCAACTCTATATATCCTTGGTTAGGCTTCATTTAGACTATGCTGCTCAGTTCTGGTCACCGTATTACATAATGGATATAAATGCTCTGGAAAACGTACAGAGGAGGATGACAAAGATGATCCCATGTAACAGAAATCTTCCCTATGAGGATAGACTAAGGGCCCTGAATGTGCACTCTCTAGAAAGGCGTAGAATTAGGGGGGATATGATCGAGGTGTATAAATGGAAAACAGGAATAAATAAAGGGGATGTAAATAGCATGCTGAAAATTTCCAGCCAAGACAGGACTCGCAGCAATGGTTTCAAGTTGGAAAAATTCAGATTCAGTAAGGATATAGGAAAGCACTGGTTTGGTAATAGAGTTGTGGATGAGTGGAACAAATTCCCGAGTACCGTTATTGAGGCTAAAACGTTGTGTAGTTTTAAAAATAGGTTAGATAAATACATGAGTGGGTGTGGGTGGGTGTGAGTTGGACCTGACTAGCTTGTGCTGCTGGGTCTGGTACAGTGCTCCATCCTTGAGTGGAGGTGACCAGACTGGGTGAGTCATTGGGCTAATCCAGGAGGGGGGGGTGGTCACATGGACGTGCTCCACATGGGTCAGTAGGCCTGTTGCAGTGTTCCTTATTTCTTATGTTGTTATGTTCTTATTAGTCAGTGTTAGTCTGGCTCACGAAATCGCAGTGACACGATTACAAACAAAGCAGACCACGGGTGGGGTTTGAACTCGCGGTCAGAGAGTCCTCACCCGTGGTATGGTTAGTCAGTGCCAGTGCCAGGCACTAACCGTATACAGAGTCAAAGGTGAAACTTTCATAGAAAAGCAAAAGGTGAGTGAGTATGTCAGGGAATTGCTGGTGATGAATGGGAATTATTCATGCTGTGATAGATAGGGCAGTCTATTAGGATACGGCGATAGATAGGGCAGTCTATTAAGATATGGCGATAGATAGGATAGTCTATTAAGATATGGCAATAGATAGGACAGTCTATTAAGATATGGCGATAGATAGGGCAGTCTATTAAGATATGTCGATAGATAGGATAGTCTATTAAGATATGGCAATAGATAGGACAGTCTATTAAGATATGGCGATAGATAGGGCAGTCTATTAGATATGCGATAGATTTAGGGAGAGTCTATTAATGATATGGGCGATAGATTTGGGCAGTCTATTATGATATGGCGATAGATAGGGCAGTCTATTAAGATATTGCGATAGATAGGGCAGTCTATTAGGATATGGCGATAGATAGGGCAGTCTATTAGGATATGGCGATAGATAGGGCAGTCTATTAAGATATGTCGATAGATAGGATAGTCTATTAAGATATGGCGATAGATAGGACAGTCTATTATGATATGGCGATAGATAGGGCAGTCTATTATGGTATGACGATAGATAGGGCAGTCTATTAAGATATGTCGATAGATAGGATAGTCTATTAAGATATGGCGATAGATAGGACAGTCTATTATGATATGGCGATAGATAGGGCAGTCTATTAAGATATTGCGATAGATAGGGCAGTCTATTAGGATATGGCGATAGATAGGGCAGTCTATTAGGATATGGCGATAGATAGGGCAGTCTATTAAGATATGACGATAGATAGGGCAGTCTATTAGGATATGGCGATAGATAGGGCAGTCTATTAAGATATGACGATAGATAGGGCAGTCTATTAAGATATGGCGATAGATAAGAGAGTCTATTAAGATATGGCGAAAGATAGGGCAGTCTATTAAGATATGACGATAGATAGGGCAGTCTATTAGGATATGGCGATAGATAGGGCAGTCTATTAGGATATGGCGATAGATAGGGCAGTCTATTAAGATATGACGATAGATAGGGCAGTCTATTAGGATATGGCGATAGATAGGGCAGTCTATTAGGATATGGCGATAGATAGGGCAGTCTATTAAGATATGACGATAGATAGGGCAGTCTATTAAGATATGGCGATAGATAAGAGAGTCTATTAAGATATGGCGAAAGATAGGGCAGTCTATTAAGATATGGCGATAGATAGGACAATCTACTAAGATATGGCAATAGACAGGGCAGTTTATTAAGGTATGACGATAGATAGGACAGTCTATTAAGATATGGCGATAGATAGGGCAGTCTATTAAGGTATGGCGATAGATAGGGTAGTCTATTAAGATATGGAGATAGATAGGGCAGTCTATTAAGATATGGCGATAGATAGGGCAGTCTATTAAGATATGATGATAGATAGGGCAGTCTATTAAGATATGGCAATAGATAGGGCAGTCTATTAAGATATGGCGATAGATAGGGCAGTCTATTAAGATATGGCGATAGATAGGGCAGTCTATTAAGATATGGCGATAGATAGCGCAGTCTATTAAGATATGATGATAGATAGGATAGTCGATTAAGATATGGCGATAGATAGGACAGTCTATTAAGACATGATGATAGTACAGTCTGTTGAGATATGATGAGAGATAGGAAAGTCTATTGAGATACAGTGATAGACAGGAGAGTCTATCAACATATGGTGACGTCTTCCTTATCTCTGATAGCTCAGACAGTCTGTTAACATGACGTGTACTCCTTTTGGTTCTATCTAGGAGAGGTTAGTGTCAGCAGGAGTGACTGGAGCCCCTGTGGGTGGTGGTGCGTCAGCAGGAGTGACTGGAGCCCCGGTGGGTGGTGGTGCGTCAGCTGGAGTGACTGGAGCCCCGGTGGGTGGTGGTGGTGCGTTAGTAGGAGTGACTGGAGCCCCGGTGGGTGGTGGTGGTGGTGCCTCAGCAGGAGTTACTGGAGCCCCGGTGGGTGGTGGTGCGCCAAAAGTAGTGACTGGGGCCCCGGTGGGTGGTGGTGCGTCAGTAGGTGTGACTGGAGCCCCGTTGGGTGGTGGTCCGTCAGCAGGAGTGACTGGAGCCCCGGTGGGTGGTTGACCGTCAGCAGGAGTGACTGGAGCCCCGGTGGGTGGTGGTGCGTCAGCAAGAGTGACTGGAGCCCCGGTGGGTGGTGGTGCATCAGCAAGAGTGACTGGAGCCACGGTGGGTGGAGGTGCGTCAGCAAGAGTGACTGGAGCCACGGTGGGTGGTGGTGCGCCAGCAGGAGTGACTGGAGCCCCGGTGGGTGGTGGTTCGCCAGTAGGAGTGATAAAACCCCCGGGGGTGGGTGGTGGTGCGTCAAAAGAGTGATTGGACCCGGGGGGGGGGTGGTGGGGGTCAGCAAGAGTGATGAAGGCCCCGGTTTTGGGTGGTGGTGCACAGAAAGAGTGACGTCCCCCGGTGGGTGGTGGGGGTTCAGCAGGAGTGATTGACCCCCGGGGGGTGGGGGTGCGTCAGAAAGAGTGTTGGAGCCCCGGTGGGGGGGTGGTGCGTCAGCAAGAGTGAGGGGAGCCCGGTGGGGGTGGGGGGATCAACAAGGTGACTGTACCCCCCGGTGGGTGGTGGTGCGTCAGCGGAGTGACTTGAGCCCCGGTGGGTGGTGGTGCGTCACAAGGTTTTGGGAGCCCGGTGGGTGGTGGTGCGTCAGAAAGAGTGACTAAAGGGCCCGGTGGGTGGTGGTGCATCAAAAAGAGTGATTCCCCGGTGGGGGGTGGTCGTCAGCGGGAGTGAATTAGCCCGGTGGGTGGGGGGTGTGTCAGCAAGAGGATGGACCCCCGGGGGGGGTTGGTGCGTCCAGAGTATGGAGCACGGTGGGTGGTGGGCATCAAAAGAGTGACTGTACCCCCGGTGGGTGGTGGTGCTCAGAGGATTGACTTGACCCCCGGTGGGTGGTGGTGCTCAGCAAGAGTGTTGGAGCCCGGTGGGTGGTGGTCCCCCGCAGGGTGACGGGACCCCGGTGGGTGGGTGCTGGAAAAAGTGACTGAACCCCCGGTTGGGGGTGGTCAGCGGGAAAAGGAAACCCCGGGTGGGTGGTGGTCCGTCAGCAAGTGACTGGAACCGGGTGGGTGGTGGTGCATTAGAGGAGGACGGACCCCAGGTGGGTGGTGGTCCATCAGTAGGGTGACGGAACCTGGTGGGTGGTGGTGCGCAGCGGGGTACGGGCCCCCGGTGGGTGGGGGAGCGTCAGCAGATGACCGGACCCCCCGGGGGTTGGGTGGGGGTGCCCCAGCGGGGTGCCCGGAGCCCCGGTGGGTGTGGTGCGTCCGCAGGGTGACCGGACCCCCGGTGGGGGTGATCGTCGAGGGGTGCCCGGACCCCCCGGGGGTGGTGGTGGGGGGTCAGCAGGGGGGACCGGAGTCCCGGTGGGTGGTGGTGCTCACGGGGTACCGGACCCCCGGTGGGTGGGGGCGTCAGGGGGGGTGAGGACCCCCGGTGGGGGGTGGTGCGTCAGCAGGGTGCCCGGGCCCCGGGGGGGTGGTGGTGCGTAAAGGGGGGTGCCCGGACCCCCGGGTGGGGGTTTTGCTGCAGGGGTGACCGGGCCCCGGTGGGTTGGGGTTTTGCGTCAGCAGGGGTGCCCGGACCCCCGGTGGGTGGTGTGCGTCGCAGGGGTGACCGGACCCCGGTGGGGGGTTGGGGTGCGTCAGGGGGGTGACCGGGCCCCCCGGTTTGGTGGTGCGTCAGCAGGGGTGCCCGGACCCCGGGGTGCGTGGGGGCGTGGAAAGGGGGACCGGGAGCCCGGTGGGTGGGGTGCGTCAGGGGGGGTCCCGGGAGCCCCGGGGGGGTTGGTGGGCGTCAGCGGGGGGACCGGAGCCCCGGGGGTGGTTTTTGCGCAGGGGGGTGACCGGAGCCCGGTGGGTGGTGGTGCGTCAGAGGGGTAACCGGACCCCCGGTGGGTGGGGGGTGCGTCAGAGGGGTGCCCGGGACCCCCTTTGGGGGGTGGTGCGTACGGGGGGGTTGCCCGGGGCCCCCGTGGTGGTGGTGCGTCAGCAGGGGGACCGGAGCCCCGGTGGGGGGGGTGCGTCAGCAGGGGTGACCGGAGCCCCGGTGGGTGGTGGGTGGTCACAGGGGGACCGGACCCCCGGGCGTGGTGGTGCGTCAGCAGGGGTGACCGGACCCCCCGGGTGGGTGGTGGTCTCAGCGGGGTGCGGAGCCCCGGGGGTGGGGGGGGCGTCGCGGGGTGACCGGAGCCCCGGGGGGTGGTGGTGCGTCTGTTCTTTGGTAAAGGAATATTTAATTAATTCTACTTAAATATTACTTTTGAACAATTATGGTAATCTATATTGTACGAGTCGAAGACAATAAATGATGAACCAAGCTTATGAGGGAAGTGATAAGCTTGTGGTGGCTTAAAACTTCTGCAGCTTCTGCTTTCAAAATTTTTCTCATAATTCAGTGGTTTAAAAACAAGTCTGCTGGGGTATTATTATTTTCTACTATAAATAAATAATTCACATTTTTTGTTAACTTCTGTCAAATGGAGAATATATATTTTATATGCACATTTTTGTCTTATTACTTGAGAACTTTGGTTATACAAGTCTACAATAACACGCGGTGTTAATTCAGTCATTTTTTTTCTTCTATCTAAATTTTGCGAGACAGGGCGCGAGGGTCGGAAAAAATTTGGTCTGGGGTTGACAATGTTAATGGCTAGACAACCTCACTCTAGAAGCTGGAGATGACAACAGAGATAATATCACCAGTAATAAGGTAAAAAAGAAGGAATATTTAGCTGACTGACAATGTGAAAATGACAGCGTGGAAAGCTAAATCTGAGGAATAGTTAAAATAAACACGAGAAAGATTGAGTTATTATTCATTTCTGCATAAATAACTCATTACGACTGTGAATAACCAGATAGTTATTGACGTGACGCTTCACCTGCACCAGAGGTTTCTTCAGTCGATTACAGGAAAGACTGGAGACTTAGAAGTAGTTACCTATGTGATCAGTTCGTCGTTCTTGGTATGTGTTGGAGGTGGTCAGTCCCTCTTCATCTTGTTCCTATTGAATAACATCAATAAAAAGAGAGCAAGATAGCTGAACTTTCATTCTGCTGTCACAACAGTGATGGACGACCCGCCGGAGGCCCAGAGGTTGCTGCTGGAGGTGATGGACGACCCGCCGGAGGCCCAGAGGTTGCTGCTGGAGGAGCACCAAGACCCTGAAGTCATTGCTGGCTTCTTCCAGGGAGACATGGCCGGCCTCACACTTGAGGTAAACACATGCTGGGTTGGGCACTTGTTATACCTATAAAGAAATATTAAACTGCATAGCTCATTGGTGGCTGTACTGGTATAAATGATGGTAGTACTGGTATAAATGATGGTAGTACTGGTATAAATGATGGTAGTACTGGTATAAATGGTGGTAGTACTGGTATAAATGGTGGTAGTACTGGTATAAATGATGGTAGTACTGGTATAAATGATGGTAGTACTGGTATAAATGATGGTAGTACTGGTTATAAATGATGGTAAGTACTGGTATAAATGGTGGTAGTACTGGTATAAATGATGTAGTACTGGTATAAATGGTGGTAGTATGGTATAAATGGTGGTTAGTTACTGGTATAAATGGTGGTTAGTATGTATAATAATGGTGGTAGTACTGGTATATAATGGTGGTAGTATGGTATAAATGATGGTAGTACTGGTTATAATGATGGTAGTACTGGTTTAAATGATGGTAGTACTGGTATAAATGGTGGTAGTACTGGTATAAATGATGGTAGTACTGGTATAAATGGTGGTAGTACTGGTATAAATGGTGGTAGTACTGGTATAAATGGTGGTAGTACTGGCATAAATGATGGTAGTACTGGTATAAATAATGGTAGTACTGGTATAAATGATGGTAGTACTGGTATAAATGGTGGTAGTACTGGTATAAATGATGGTAGTACTGGTATAAATGGTGGTAGTACTGGTATAAATGGTGGTAGTACTGGCATAAATGATGGTAGTACTGGTATAAATGATGGTAGTACTGGTATAAATGATGGTAGTACTGGTATAAATGGTGGTAGTACTGGTATAAATGATGGTAGTACTGGTATAAATGGTGGTAGTACTGGTATAAATGGTGGTAGTACTGGTATAAATGGTGGTAGTACTGGCATAAATGATGGTTAGTACTGGTATAATTAATGGTTGAGTACTGGTATAAATGATGGTTAGTACTGGTATAAATGGTGGTAGTACTGGTATAAATGATGGTTAGTACTGGTATAAATGGTGGTTAGTACTGTATAAATGGTGGTAGTACTGGCATAAATGATGGTAGTACTGGTATAAAATGATGGTAGTACTGGTATAAATGATGGTAGTACTGGTATAAAATGGTGTGTAGTTACTGGTATAAATGGTGGTAGTACTGGTATAAATGGTGGTAGTACTGGTATAAATGGTGGTAGTACTGGTATAAATGGTGGTAGTATGGTATAAATGATGGTAGTACTGGTATAAATGGTGGTAGTACTGGTATAAATGGTGGTAGTACTGGTATAAATGATGGTAGTACTGGTATAAATGGTGGTAGTGCTGGTAATAAATGGTGGTAGTAGTCTGGTATAAATGATGGTAGTACTGGTTAAATGGTGGTAGTACTGGTATAAATGATGGTAGTACTGGTATAAATGATGGTAGTACTGGTATAAATGGTGGTAGTACTGGTATGAATAGAGGTAGTACTGGTATAAATGGTGGTAGTACTGGTATAAATGATGGTAGTACTGGTATAAATGATGGTAGTACTGGTATAAATGGTGGTAGTACTGGTATAAATGATGGTAGTACTGGTATAAATGATGGTAGTACTGGTATAAATGGTGGTAGTACTGGTATGAATAGTGGTAGTACTGGTATAAATGACGGTAGTACTGGTATAAATGATGGTAGGTATGGTATAATGATGGTAGTACTGGTATAAATGGTGGTAGTACTGGTATAAATGGTGGTAGTACTGGTATGAATAGTGGTAGTACTGGTATAAATGGTGGTAGTACTGGTATAAATGATGGTAGTACTGGTATAAATGATGGTAGTACTGGTATAAATGGTGGTAGTACTGGTATAAATGGTGGTAGTACTGGTATAAATGATGGTAGTACTGGGTTATAAATGATGGTAGTACTGGTATAAATGGTGGTAGTACTGGTATGAATAGTGGTAGCACTGGTATAAATGGTGGTAGTACTGGTATAAATGATGGTAGTATGGTATAAATGATGGTTATTGTACTGGTATAAATGGTGGTAGTACTGGTATAAATGATGGTAGTACTGGTATAAATGATGGTAGTACTGGTATAAATGATGGTAGTACTGGTATAAATGGTGGTAGTACTGGTATGAATAGTGGTAGTACTGGTATAAATGGTGGTAGTAACTGGTATAATGATGGTTATAGTACTGGTATAAATGGTGGTAGTACTGGTATAAATGATGGTTAGTACTGGTATAAATGATGGTTAGTACTGGTATAAATGGTGGTAGTACTGGTATGAATAGAGGTAGTACTGGTATAAATGGTGGTAGTACTGGTATAAATGATGGTAGTACTGGTATAAATGATGGTAGTACTGGTATAAATGGTGGTAGTACTGGTATAAATGGTGGTAGTACTGGTATGAATAGTGGTAGTACTGGTATAAATGATGGTAGTACTGGTATAAATGATGGTAGTACTGGTATAAATGGTAGTACTGGTATAAATGATGGTAGTACTGGTATAAATGATGGTAGTACTGGTATAAATGGTGGTAGTGTATAAATGGTGGTAATACTGGTATAAATGGTGGTAGTACTGGTATGAATTGTGGTAGAACTGATATAAATGGCAGTAGGGCTGTTATAAATGGTGGTAGTACTGGAAAGAATGGTTGTAGTACTGGTAAGAATGGTGGTAGTACTGGTAAGAATGGTGGTAGTACTGATAAGAATGGTGGTAGTACTGGTAAGAATGGTGGTAGTACTGGTAAGAATGGTGGTAGTACTGGTAAGAATGGTGGTAGTACTGGTAAGAATGGTGGTAGTACTGGTAAGAATGGTGGTAGTACTGATAAGAATGGTGGTAGTACTGATAAGAATGGTGGTAGTACTGGTAAGAATGGTGGTAGTACTGGTAAGAATGGTGGTAGTACTGGTAAGAATGGTGGTAGTACTGGTAAGAATGGTGGTATAGTACTGGTAAGAATGGTGGTAGTACTGGTAAGAATGGTGGTAGTACTGGTAAGAATGGTGGTTAGTATGGTAAGAATGGTGGTAGTACTGATAAGAATGGTGGTAGTACTGATAAGAATGGTGGTAGTACTGGTAAGAATGGTGGTAGTACTGGTAAGAATGGTGGTAGTACTGGTAAGAATGGTGGTAGTACTGGTTGAGTACTGGTAACAACATGGTGTCAACTTTTCTAGGAAATTATAAACATTAGTAGCGTATCTTCACTTCTCCATGCACAGCCTATTATTATTATTATTATTATTATTATTATTATTATTATTATTATTATTAGCAGTAGTAGTATAATTATTTTTATTTTTCAGTTTTCCTGGCTAGTGTCGTATGTTCCAACTTAGACATAAATAAACATTATTCAATTACATAAAACTTCCATGGGGTAGTGGAACAGAATTGTTCCTCCGTAAGTCATGAGTGTCATAAGTCATGAGTGTCGTAAGTCATGAGTGTCGTAAGTCATGAGTGTCGTAAGTCATGAGTGTCGTAAGTCATGAATGTCGTAAGTCATGAGTGTCGTAAGTCATGAGTGTCGTAAGTCATGAGTGTCGTAAGTCATGAGTGTCGTAAGTCATGTGTGTCGTAAGTCATGAGTGTCGTAAGTCATGAGTGTCGTAAGAGGCGACTAACACGCCGGGGCAGCGAGGGGATAGTAACCTTCTCCTGTATACATCACTAAATTTAAAAAAGAAACACTTTCGTTTTTTTGGGTGGTGGGGGAGGGAGGGGTCACTCTGCCTCGGTGGGGGGGAGGGAGGGGTCACACGTCTCGGTGGGGGGAGGAGGGGTCACACTGTTCGGTGAGAGGGGAGGGAGGGGTCACACTGTCTCGGTGGGGGGGAGGGAGGGGTCATCTCCTCGGGGGGTGGGGGGGAGGGGACACTGTCCGGGGGGGGAGGGGAGGGGTCACAGTCTCGGTGAGGGGAGGGGGGGCCCACACTGTTGGGTGGGGGGAGGGAGGGGTCCTTCCCTCGGTGGGGGGGAGGGAGGGGTCACACTGTCTCGGTGGGGGGGGAGGGGGGTCACATGTCTCGGTGGGGGGGGGAGGGGGGGGTCACTCTCCCTCGG
>NC_069425.1:9842128-9862246 GCF_026875155.1 Cherax quadricarinatus | reverse complement strand
AGTGTAGAGGGAGGTAGGGAGGGGGTGTACCTACCCCGCAGGTTGCTTCACTGGCAAGAAGGTCAAGTAGTCTTGAGCAGAGCCGTCCCAGGGCACGAACCTGACGCAGGTCATAAAGTTGAGTGTAGCTACTGCTCTCTCTATCATCTCTCTCTCACTCGGCACTGTAATACACCTCACCTTAACTACCAGGCACAAATACAAAGTATGTGACATAGATCAGACAGACAGAGAGTTACTAACTTTGTTTAAGACACCTGAACAGGTCGAGATATCCACACCACCTTTACCCAGAAAACACCCCATTCAACTTTAATATACCCAACCTACAAGAATTTGCATAACTGTTTTAATCTGGAAACGAACTTTAATGACAGTCAAGAGAGTTAGATGTACTGATTTATACCACAATATATACCGGACAATATTTAAGCCATTTTAATAAATCTGCTCCACATTATATACTGTGATTTTCCGTAAATGCGACGAAAAAGTACATCCAGAATTCAATATCACGTCCTGTGAGGTGCCTTTCCTCGCGATATTAAACTCTGAATAAACCCTTTGAATGACATTTACAAGAACTAACACTATGGAGAGGAACTTTATAAGAGAAGTGACTGTAACTCTCACTCAAAATATAAGTGTAAGAACGAGAGGGAGAGAGGAGGAGCACCTACTCACGGTAGAGGTCGCTGACCAGGTAAGGTACAGTGGCGTTGTCCCAGCGGCGCTCTGGGAAAGTCTTCCAGTTGAGTCCCACACGTGAGCTGCCCAACAACTGTGTACCACACACACGTGTTAGTTACGGCCACACCAGCAGGATACTTGGTTAATACACGGATTAAAGCCTATCACCTAGGCCAGAGTCATTAAGTTTGCTTGTAACCTGTTCAGTGCTAGTAAACTCGGTGTATATACACTCAGAGATATACCTCCCTCTCGGTTTATATATACTGAGAGATGTAACCCCTTTTTCGGTGTATATACACTGAGGGATATACCCCGTGTTGGTGTATATACATTCAGAGACATATGCTCCCTCTCAGTGTATATACACTAATATACCCGCCTTCTCGGTATGTATACAATGCGCTAGGAGTGTACCTTACATACAGTATTTATACACAGTTGTAATCATACCTACAGGTTAATAAAAATAAAAATAATAATAAAATTGAAAAATGTATAGGTAATTAAAGACTATTATATATAAAAACTAAATTTACATATTTTTTTAATTAATTTTTCAAAGAACCGTATCCCACCTAGGCAGTGTGACCCCTCCCTCCCCCCCACCGAGGCAGTGTGACCCCTCCCTTCCCCCCCACCGAGGCAGTGTGACCCCCCCCCTCCCCCCCCCGAGGCAGTGTGACCCCTCCCTCCCCCCCACCGAGGACAGTGTGACCCCTCCCTCCCCCACCGAGGCAGTGTGGACCCTCCCTCCCCCCACCGAGGCAGTGTGACCCCTCCCCCCCCACCGAGGCAGTGTGACTCCTCCCTCCCCCCACCGAGGCAGTGTGACCCCTCCCTCCCCCCACCGAGGCAGTGTGGGCCCTCCCTCCCCCCACCGAGGCAGTGTGACCCCTCCCTCCCCCCCACCGAGGAAGTGTGACCCCTCCTCCCCCACCGAGGCAGTGTGACCCCTCACTCCCCCCCGAGGCAGTGTGACCCCCCCCTCCCCCACCGAGGCAGTTTTGACCCCTCCCCCCCCCCCCGAGGCAGTGTGACCCCTCCCTCCCCCACCGAGGCAGTGTGACCCCTCCCCCCCCCCACCGAGGCAGTGTGACCCCTCCTCCCCCCACCGAGGCAGTGTGACCCCTCCCCCCACCCCCCCCCTCCCCCCACCGAGGCAGTTTTGACCCTCCCTCCCCCCCACCGGGCAGTGTGACCCCTCCCCCCCACCGAGGCAGTGTGACCCCTCCTCCCCCCACCGAGGCAGTGTGACCCCTCCCTCCCCCCACCGAGGCAGAGTGACCCCTCCCTCCCCCCCACCGAGGCAGAGTTACCCCTCCCTCCCCCCCACCGAGGCACGGGTGACCCCTCCTTCCCCCCACCCGAGGCAGAGTGACCCCTCCCCCCCCCCCCGAGGCAGAGTGACCCCCCCCTCCCTCTCACCGGGCAGGGGTGACCCCTCCTCCCCCCACCGAGGCAGAGTGACCCCCTCCCTCCCCCCCACAGAGGCAGATGACCCTCCCTCCCCCCACCGAGCCAGAGTGACCCCTCCCCCCCCCCACCGAGGCAGAGTGTACCCCCCCCTCCCCCCCACCGAGGCAGAGGACCCCCTCCCTCCCCCCCACCGAGGCAGAGTGACCCTCCCCCCCCTCACCGAGGCAGAGTGACCCCTTTCATCCTCCCCACCCTAGGCAGAGTGACCCCCCTCCCACCCACCGAGGCAGAGTGACCCCTCCCTCCCCCCCACCGAGGCAGTGTGACCCCTCCCCCCCCCCCACCGAGGCAGTGTGACCCCCCCCACCCCCCCCCCCCCGGGCAGTGTGACCCCCCCCTCCCCCCCCCCGAGGCAGTGTAAACCCCTCCCTCCCCCCCACCGAGGCAGTGTGACCCCCTCCCACCCCCCACCCAGGCAGTGTGACCCTCCATCCCCCCCACGAGGCAGTGTGACCCCTCCCTCCCCCCACCGAGGCAGTGTGACCCCTCCCTCCCCCCACCGAGGAAGTGGGGACCCCCCCCTCCCCCCACCGAGGAATTGACCCCCCTCCCCCCTCGAGGCAGTGTGACCCCCCCCTTTCCCCCCACCGAGGCAGTGTGACCCCTCCCTCCCCCCACCGAGGAAGTGTGACCCCCCATCCCCCCCCACCGAGGCAGTGTGACCCCTCCATCCCCCCAACGAGGCAGTGTGACCCCTCCCTCCCCCCACCGGGCATGTGACCCTCCTCCCCCCCACCGAGGCAGTGTGACCCCTCCCTCCCCCCCACCGAGGCAGTGTGACCCCTCCATCCCCCCCCCCGAGGCAGTGTGACCCCCCATCCCTCCAACCAAAGGCAGTGTGATCCCTCCATCCCCCCACCGAGGCAGGGGTGACCCCTCCCTCCCCTCACCGAGGCAGAGTGACCCCTCCCTCCCCCCACCGAGGCAGAGTGACCCCTCCCTCCCCCCCACCGAGGCAGAGTGACCCCTCCCTCCCCCCACCGAGGCAGAGTGACCCCTCCCTCCCCCCACCGAGGCAGAGTGACCCCTCCCTCCCCCCCACCGAGGCAGAGTGACCCCTCCGTCCCCACCCACCGAGGCAGAGTGACCCTCCCTCCCCCTCACGGGGGCAGAGTGACCCCTTCATCCACCCCACCTAGGCAGAGTGACCCCTCCCTCCCCCCACCGGGGCAGAGTGACCCCTCCCTCCCCCTCCACCGAGGCAGAGTGACCCCTCCCTCCTCCCCACCGAGGCAGAGTGACCCCTCCCTCCCCCTCACCGAGGCAGAGTGACCCCTCTCCTCCCCCCCACCGAGGCACAGTGACCCCTCCCTCCCCCCCACCGAGGCAGAGTGACCCCTCCCCCCTCCCCCCACCGAGGCAGAGTGACCCCTCCCTCCCCCCCACCGAGGCAGAGTGACCCCTACCCCCCCCCCACCGAGGCAGAGTGACCCCTCCCTCCCCCTCACCGAGGCAGGTGGACCCCTCCGCAATTCCCCCCCCCCAGCGAGGCTAGAGTGGACCCCCTCCCTCCCCCCACCACCCAAAAAAAACGAAAGTTTTTCTTTTTTAAATTTAGTGATGTATACAGGAGAAGGTTAGTATCCCCTCGCTGCCCCGGCGTGTTAGTCGCCTCTTACGACACTCATGACTTACGACACTCATGACTTACGACACTCATGACTTACGACACTCATGACTTACGACACTCATGACTTACGACACTCATGATTTACGACACTCATGACTTACTACACTCATGACTTACTACACTCATGACTTGCGACACTCATGACTTACTACACTCATGACTTACTACACTCATGACTTACGACACTCATGACTTACGACACTCATGACTTACTACACTCATGACTTAAGACACTCATGACTTACTACACTCATGACTTACTACACTCATGACTTACTACACTCATGACTTACTACACTCATGACTTACGACACTCATGACTTACTACATTCATGACTTGCGACACTCATGACTTACTACACTCATGACTTACGACACTCATGACTTACTTACACCATGACTTGCGACACTCATGACTTACTACACTCATGACTTACGACACTCATGACTTATTACACTCATGACTTACTACACTCATGACTTACTACACTCATGACTTGCGACTCATGACTTACGACACTCATGACTTACTACACTCATGACTTACGACACTCATGACTTACTACACTCATGACTTACGACACTCATGACTAATTACACTCATGACTTACTACACTCATGACTTACTACACTCATGACTTGTGACACTCATGACTTACGACACTCATGACTTACTACACTCATGACTTACTACACTCATGACTTACGACACTCATGACTTACGACACTCATGACTTACGACACTCATGACTTACGACACTCATGGCTTACGACACTCATGACTTACGAACTCATGACTTACGACACTCATGGCTTACGACACTCATGATTTATGACACTCATGACTTTCGACACTCATGACTTACGACACTCATGACTTACGACACTCATGGCTTACGACACTCATGACTTACGACACTCATGACTTACGACACTCATGGCTTACGACACTCATGACTTACGACACTCATGACTTACGACACTCATGGCTTACGACACTCATGACTTATGACACTCATGACTTACGACACTCATGACTTACGACACTCATGGCTTACGACACTCATGGCTTATGACACTCATGACTTACGACACTCATGGCTTACGACACTCATGGCTTATGACACTCATGACTTACGACACTCATGACTTACGACACTCATGATTTACGACACTCATGGCTTAGACACTCAATTTACGACACCAATTTACGACATCATATTTCGACACTCTGACTTACACCTCAACTTACCACTATGGTTTTCGACCTCATGCTTACGACACTCTGGCTTTACACCCAGACTTACGACACCAGACTTACGACACTCAGGGGCTACGACCTCTGGCTTACGACACTCAGACTTACGACACTCATGATTACGCATCAGGTTACGACACTCAGGCTTACGCATCATGACTTCGAACCTTTGATTTTAATGACACTCATACTTACACACTCATGATTTACGAACTCATGACTTCGACCCTAAGATTTCCGAACTCAGACTTACGACCTCATGTTTTACGAAAACCAGATTCAACACTCAGACTTAGACCTCATGACTTAGAACAAGACTTACGCACCATGACTTACGCCCTCATGACTTAGACACTCTGATTACGACACTCAGACTTCGACACTCATGTTTTTCACACTCAACTTCAACACTCATGACTTAAAGGGCCCCTCAGATTTACGACCTCAGGGCTTACACACCATGATTACGGGGAAAAAATTTTTTTCCACAGGCAGCACACTCCACCAATATTCAATACACTAAACCTACTCACCATACAAACATCCATACTTATTACTGCACCTATTACATACATAGAACACTTAACTCTGATATTAACCCTCCCCTCAAACATCTCCTTGCCAACCTCACAGAACACATGACCATAACACAAGGCACAGATCACTCTTTGATGTTCCTCGTGTTCATCTCACACTATGCAAAAACTCAATGCACATAAAAGGCCCTAAAATCTGGAATTCATTACCTGTAAATATAAAAGAAACACTTCCTGTTTATAAATTCAAGTCTCTACTCAAAGATCACTTACTCACCCAAAACCAAATAAATACTGAATAACTGAACCTTATAATTGTATATCTTAAATGTTTCTCACAATTTAGCACATAAATGTTTTAACCTAAACCCAATCTAACTTATTATTTTTTTAATACACTACCTAACAGAATCCTTCATATGACCTGTCTTTGTAATACTCACTTGTGCTTTATAGTAATCTGTTTACATTAATGTTTTATCACTGACTTCATCATTGCTTAATTAATCTTAAGTTAATTTTAAGCCAGCCCGTAATGCTATGCATAGTATAAGTGGCTTTGGCATACTGCTCTTATCTGTATTTTTTTGTACCTCTGTATGTGTGCACAAAATTTATAATAAATAAATAAATAAATAAATAAATGTTTATTTATGTCTAAGTTGGAACATACGACACTAGTCAGGAAAACTGAAAAATAAAAATAATTATACTACTACTGCTAATAATAATAATAATAATAATAATAATAATAATAATAATAATAATAATAATAATAATAATAATAATAATAATTATAATAATAATAATAATAATTATAATAATAATAATAATAATAAAATAATAATAATATAATTAATAATAATAATAATAATAATAATAATAATAATTATAATAATAAAATAATAATAAAAAATAATAATAATAATAATAATTATAATAATAATAATAATAATAATAATAATAATAATTAATAATAATAATAATAAATAAAAATAATAATAATAATAATATTATAATAATAATAAAAATAAAAATAATAATAATAATAATAATAATAATAATAAAATAATAATTATTATAATAATAATAATAATAATAATAATAATTATAATAAAAATAATAATAATAATAATAATAATAATAATTATAATAATAATAATAATAATAAATAATAATAATAATAATAATAAAAATAATAATAATAATAAAAAATTATAATTTAAATAATAATAATAAAAAAAAATAATTATAATAATAATAATAATAATAATAATTATAATAAAATTAATAATAATAATCAATAATAATAATAATAATAATAATTATAATAAAATAATAATAATAAATAATTAATTAATAATAATAATAATAATAGGCTGTGCATGGAGAAGTGGATACCTACTAATGTTAATAATTTCCTAAAAAGTTGACACCATTTTGTTTAACCATACTCTACCAGTACTACAAACCATTCTTACCAGTACTACCACCATTCTTACCAGTACTACCACCTTTCTTCCCCATACCCACCATTTTTCCAGTACTACCACCATTCTTACCATACTACCACATTTTTTACCAGTACAAAATACCACCATTCTTACCAGTACTAACCACCATTCTACCATACTACCACCATTCTTACCAGTACTACCACCATTCTTACCATACAAAACCACCTTTTTACCATACTACCACCATTCTTACCGTACTACCACCATTTTTTCCAGTATAAAAACCAATTTTTCTTATTACCCCCAATTCTTAAGTACCCCACCATTTCTTATCTTACCCCATTTTTCCCAGAAAAACCCCCATTCTTACAAAACTAAAACCATTTTCCCATACTACCACCATTCTTACAGTACCCCACAATTTTTTACCAGTACTCCCAAACCATTCTTATCAGTAAAAACCACCATTCTTAACAGTACTACCACCTTTCTTACCAGTACTAACCACCATTCTTACCATATACCACCATTCACCATATTTAAAACCCCACCATTTTTACGTACTACCACCTTTCTTACAGTACAACCACCATTCTTACCATACCCCCAACCATTCTTACAGTTACTACCCCCATTCTTCCAACACCCACCATTTTACCAGTCACCACCATTCTTACCAGTACTACCCCCATTTTTATCTTATACCACCATTTACCATCACCAAATTTTACCATACTAAAACCTTTCTTAAAAACCAACTACCACCATTATAAACACCCCACCCCTTTTAAAATCATTTTTACCACCATTAACCATACTACCACCTTTTATACCAATTACCACCATTTAAAACACTAAACCCCCATTTATACCAGTATTTAAAATTATCCCAGACTCCCCTCATTTTCCCCATACTAAAACCATTTTTTACCATACACCACATTTTCCCAGTACACCAAACTTTTTAACCAGTACTACCACCATTTATCCCAGAACAAAACCCACCATTTATACCATAAAAACCAAAAACATTTATACCAGTACTACCATCATTTAAAACCATACTACCACTTTTATACCAGTAAAACCCCAATCATACAAAACTCCACCATTTATACCATATCCCCACATTTATCCCAGTACTTACCACCATTTATACCAGTACTCCACCATTTTTAAACCAGTATTTTAAAATCCATTTATACCAGAACTACCACTTTTTATCCAGTAAATACCACCATTTAAACCATTACCCCACCCATTTATACCCAGTACACCACTTTAAAATACCAGTACACCCATTTATACCATACTACCACTTTTTTAATACCAGTACAACATTATAAACCCCACCATTTATACAGTACACCATCATTTTACCAGTACTACCCCCATTTATACCATACTACCACCTTTATACCGTTAACACCACCATTTAACCAGTAATACCCCCATTATACCAGTATTTACCATCATTTTAAAACCATACAAATAAAAAAGTTAAAAAAATTTTAATTTACGTAAATAATATTTTAAAAGAAAATTTAATATTTATAAAATTATCCCCCAATTTAAAACGATACCTCATTTATACCAGTACTACCTCATTAACCGTACTACCACTTTTTATACATATTAAAACAAAAAAACCTTTAAAACCACAAATAACCTACACCCCAAAAAACCATTTAAACACCAAACATACCACCCCAAAAAACAAACCTTACCCAAAACCCCAAAACCAAACACCCCAAAAACCAAAAAATCAAAATACCACCCCCAAAACCCCTACCAAACCCCAAACCTCCTACAAAAAAACCAAAAACCCCCAAAAACCTACTCCCCATTTAATACCAACACCACAAACCTACACCCCAAAAAAACCCCTACCACCAAACCAACCCCCACAAACCCCCTACACCACAAACATACAACCACCAAAAACCCAAACCCCCTTTTTATACCAGATCCACAAACCTACACCACAAACCCCTACCCCCCAAAAAACCCCCTTTCCCCCATCTTTTAAACAACTACCACAAACCGACACCACAAACAAATCCACAAACACCATACACCACAATACCAATACTCCCCCCTTTAAACATCTACCCCATTTTACCAGTACACCATTTTTTATACCAACTCCCCCATTTTACCAGTACAAAAAACCACCATTTAAACCAAAAACAACCACCAAACCAACAAACCACAAACCAAACACCCCTTTTTAACCATTACTACCCCCCCTTTTTAAATACCAAATCCACCAATACCATACACCACCTTTTATACCAGACTACCACCTTTATACCATTAACCACCTTTAAAAACCCATACTACCACATTATACCATACACCTCATTTATACCATTTCTACCACCAATCTGAAACTCCCACATTTAAAACCAGTACACCACCATTATACAGTACAAAAACACATTTAAACCATACTTACCATCATTTATACCAGTACACACCAAAATCCCAGTACTCCCACTATTAATACCATAAACCCCATTAACCAGAACCTACCACTTTTTAAATACCAGTACTACCACCTTTTTTAAACCATAATACCACCTTTTAACCTACTACCACCATTTAAAAACCAGTACACCATAAATTTTCCCTTACAACCATCATTTTTAAACCATTACAACCACTTTTCATCCCATACAACCCCTTTAAAACCCCTACTTAACCACAAACCAGTCTACCATCATTAACCAGTAAAAACCCCCTTTATACCAGTACTACCTCATTTATACCAGTACAAACCACATTCAACCAGTACTACCCCCTTTTTAAAAACCATACACCACCTTTTTATACCATACTACCATAAATTTATCCAGACACCACATTTATCCATACAACCCCCATTATACCAGACACCACCATTTAACCATAAACCACCATTTATCCCAATACACCACCTTTTTATACCAGACTACCCCCAAATTATACCAAACCCCCCTTTTTTAAACCATACACCACCAAACCAATACAACCACCATTTATACCAAAACACCCCCCTTTATACCAAAACAAAACCCCCCTTTTTAAACCATCTACCCCAATAAAAATAACCCCCCAAACCAAATACACCACCCATTTATCCCAAACACCACCAAAAAACCAGACTTACCCCCATTTTAACCAATACTACCACCATTTTATACCTACCCCACCTTTTTATCCCAATACACCACCTTTTAAAAACCAAAAAACACCACCAATACCAAACTAACCATTTAACCAATACTAACCACCATTATACCAACAGCCCCTTTCCCTACCATACTCCATCATTTATCCAGACAACCCCCCTTTTAAACCCAGACTACCATCATTCATACCAGTATCACCATCATTTATCCCAGAATTTCCCAAATTTTAACCAGTACAACCCCCATTTTATACCGACAACCACCATTTATACCAGAAAACCTTTATACCAGACTACCACCAAAAAACCAACACCACAAACCAGACACCACTTTAACCAAAATCCACCATTAAAACCCAACACCATCAAAAAACCCATACACCACATTTAACCAAAACTCCACATTTATACCATACACCCCCATTCATACCATAACCATCATTTATACCAAAACACCACCTTTATACCATCAGCCACCATGGCTATGCGTTTAATATTCTTTATAGTACAACAAGTGCACAACCCAGCCAATGTTTTTACCTTCAGTGTAGGCCGGCCATGTCTCCTGGAAAGAAGCCAGCAAAGACTTCAGGTCTTGGTGCTCCTCCACAGCAACCTCGTGGGCCTCCGGCCGGTCGTGCCTTCACTGATTTGACAGCAAATGAAAAGTTTTCAAGCAATCTTTTTTATTGATGTTTATTCAATATGAACACGTGAAGAGGGCCTGACTCTCCGCCTCCCAACACACATACCAGAACGACGAACATGATCACATAGTTAACTACTTCTAAGTTCCTAGTCTTTCCTGTAATCGACTGAAGAAACCTCTGGTGCAGGTTGAAGCGTCAACGTCAATAACTATCTGGTTATCACAGTCGTAATGTAGTTATTATGCAGAAATGAATAATAACTCAATCTTTTCTCGTGTTTATTTTAAACTTATACCTCAGATTAGCTTTCCACGCTGTCATTTCACATTGTCAGTCAGCTAAATATTCCTTCTTTTTTTACCTTAATTACTGGTGAATGATTATCTCGTTTTTCATCTCCCACTTCTGGAGTGAGGTGTCTAGGCCATTAACAATGTCAACCCCAGACCAAAATTTTTTCCGACCCTCGCGCCCTTTGTCTCGCAAAAATTTAGATAGAAGAACAAAAATGACTGAATTTAACACCCGCGTGTTATTGAAGATTTGTATAACCAAAGTTCTCAAGTAATAAGACAAAAATTGCATATAAAATAATATATTCTTTTTTTGACAGAAGTTAACAAAAAATGTGAATTATTTAGTCTATAAAAATAGTCAATAGTCGAGCGAACTTGTTTTTCCACTGTTTTATGGGAAAAATTTGAAGCAGGGCTGCAAAAGCTTTGTAAGCCACCACAAGCTACTCACTTCCCTCATAACTTGGTTCATTTTTTTGTCCGACTCGTACATAAGTTTACCTAATTGTTCAAAGTAATTTTTTAAGTAGAATTAAAAAATTTTCCTTTTACCAAAGAACAACCACACCACCCACCGGGGCTCCGGACCCCGGGTGACGCACCACCACCCCCCGGGGGCTCCCTCCCCCCCTCACGCACCCCCACCCCCCGGGGGCTCCGGTCCCCCTGCTGACGCCCCACCACCCACCGGGCTCCGGGTCACCCCTGCTGACGCACCACCACCCACCGGGGCTCCGGTCACCCCTGCTGACGCACCACCACCCACCGGGGCTCCGGTCACCCCTGCTGACGCACCACCACCCACCGGGGCTCCGGTCACCCCTGCTGACGCACCACCACCCACCGGGGCTTTCCGGTCACCCCTGCTGCCACCCCCACCCACCCGGGGCTCCGTCACCCCTCTGACGCCCACCACCCCCGGGGCTCCGGTACCCCGCTGACGCCCCACCACCCCCCGGGGTCCGGTCACCCCTGTTTACGCACCCCACCCAAAAGGGGGGCTCCGGTCCCCCCCTGTTGCAACCCCCTTGGGTTACATGATTATTATAAATATATAAAAGTATATTCCCTTTTTTCATTAATTTTTTTGCTTAATATCATAATACTAAAACGAAATGTATGACTTTATTTTATTATTTGACGTTATATTGTTATTTGCTTAGGTTGTTAGGATGTATATAAAATGGCTCAGTTAGTCTTTTTGTAAAAACTACTGAAATTACGTTTTGCGCTCGTTTACTGCCGGCTTCTGACTGCAGTTGCCCACGTAGCTTACGTGATCGGGGGGGGGTGCCCTCCCCTCTGTAAAGTATTCAGTCTGCGTAGACCGTTTGGTGGTTGGACAATTGTCTGCCATTTCTTTTGTTCTGTAGAACTTTTTCAAGAAACATTGTAAAATTTTAGTGATTTTCGCGTTGTATGAGGTTGTTGTAAAAGACACTCTGAGTATCCAGGCCCTTAGTTTAAACTTCGACCCCTAATTTTTTTGGGTTTTTTGTGATTGTCACAGTCCGTTTTTCCCTATGCTCGAATTCATATTAGGATTTTTTGTAATTTTTGTGGGGGATTGCAATGGTCCCTACTTAGTGTCTTAAATTTTTATCTCCTTTTTTCCGTTTCTGTGTCGCAGTCGCTTGATTTTGCATTGCTTTGGGCTTAGCATTTTTGTTGTTCAAGCGGACTTTTTGGGGTTCCCCAGTGGGCCCCCAAAGAAGTTAGTTATTTGAGACTTTGTCAGTCCTTGTTTAAGTTTATTCGAGTTGGACATAGCTAACTACTTAAGGCACTTAACACTCACACACTTGTAAAATTTTTTAAAATTTATTAAATGTTAATGTACCTGACGGTATTAAAGAATTATAAATTAAAATTTTGTTTTCAGCACAATAATATTAAACTCGAGATTTTGATTTTTTTTTGTTTTCTGGATTTAAATTTTAAAATTTTTTAAATACCTCAGAAAACTTATGCTTAATAAATTTTTTAAAATTTTTAAATTTTCTCTATTAGTCCCCCCCTACCATTTGTAAACAAAAAGCACTATTAAACCATACGAATTTTAATGGAAATTTGGACAAGGATATGACTACTTTTACGAAAACCCGAAACAGGGGGGAGCTAAAGGGGCAGCCCTTTTCAGTTTTCCGGGGGAGACTCTAAGTTTTTAGAATCGCTTTTTTGTAAAAAATTTGGGGGCCTGTGGGGTGCTCTTGACCCAAAGGGTGTTGGAAAAAACTGCCGGGGGGTTTCTTGATCCAAAGGGTTTTGGAAAATTTGTCCATTTGACAACTAGTACTTCTATGATCAAACACTTTGAGTCTTTCCTAATTAAAGACTTTGGTTTTTGGGTCTTTACAACAACCGGGGGATGTTTTACCTACTGATTTCTTGATCCAAGGAGAGGGAAATACTTTTTATGATTTAGTTCTAAACACCCAACACAAAAATTTCCTACTAGGATTATATTTTTTCCATATTCACTCTCTCGTAGTACAATTATTTTTGTGATGACCCAAAATTGAAACAGTTAATTGATCTCTGACTTTGCTGAGTTAAGTACATTAAAACTTCAGACGTGTTGAAGAGCCAAATATCTCGGTGTGATTTAAAAAACGGGAAATTTACACCGCAGAAACTGTCAGAGCTTTAAATTTAAAAGAATTTTTTTTTCCGCCATAAGAGATGTTGTTATTTTCAGTTTCAAAAGTCAGTGTCACAATTGGGAAGTATGACCCTTTTGATTACTTGAAGAAGGGCAACAAGGCAGAAGTGACCCTCGGTTGACCTATGTCTCTTTTTTCCCCAAAACCTTCCCCCCCTCCTGACATTTTTGAAGAGTGTAGCTGGATATGACACAGCCTAATACATACAGTGTATTTCACCTGTATTTACTTTTAGACCAATCTAGACTCCTAAGACGGCTGGACCAATTTCCCGACCTAAGGACCGCCAAAAACTTTTTTTTTCCCCTACTCCTCCATTCCCAGGTATTCTCGGGGAAACATTTGAGAGGTTTGAACCCCCATTATTTGCAGACTCCCAAAAAATGGGGCACAAGGAATTGAACGAAGAAGATTTCAAAGGAAAATGTTCGTCTGGAAGACAACAGACTATATTCACAGCACATTTAAATTGCAAAAGCTCATCCATGGTTTCCCCAAGTTTTTTGAAATGACTTAGACACATTTTTGGGATGGGTTGAAAAAACCGGCACGTGCTATGAATGGCCCACGAAAACACTGGCAATTTTGTGTATCAGCGTTGCGGAAGAGCTCAAAACTTGACTGCAGTTTTACCATTTCCAATACTTATTTATGACGCGCAAAAAAAATTCTAGAGACGTATAATTGTTACCTGTAAGTTTAAAGGGGGCATTCGTTTTTTACAACACGCAAGACAAACTTGTTTTTAATTTTGCTCGTAAAAAAATTGCTTTTTGAGAGAGGCTGAGCTGCTAAATGTACCAATACACAGCCTGTTCAGTTTTTACTCAAAAGAGTTTAACAATGTTGTCTGCCGACATACAAAATTCTGATCGATCATACTCCCGGATATTCTGGAAACTGCAGCATTAGCAAAAATACGAGTTTCTCAAAAATTTTGTACGTACAAAAACACAAAGAAACAAGGTAACAAAAATTTTTCTAGAATTGGCAACCTAAATCACTGCTCTTTGCCGGCCGATTCCCTGCTACGAACCCCGACCTTTACGAAAGTCACAATCCTAAAACTTCCTGGGGCTAGACAAAATCGGGTATCGAGAAGAAGAAAGTTAAAAAACCCTATTGTAAAAAAAAGGGGACATACAAGAGTTTTTGCTAAAAGTTAAAAAGAGATACGAAAAACAGTCTGGGCGGGGCCCCCCACTCAAGTCGTTCCCCCTTTTTTTCCGAGCAAAAAAAGGGCCCCAAAATCCTAGAAATTCCTTACCCATGTTTAGATAATGTTACTCGGAAAGATATAGCGTCAAAAAGTGATCGACGAAAAGTTTCTTCAGCGAGAGCCCTTTTATTTTTTCGGAGATAAAGAGGTTTTGACGAACACATCTAACGAGATAATTTTTTTTCAGAGACACTGGCAGTTACTCACGTTATTAAGAGAAATGTACGCCCATAACTGACATACCCATTGTAAGATAGATTATTTTAAACCTATGGGGGGGCTGTTATAAAATGCCCTTTTACAAGTTTTTTTAAAAAAGTATTATACTGGGTTATATTTCATGGGGTTTTCCGTGGGGATTTCCTCGGGCATGGCTTTTTATAGGGAAAGATATCCTCTGCTGGGAAAAGTAAAGAACCACTTGTGATTGAAATAAAACTGAGGTTTAATTTTTGCCTTGAACTTGTAAGAGAAACCTATTTTTTTTCCTTGCCAAATTATAACTATGTCAAAAATCAACAACCTCCTTGTCTCCTGTTGAGTTTGTGGGTGACAAAGTTTGGGGTTTAATATGTTTTTTATGCCTCTGCGCCCCGGATCATTAACACTGACCCCCCCCCCGGGCATCAACCCAGTCAAACACAATGCTTAAAAATTTTTTACTCATATGATTTAAACAAGGATCGTTGTTATCATCAGGGGAAAAACTGAGAGTTACAGTTACTGAAGTGAAGCAAAGGGCTGAAAATTTTTACTATTATAGAACGGGGACTGAGGGGAAAAAACATGAAGTTGTCAGCGATAGTGTTCCAACACGCAAGCATCTCGTAGTGTTACCATTACATTCGTGAACAAGCCATTATTTTGCTCACAATAGTCCCCAAAAAGGCATTTGGGTGTCAAAACACCGGGGAAAGGCAAAACATTTTATTGGCCAAAGATGAAGGAAACAGTACTGATCATGTGCGACGTTGCCAGTGTGTCAAGTACAGGCGCCAGCGCACACACCCCCACCTGCACCCCTTCCTACACCGTGCATTGGGGAAACCCTTCCCGTCTTATTTTGATTGTGTTGGTCCTTGCTAGAACCAAAAAGGGAAAACCAAAAACTTTTTTACTTTTAGGACCTGCAACACGCATCCCAATATTCCATGAAAAAATTAAAAGCTCGTGTTTTGTGAACGCTGAGAAATTTTTTTTCCCGGTTTGGGTTGCCACGAGAATACAAACAATCAGGGGCAATTCACTTCTAAATCTTTCGAAAGCATTTCCCCCTAGGGAAAAAAGTCTGTACTTTCAACCATTATCATCCACATCACAAGGGGGTCTAAAGAGTTTATCAACATTTAAGTCTATGATGAGAGCTTATTTGAGATTTTTAGAACTGGGGTGGGGGGTACCTTTTTTCTGTTCGCTATAGAGAAAGTGACAAGAAAGTCTCGGATTAGTCCGTTTGAACTAATATTCGGACCCAAGTGCGTGTCCTCTCGCAGGGGTTTTAAAAAACGTGTGGCAGGAAATAAATCCATCTTTAGTACTTCACCTTCTTAATGCAGCAAAATTTGACAGCCGCAGAGAGCTAGCTTCGAAAACCAGTTTCAGCCAAGCTAGAATAAACCAAAATTTTAAAAAGCGGCCCCGTCTCTCATCTTTTAAAGCAAGAGATAAGGGGATGGTCGGAAAATTTGTACCAGGCATGCTCTCAAGCCAGGTAGATGGGCCCCTGGAGTAGTAAAAAGCTTAGCGACGTAAATTTTTTGGGACTACGCCCGGGAAAAAGAAATCTAATCATTGTACCATGTTTAAACCCCTCAAGGGATACTCGCTAGCCCCTCCTACTACTTCTATTTTCCAGGACGAGGGGGAAAACCATCACCTGACATTCTAGAGTATGAGGGTTTGTTTAAAAATTCAGTGACCACAATCATAGCGATTTTCTTTGTAACCTTGGGGTTTAAAAATGGGATGTTTTAAAAAAATGTTTTTGTTCCCCAATTGTTCTTTATGTTCCAAACTTTACTTGGGGTACATGACGTTTTAGTACAGGGCATCCCCATTAAGCAATCACCATATAGGATGAGTCCAACAAAGCAAAAAAAGATTGAGGAAGAGGGGGTTTTTGTTTGTCCATGGACTTATGAGCGCAGTAAAATCCCTGGGGGATCTCCCTTTTTTTTAGTCCTAAACCTGCGGTAGTTTTTAGATGTGCACGATACAGGAAAGGAACTGTCACCTTGCCCGATGGTTATCCTCTACCCCCATTTATGACCTTATTGATCGTGTTCAGGAGCCCGTTTTTCAGCCTTTGATTCTTTCAGGCTTTTCAAACCCGCTTTTGAACGTGCTCAAGAAAAACTCTTTTACTGTTAAGAGGGGTGTTTAACTACCCCCGCACCCCCTTCGGCCTTTTTAACGGGTTCTTCTTCCAAAGTAAATGAACGAGTTGACCGTGGCAAACTTAGGAGTAGAAGCCTACCTGACGACTAGGGTGTACAGTGAGATGGAACCACTTGAGCGCTCGACATTGTTTTTTGAGACTGGCGCACTACAACTTCACTGTTTAAATTTGAAATGTAGTTTTGGTCAGCCAAGATTTCCATCAGGGTTTTTTATCGGGGAAGGTGATGCTTAGGGCTAAGGGTTTTTTTTGTGCAATTTCTGAATTTCCGGCCCACAGGATAGGAAAGGAGTACGAAAATTCCGGTTGGCAGGATATTAGCAGGGTTTTGTCCAAATTTTCCAGATTGCAGCTCCTCTTACTGAGCTTTCTATACAAAGTTCAGTTTACCTGGACTAAGATTGTTCAACTCGTTCAAAAGGTTGAAACTTTGCTCTCCCCTTTCTCCTGGTTAAAATCCTAATTTTTAATTTTCCTTTTTTACATATAGATGCGATGGGTATTCGGGGGTGCTGTGCTGCTCCAAAATTCAAAACCAGATATTCCCACCATATTTACATTCATCTAAGCTTAAACGACACCAAAAAATTATGCCACTATTTAAAAGAGGGCCACTCTTTTGGGTCCTTTAAAAATTTTGACGGTATTGGGCACTTCCCCCCTTTAAAAATTTTCGTTTTTTTTAGTCCACAATCCACTCACCAATCAATACTATGAAAGTAAAACTAGGATCAGAGGTGGGCACTCAGAATCCAACCTTATTTTATTAGTAAAAACCATAATGGGGCATTGTAAGAATTTGGCGACGCTCTGTTCTCCTTTAAAAATTATCATTACATTAAATTAAAGATTTTATGGGCCAAAAAACCTTTTGTTACTTGCTTGTCCCTTTCAGTAAAGTAACCTTTTTCCCCCCCACCCTATTAACTATAAACCATGTCATGTCTAATTATTATATTTATTAAAATTTACAGTATGTTTTGTAGGAGGAGACAAATGGGTTTTTAGTGGGGGTGTGTGTGGGAGATGGTACCGTGCGCAAACTGTTCTGTCGCAGACCCCCCCTTCACTACCCCCCTTAAGCTTTTCATACTCAAAATTCATACGCCTAGCTTCCACAACCCCCACTAAAGTGGAATCCCTCTCCCTACTATGACGAGCCTCAGGGCCCCGCTCGTCTCCTACCCTTCTACACTGATAATAACCACGAATACAGAGATACGAACTGTGTATCCCTAGTACTCGGCATATCCCAGGAAGGCCTTAAATTGTAGAGGTGCTTGGCACAAAGAGACTAATATTTATTTTGAAAATAAATTGTATGAGTAACCCGAAAAATTGAAAACTTCATGAACTCCTAGTCACCCTCTGTCGTGTTGGGGGGGGGTTGCAACCCCGAATGGTTACAAGAATTAAAAATAATAAAAATATATTACCTTTATTTTTTTTTATTGCTTATATCGATAAAAATAAAAATAAAATGTTGACTTTAAATTTTTTTATTTGACTTTATTTGTTATTTAGCTTTTGTTTAGGGTTATAAAAATGTCTCAGTTTGTCTTGTTGTCAAACTACTTAAATTTCGCTTGCGCTCATTTTTCTGCCCCTTTTACGCAGTTGTCCACGTAGCTTACGGATCGAGGGGGGGGTTCCCACCTCTTAAAATATTCAGTCTGTGTAGACTCGCTTTTGGGTTGGGCAAATTTTCGTCTCTTTTTTTTAGTTCGTAAAACTTGTTTCACAGAACATTGTAAAGACTTAGGATTTTGACTTTTTATGAGGGTTTTGGTCACAAAACCTCTGGATCTCAGGGCCTTAGCATAGCTTTGACCTAATTTGTAATGGTTTTGGGATTTCACGTGCGTTTTTTTTATTTAACTAGATTCATTTATGGGAGTTTTGTAACTTTTGTGGGGGACTGAAATGGTCCCCCACTTAGTGTCGTTTATTATCTCCTTTTTCCCGCTTGCGCGTCCGCTTTATTGCATTCTATTGGGCTTTAGCATTTTTGTTTTCAAGCGGGCTTTCGGGTTGCCATCGGGGCAAGAAGTATTTATTTGAGGGCTTTTCAGTCACTTGTTTAAGTTTATTCGAGTCTTTAACATAGCCCAACTACTTAAAGCATTACACGCATCACCACTTTTTCATATTTTTAATACTTATTTAAAAGTTAATGTACCTGACGGGACTTAAAAATTATAAATGTATATGTGCTTTCCCGCCAATAATATTGCTCGAGAGATTGTTTTATTTTGATTGCTGTGATTTTAAATTTTAAATTTTATAATAACCTCTAGACAACTTACTGCTTAATAAATTTATTAAATTTAATTTCTCAGTTAGTAGCCTACCAGTTGTAATCCTAAAGCACTATTTTACCATACTGAATTTTTAAAGGTAATGGAAAAGGGTACTGACTACTTTTTACGAAAACCCATAACGGGTGGGTGTAGAAGGGGATCCCTTTCTAAATATTCACTGGGGAAACTCAAGCTTTTTAAAACGGTTTTTTGTAAAACCCCTGCGACGCACCCCACCCACCGGGGGTCCGGTCACCCCCCCTGACCACCACCACCCACCGGGGGTCCTCACCCCCCTGACCCCCCACCCACCGGGGGTCCGGGCACCCCCGTGACCACCACCACCCACCGGGGCTCCGGACCCCCCACC
>NC_069425.1:9812997-9841628 GCF_026875155.1 Cherax quadricarinatus | reverse complement strand
ATTCTCCCTACTTGCCCGAACCACCTCACAAACCCTTCCTGGGCCCCTCGGGAAAACCAGTTTTGGGTTTACCCCCGCCCCCTCCCCTAATTCCCAAACTACAAATTCTCTGCTTTTATATTCACCCACACATTCCCCTAAAACATGCCATTCCATGCCTCCAGCCTTTTTCCCTCGCTGAAAAACATTAAATCAAAAAAGCTTCAAAACCCATTAAAGGAGCGTTGGTAAAACTATCCTCTCATACATTCCCCTCTTTGCCCCCCAAGGGGAAAAAATTTTCTTTTTGTCTCCTTGATCCAAGGTGCACCACTCATTTTTTTTCCCCTAAACAATTCTTGTTTTCACCTAACCCTTCTTTACCCCCCATCCGCTGAAAACGTCCACTCCCAAAAATCTGAATACATTCCCCCTTTACCCTCCCTCCAATTGATACCCAATTTTTCCCATCCCCTTTAATCTTTTTGTTATCCCCAAAAATCCTTTTCCCCCTTTTCCTGAAATTTCACATTTAATTTTTTTTTTTGAAAACCCCCTCCCAAAATTTCATCCACCAAAATTTTGCAATTTCCTCCCCAGAATCTCCCCAAGACCAGGGGTCATCAGAAAAAGAGCAGCTGTGAAACTCCCACTTTATGTTGATTTTTTAAATCTTTTTAACTAAACGCCCCCTTGCCAAGCCCCTCGCTTTTAATTTTCTCTTAAAAACCCCAAATCTATAAATAAAAATTAAACAACCACGGGACATCACACATCCTTGTCTAAGGCCTACTTTTATGGGAATAATTTCCCTTTTTTCCGGGGTACTCTAACTTGAGCTCACTATCCCGTAGGGGAGGTTTTGGGTAGTCCCCCAAAAATTTAGTAGTAATTTAAAAATTTAGTAGTAACCCAAAAAAAAAATTTTATTTTTTAATTGTTTTTCAATATTTTACTCTTGTAGACCATTTAACTGTCACTGTAGACTTTTTAACTTTTTAACGTGGACATTTAACGGCCACGTGTAGACTTTTAAAACGTCACTGTAGACATTTAATGTCACGTGTAAAACATTTAACTGCTACGTTTAGACATTTAAATGTGCTGTAGACATTTAACGGGAAGGGTTTTAAAAATTTTAAAGGGAAATGTAGCTTTTTAACTGGCACGTGAAGACATTTAAGGACTGTAAATTTTTAACTGGAGGGTTGAAAGACTTTTAAAAACTGGCACTTTGAAGAAAAATTTAAAACTGGCACGTGTAAAAACCTTTTAAAAACTGCCACGTGTAGACATTTAACTGGCACTTGTAGCATTTAACGGGGCATGTGACATTTAACTGGCACGTGTAGACATTTTAACTCCACTGAAAAAACTTTTTAACGGGGCAGTGTGGGACATTTAACCCCCCACGTGTGACTTTAAAACTGGCACGTGTGGACATTTAATCCAGTGTAAACTTTAAAAACTTTCATTTTTTCACATATCAAATTTTTAACAAAAAATTTTTTAAAAAGTAATTTCCAGGTCAGGTATTTTAAAATGTTTTACTGATGATTGTTTTTTGAAAATTGTTTTAAAAGTAGGGTGTTGTATAATATTTGATTTATGTACAAGTGTTCAGTAGGGATTGTTATATGTCGCTTGTATTTACTGCAGGGAGTTTTAAAAGAAAGTTGAAATGGTTTTTGGAAATTAGTGAAATTGACATATTTTAAATTTCCAACTTTACCTCCAAAAAAGGAAGGATCATCGCTGAACGTTTTTTTGTCATTACACTTTCTGAGGGTTTATCATCTTTTCCTGATTTCACTTTAAATCAAAAAACAGTAGGTTTCCCAAAGAGGTTTTCCCGGATTTTGGTGTTTTTGTTGCCGGGGAAAAAGATACGACTTGAGTGGGGGCGCCCACCCCGCACAAACTGTTTCTCGTATCTCTTTCTAACTTATAGCAATACTCTCTACATCCCCTTTTCTGTTACTTTGGTACATTTAACTTTTTTCTTCTCGATATCGATTTCTGTTACCACAGGACAAAATTCAGGATTATGTGTTTTCCTGGTAAAGGTACGGGAAGTTACATTTAGCGGTACATCGGGCCCCGGAAATTTTGGGGCACTGTTTTTGGGTTTCCCAAAACTTTTTGGAAAATTTTTTTGTTCCTTGTTTCTCTGTGTTTTATCCGAACAATTTTTGTGAAAATTCTTTAATTTCTGAAAATGCGCATTTTTCCAGAATATCCGGGGTAGTATGTTTCGATAGATATTCTTGAAATTTGGGGCAGAACATACAGTTGTTAAATCTTCGTGTAGTAACAACGAAAAAGGGAACTGTCGTAGTTGTTACAACTTGGGGCAGACCTACACCAATTCAAATCCCAACTTTTTTCTCAGGGCAAACCAACACACAATTTTTGATCTTGTCGCCCGTTTAAAAGAACGAAATGTTTTTTGATAACAAAAGGGAAACGAGTTACATGTTCTAGAATGGGTTTGGGCTTTAAAGCCCCATAAAAATGAAATTTGGGGCCAAAAGGGAAAAATCGCAGTCCCTGTTCGAGCCTTCCTGTAAAAAGTTTGGGGGCAAAAAGGTAGCCCTTGTTACGGGGCCCCATTTTCAAAACCCAGTGCCTGGTTCTCCAAACACATCAAAATGGGGTGTCTAATCACTTTAAAAAAAAATTGGGAAACCCTTTGGAAATGCAGTTTCTGCACATTAAATGTGCCCTGTGATCTATCATTGGTTGTTTCCCAGACGAACATTTTCTCTCTGGAAATCTTGTTAAATTTTCCTCTGTCCCTTTATTTGTGAAAGGCTGCAACATAATAGGCATTCAAAACCCCTCCCAAAAAATTCCCGGGGAGATAGGACCAGAAAGGGAATGGAGGATAGGGGAAAATTTAAAATGTATTTCTGGACTGTCCTTAGGGCGGGGGACCCCCGTTTTAGGCGTCTTAGAGATTAGATTTTGGTCTAGGATTTAAAAAATTAAAAGGATGATACACAATTAAATGTTGAGGCTTAGTCCCCTAAATACCAGTTTGGAGGGGGAAGGGTGAGCGAGAAAACCCGAGCTACCTTAATCTCGACATAGGGTCTCTTTTGCATTAGTTGCCTTTTTTCTTCATCAAATGTCTTTTTTCCTTTAATTTTGGGGCACTAGGGCCTTTTTGAAATTTAATCATAATCAGACATCTCTGAATGAGCAGGAAACAAAAAAATCTTTAATTAAAAGCTCTGACGTTTCCCGCGGTGTAATTCTTTTTAACATCACACCCAGAAAATTTGGGTACTCGGCCCCCACGTTCCGAATTTTTTTTTAAAGTACTTAACTCAGACAAGGGCAGGTATTTAATTTAAATTTTTTTCACTTTGGCATACTTTACGAAAATAAATGTACTCGGGGAGAGTGATTATGGGGAAAAATAATTTCCCAAAAGGAAATTTTGTGTTGGGTTTTTTAGAACTAAGGGAAATCATAAAAAAGTAATTCCATCTCCTTGGATCAAGAGACTCGGGGACATAAATCCACCTTGGGATGTTTTTACAAGGGCTAAACCCAAAGTCTTCAGAATTTTGGAAAGTACTCAAAGTTTTTTGGGTCAAAGAAGGGTTTCTAGTATGTCAAACTGGACAATTTCTCCAACACCTTGGATCAAGAGCCTCCGGACAGGGCCCCATTTGTTTACAAAAAAAAACGGGATTCCCCAAAAACTTATAGATCTCCAGTGAAAAAAGGGGAAAAGGGCCCCTCCCCCTTTTAAGCATTCCCGCCTGTTTAATGGGTTTTTTTGTAACAATTATCCCGTATCCCTTGGGCCCCAAAACCATTTTGAATTTAGTATGAATTATTTTCTGGCCCCCTTTTGGATTTCGGAAAGGGAGGTTCCCAAACTAGAGAAAAAAATTTAAATAAATTTTTATTAAGTCAAAAAAGTATATTATCAAAGTTAAAAATAAATAAAAAAAAAATAATACTAACACTTCTCTCGAGTACAGTTTTTATTGTGCTGAAAGCACATATCGTTTTATAATTTTAAGTACCGCTGGTTAAATTTAAAATTTAAAAAGATATTTTCAAATATTTTTCAAAAAAGTTTTTTGTGTATGTGTGTAAGTGTCTAAAGTGTTTCTATGTCTCCCGACTCCCACTAGTTTAACCCAAATGAATGGGGCAAAGTCCCCAAATAAACTAAATTTTGACCAAAAAAGGCAATCAAACAGTCCCGCTTGAACAAAAAAAAGAAAGGGTAAACCCCAAAAGCAATATAAAAAAGCAACTGCGCCCCAGGGTTAGGGGAAAAAAAGGATAATATAAAAGACAATAAGTTGGGGCCCCCCTTTAGCAGATCCCCACAAAAGTCACAAAAATTCCCTACTACGGAAATCTAAGTTCAGCATAAGAAAATCCCGACTGTGATAATAACAGATACAAGTACAAGTTAGGTCAGAAGCTACAGTCAAGACCTGAGTTGTTTAGAGTGTCTATGCGACACAAAACCCTCAGTACAACGTCTAAAATCACTAAGTCTATACAATGTTCTGTGAACAGAGTTTTCACAGAAACTACAAGAAAGCTAGAGACGGTCTTCCAACAGGGGCCTATAGGGAGATTTAGGCACTTTGTCTGGTATACATCAACCCACCCAGCGAGTCTAGACCAGATGAATACATCAGGGGAGGTGAGGACAACCCCCCCTCGATCACGTGATAGCTCCATGGGTCGCTGCCCAGCAAGAAGCCGGCAGGGAAAACGAGCAAAGAGCGATAATTACAGTAGTTAGACAATCAAGATTTGAATTGAGCACTTTAATATGTTACATCCTACCTAACAAATTTAACTAAGTCAAATAATATAAAGCAATATATTTACAATTTAGTATTATCGCAAATATAAGCAATATAAAATTATATGAAAAGGTAATATACATTATGTTCATAATCATATATTACATTTATTGCAACCCATTCAGGGGTTGCAACCATTCATACTGTCACTGGGCCCTCCCTCCTTACCTGTGCATACTCGTTCCTGGCTCTGCGATTGATCTCCCTATTTTCGTGTGTTCTCTGCCTTCTGTACTTTTTCCATTCTCTATTGCACTTTGTTTTGCCTCCTTACACCTTTCGGGTAAACAAGGGGCTCGTTCTGGTCTTCCCATTGTTTCTGTTGCCCTTTGGGGGAATAACCTTTCCACTCCTCCTTGCTTTTTGTTGTTACATATTCCATCATTTCGTTTACTGGCTTTTTTGCAGTTCTCTGTCCCACAGAACCTCCTGCAGGAATTTCCCCTCAACCCTATGTAGTCCCTCTTTTATAGTCAGGCTTTTCCATTCAACTCCTGTTACTCTCTCCACGTGCAACTCTACATGTATTCAAAGACAGAACCACGTGGTCGCTAGCTCCTAGGGGATTTCTCATATGTGATGTCCTCAATGTCTGAACTGCCCAGGGGGGAAAAAAAAGATCCAATCTTGCTGGTTCATCCTCCCCTCTCACTCTGGTAGTGTCCTTAACATGTTGGTGCATGAGGTTTTCCAGCACCACGTCCAACATTTTGGCTCTCCATGTTTTGGGACCCCCATGTGGCTGCAGGTTTTCCCAGTCAATCTCCCTGTGGTTGAAATACCCCATAACCAGCAACTTTGCTCTGCTGGGAGTGAGCTCTTCTTGCCACCTCAGCAAGGGGTTCCACCTTTGCTCTGTTGCTCTTTCTATTTCTCTCTTGGCCTCCTGCAGTTCTGTGGTGGATTATACATCACTGCAATGACCACCTTGTGCTCCCCAGACTGAAGTGTTTCCCATGTAGTCTCTTTCTCCCGTCTCATCTATGCCTCCCATTTTCTCGAATTTCCATCTGTTTTTTTTTACGAGCAGAGCAACCCCTCTCTCCCCTCTGCCTTCTATCTTTTCTCATGATTGGTATCCCTGGTGGGAAGATTGCATCTGTTATTGTCTCCGTGAGTTTTTGTTTCTGTAACTGCTATGATGTCTGGGGACTTCTCATTGATTCTTTCTTGCCATTCCTCATGTTTATTCGTTAATCCCTCCACATTTGTGTACCAAACCTTCAACTTCTGTTCTAGTACGTAACTGTGGTGCTGGGGGTGGGAACAGAGGGATTGGTTTTGTGATGGTTGGTTTGGAATTTTTCAGTTGCCTTGGGGGTGTTTGTGGCTGGAGTCCTTCTGCAGGTGTTTCTGGGGGGTGTGCTTTTCCTTCCAATTCTTCCTGGGTTATTCTGCTCTCCTTTTTCATTTCCTCCCCTTTTTTCCTTTCGTTTTTGCACTCTTTCTTTCAGCATCTTCCTTTCCCCCTGTGTTCTGTCTCGATCGAGGTACACCCCTCATGAACTCCTGTTTGCCTCTCAGCCCTGCTTTCTCTTGCAGGATCTTGGTTCGGGTTGATTTTGCCTTGAAAATTACTTTGAGAGGCCGATTCCTTTTCTTTGTGAACCACCGAATTCTCCGAAAATTTGCCACCTGGGTCATGTCCCTCGCCTATCACCTTATGATACCTCAGTCGCTTTTTTTCTCCTCCTGCTTTCTTTATCATAAGTTTTCCCTTTAGCTTCGTTCTAGCTCATAGACAAAAACTGATCTCTCCCTTTGCACTCCCACTGTGACTTCCATTGCATCCTCTGAGGTGTTTTAGTTCCTTCCCCCGGAGTGTTCTTTCAGTCCCTTCCCTAGCCATGGCCCCTATGTCATTGGTTTGTCCCCTTCCTGCTCACCCCTTCCTGGCCCCCCCAGGTGTCTGGTAAGGTCCCTGCACATGTCCTAGTTCCTTCAATTTCTTCCACCCTCTCATTCTGTCCAGTGTGCCCCCTGTTTTTTTTTGGCCCATGGGGGTTTTGACAGGCCCTCTGCTACGTTTAGCTTCTGTGCCCCCTTAGACCCTTTTGTTGGTCTGATGTCCCATTGCGATGTTCTTCTGTAATATCTTTGTTTTATGCTGTTTCGATGTCTCAGCTCCTTTTCAAATTTTGTATCTTTTTTTTTTGCTGCTGTAGCATTTGCTTCCCCTTCTGCATTCTGCTGAAACCCTTTTCCCTCAATCTTGCTTGAAAGCTCATCTAGCCCCCTTCCCGTTTTCCCTCCCTTTTTTGAGTTGCCTCCCGTCCTCCCCCCCGATTCGTCCTTGGGGCCTCTTGTTCTCATCCTTTCTAGTTTACCCCTTTGCCCAAGAAGGAAGGGGGAGAGTTGGTTAGGGGGGGGGGGAAATTGGTGGTTAGGGGGGTGGGGGGTGGTTATGGGGGGGGGGAGGATGGTTATTGGGGGGGGAGAGGTATTGGGGAGGGGGTTGATGGTTTTGGGGGGGGGGTTAGATGGTTTTTTGGGGGAGGGGTAGGTGGTAGGGTAAGGGGGGGAGAGGTTTTTTAGGGGAAGGGGGGAGTACGTGTTTGTGTCAAGTGTTTTACGGCTTGGTTTTTTGTGTTGTGATGTGTGTTTTGCATTTTGTGGGGGGGAGAGAGGGATGGGGTTAAGGGGGGGGGGGGAGGGGGAAAGAGAAGGATAAAGTGACCCTTAGAACCCGGGGAAAGGTGTGTGTGTGTGTTTGGGTTTAGAAGGGGGGGGGGGGGGAAAGGGGGCCCGGGGGCCCAAAAGTGACCTTGTGTGCGTGTGGGGTGCGACGTGGGTGCGCGTGTGTGTTGTGTGTGTGTAGTGTGTGTGTATCGCATATTTCTGGTTGTGGGGGTCGTTTCACGGGGCCCCTGGCCCCCTTCTTGGCTGGTCGCTTTTGGTCCACCTTTTCCCTGCTCCCCCGAATTTTTATCGTATCTCTTTTTTTAAAATTTCGTATGGATCCTGCCCCCAAACTACTTTAAATTCCCCGATTTTCTGTTCCCTGACAACTCTAGGGCTGAAAAAATTTGCTTCCTGTTTTGTGTTAAAAGGATGTCTAGATTTTTTTGGGCCGGGTCCCCAAATAGGTAAAACTTGCAAAAAAATTTAATAAAAATTCATTGTTTTTGTTTATTAAATTTTTGGTAAACTTATCTAAAAAAATTTATTTTGGATTAGGCAAAATTTTAATTGAGCTTTTTAAATTAAATAAGGTTAGGTAAGTTTTCTAAATTTTTTTTGGGTTTAAAAAAAATTATTTTTTTTTCCCTTTAAACATAAATAAAAAAAAATATATTTTTAAACATGGGAAGGAAAATTTTGGGAAAAAAATTAATTTTAAATGGGTGGTTGGCTAAAAAGCCCCCGTTTTCCCTATTCGGCACGCATATATTTTTTTATATATATATATATATATATATATATATTTACTTTTATAAAATATATTATAAAAAAAATATTAATATATATATAAAAATTTTTATAATGTATATATATTTTAATATATTATATAAAAAAAAATATATATATATATATATATTTTTTTATTTTAAAAATTTTGGATAAAAAGTTTGAAAGGGCCTTTCCCTGAACGGGGCCCTGCCTTGGTTTAAAAACGTGTAGCGGAGGGCTAAGCCAAGGGTATTGTCCATTTGGGGGTTTTAGTTTTGGTAAAGCACTGGTCCCTTTGTCCAAAGGTTGTGGGTTTCGGGTCCCCTTCACCCAGAGATCAGTGTTTTGTATATTTGCATGCTTAGCGAATTCCTTACAAAATTTTATATATATTTATAAAATATATATATTTTTTATATATATTTTTATATATTTATTATATATATATAATTATATATGTATATATATATTTATTTGGAATAAAAAATTATATTATTTTGTTTATATTATATAAAATATTGTATTTTATAATATATATGCAATAGATCACAGTAAACGGGTGATTTTTTTTAGCATATTTCCTTTGATAATGTGAGTGCCCACAAAGCGTTTGGAATTTCTCTATTCTTTAGATTTGGTTGTTTTCCCAAATTTATATATATATAATATATATTTATCTTAAAATATATATATATATATATAAAATTTTTTATATATTAATATTTTAATATTTGTGGGTGTGTGTGTGTGTGTGTGTGTTTTTTATAAAAAATTGTAACCCGAAAATTTGGTATTTAATCAATAAAACATGGACGACCCAAAGGGGAAATTCAAAACCGCGTTTTTTTTAGCCCCCCTTGGTGAGCAAAAAATTTCCCCGAAAACCTTTAATCCAGGGGCCCATCCCAATCCTACAAGAATCAGGGCACCCCAAAAGCCAGCCCTTAGGGGGTTGTCCCGTGATCCGGGGGACTTTCGAGGGTTTTGTGGGTGCTTCAGAGCTAATTTCTTTCCCCCCCCGTTTGGGGGTTGCCCACCCTTCCCGGGAAAATATTATAGTGGTTACAATACTTTTATGTATTGTTCTTTGGAGGCTGGTATATTTATATATTTAAAATATTTTTAAAAAAACTATATATATTTATATTTTATATTTTATATATTAAAAATTTTAAGTTTGTCCCATGAAAGATACGGGGACGAAGAAAAAGTTGCGGGGGTCAAAATTTAGGGCTTGGGTTGGGGAAAAGGGGCATGGGGCCCCCGGAGGGGGTGTTGCCCCAAGTGACTTAGCCAAGTTTAGAGTTTTTCATTAGATTGCTGAGGTGATGCAAGCTTCACCCAGCGTTCCCTTTCCCCCGGGTTACTTCTGTTTTTCACTAAACTGTGTTACAACCCGTTATTAGGGACGTTCCCAGTTTTGTATTTGGGGAACTTATTTGTATTGCTTCCCGCTGCATTGTTACTGTATTTGGTTTGTTTACAACTGAAAGCCAAAAATTTGCCAACATTAAAAAAAAAATAATAATGTAAATTTAAAAAGAAACAGTATGTGAATTTTTACGAAGATTTGTAGAGGTTGGGGGGGTAGACATTGTTAGGATTTTGTAGAATTTCTAGTAGTTTGGGGGCAAAACTGTGGTGACGTTTAAAAAATTGTCGGGTCAAAATCGTCCTGAACCCCCTCTGATGAAAAACCTGTTGTCATCAAAAAACTTGATATTTCATGTTTTACTTAATAATAGTGATCTGGAAATGGTTTAACCCCCATTAATTTTAGTGACTCTGAAGTGTTGGAAAACCCCCCGTTTTAATAGGATCTGGGGTGTTAAAACCCCGTTTTAAAATTTTTTTCCCCATTTTTTGCTTCATTTCTTCGTAATAAACTTTTTTTCTTAAGGACATGTAAGCAAACCCCACCGAGGTGGACGTGCGGGTCCCGGGGTCGATCACCCGCCCACCCCGCCCGCACATGCGTCCGGAATCGAAAACTTTTCCCGTACGGCTGGAAAAACAATTTTGGAATGTTTCCCCCGAAATGTGTCCATGTTCACCCATCGTATAAAATGGTGTTTGGGTTTTAGTCGGGCCCCTGTGGGTTTTTGGCACCTGGGACAAAATGACCTAAAATTTCCGAAAAAAAGGTCAGATAAAAAAGCGTTTTTTTTTATAGTAGTTTGGGCACTGATTTTCAGTAGGATGTTACTTGTTTCTGTATGTACAAAAAAAGATATTTTTATTATTATTAAAATTATTATTATTTTTTAAAAATTTTTATTATTATTATTTTAAATCATTTAAAATTAAGGGCCCTTTTAAAATTTTTTTTCTTATCATTTAAAGATATATTTTTTTGTTTTGTTAAATAAAAAATTTAAAGTTTTCGTACCAAAAAAAACCTTCGTAAACTTACCCAACCTTATTGTAACAAGCGCAGTTTAATTTAGTAAACCAACTAAAAAAATTTTTATACAAGTTTTAAATTTCAATAAAAAAACCCCCAATGAAATACTTTTTTTAGATTCCCCAGTCCCTTTTTGGAAAAAATTTCCTGGAAGGCTTTCGCCCTTTTCTTATTCGGCAAAGGGGCAGCGTTGCTATTTTAAACTAAAACGCAAATTTTCCCTATTTCGCACGATTTTTGTGAATATATATATATATATTTATATATATTTTATAATATATTTTATATATAATTTTATATTAATTTTTATTTATAAAACTTTCCTTTCCCACCAGTAAAAGTTTTTTTAAAAAAAGATGGTTTAAATTTTTTTAAATTTTTTAAAGATAAAAAAAGATGGATAATTTTGTACATTTACATGATAAATAAGATGGATAATTTTGTACATTACAATGATAAAAAAAGAGGTTAAATTTTTGGGACAAATTTCATGATAAATAAGATGGGGAAATTTTGTACTTTACATTTATAAAAAAAAGATGGATAATTTTGTAAAATTTTCATGATAATAAGTTTGGGTAAAATTTTTTACATTTTTCACTGATAAAAAAAGTTTGGGTAATTTTGTAAAAATTTTCATGATAAAAAAAGATGGATAAATTTTTTACATTTTTTTAAATGATAAATAAGATGGAAAATTTTTTCCCTTTTCCCTGATAAATCTTTCCCAAAAAAGGGAAACATTTACTCTTACGTCTGTATTGAGACCAAAAAATGTTTCCCGTCGAAAAAAATTTTTGGGAAAAATGCCTTAATTGTTTTCTTTGCCCCGGTTGTTTGCGCCCTCCGTTCCCCAAAATTGGGACCTGGTTCGATCCCGGTTTGGGTGGGAAAAAATTTTGAACGTTCTTCCCTTTAAAACACCTGTTTCCCCATCACCCGCAGGAAAAATGGGGGATCTGGGTTTTAGTAGACTGGTGTGGGTGCATTCCTGGGGGAATTTTTTTTATTAATTGCCAGAAATGCTTGCATAACAAACGGCTTTCTGTGTAAATCTGTAGTGTTTTCAAATAGGGCTGTGTACCTTGTACATGTTTTTTAGTATAAGGATTATTATTAAATTATTTAAAAAAAAACCTCGCTGTTTTTTTGTAGATGAGTATTGAGCTGTGTGTAAAATGGCGTGGTTGTATAGGTAATGGGTGGGGGGGTTTGGGTTGGGTTTGGGGACCTGGGCAAATTTGCCTCCCGGCTCAGGGGTTTTTTGCTGTAAACTGTAGCTTACTCTGGGTTTAGCCGTGACGTTATGTGGTGGTGGGTTTGCTGTTGTTTTGGGGGGGTTGTGGTGGGTCGCTGTTTGGGGGTGGGTTGTGGGGGGGGTCGCTTTGTGGGGGGGGGTTGTGCTTTGGGGCGATGTTGTGGGGTGGGGTTTTGTGGGGGCGCTGTTGGGGGCCGGGATGTGGTGGGTCGTTTTTGTGGAGGGGTGTGGTGGGTCGCTGGGTTTTGGGGTGGGTTGTGGTGGGTCACTGTTGTGGAAAAGGGGGGTTTGTGGTGGGTTGGGTTGTGGGGTTGGGGTTTTGCTGGGTCGGGTTTTTTGTGGGGTGGGTTGTGGGGGTTTGCCGGGTTTTGGGGGGTGGGGTTTTTGTGGGCCCATGTTGTGGGGGGGGTGGTGCTGGGGCGGTTGTGGGGTGGGTTTTTGGTGGGTCGCTGTTGTGGGTGGGGTTTGGGGGTGCTGGGGGCTTTTTTGTGGGGTGGGGTTTTGCGGGGTCTTTTTTTGTTTGGGTGGGTTGTGGGGAGGCGTTTTTTTTGGGGTGGGTTGTGGGTCGTTGTTGTTTGGGGTGGGTTTGGTTTGGGTTTTGGTTTGGGGGGGGGGTTGTTGGTGGGGGTTTCTGTTGTGGGGTGGGTTGTGGTGGGGGGGTGTTGTTGGGGGGGGTTGTGGTGGGTCGTTGTGGTTTGGGGTGGGTTGTGGTGGGGGCCCCTTTTTGGGGGTGGGATGTGGTGGGCGCTGTTGTTGGGTGGGATGTTGGGGGGGTTGTGGGTGGGGCGTGTTTTTTGGGGGTGGGGGTGTGGTGGGGCGCTGTTGTAGGGGGGATTTTGGGGGGGTTGTGGTGGGTGTTGTGGGGTGGTTTGTGGTTGGGGGCGCTGTTTTTGGGGGGGTTTTGGGGGGTCGTGTTGTAAAGGGGGGGATGGGTGGGGTTGGGGGTGGGTCGTTGTTGTGGGGTGGGTTGTGGGGGGTCGCTGTTGTGGGGGTTTGGGGTGTGGTGGGGGGTGGTGGGGTTTTTTTGGTTTGGGGTGGGTTGTGGTGGGGGCGTTGTTGTGGGGGGGGTTTTTGTGGTCGCCCGTTGTTTGGGGGGGTTGTGGTGGGCGCTGTTTTGGGGGGGGGATGTGGGGGGGGGGGGGGGGTTGTGGTGGGTCGTTGTTTGGGGTGGGTTGTGGGTCGCTGTTGTGGGGTGGGGGTTTTGGTGGGTCTTGTTGTGGGGTGGGGTGGGGGTGGGTCCCCTTTTTTTGGGTGGGATGTTTGGTTTGGTTGTGGGGGTCGTTGTTGTGGGGTGGGGTTTTGGGGGGGTTGTGTTTTGGGGGGATGTGGGTGGGTGCTGTTGTGGGTGGGAAAGTGGGGGGGTTGTGGTGGGTCGTTGTTGTGGGGGGGGTTGTGGTGGTGTTGTTGTGGGGTGGGGTGTGGTGGGTCGCTGTTGTGGGGGGGATGTGGTGGGTCCCTTGTTGTGGGTTTTGGGTGGTGGTGGGTCGCTGTTGTGGGGTGGGATGTGGTGGGTAGTGGAGGGCGTTGTTGAGGGGTGGGGTTTTGGGGTCGGTTGTGGGGTGAGTTGTTTGGGGGGTCGCTGATGTGGTGGGGTTTTTGGGGGGTTTGTTGTTGTGGGGGGGTTGTTGGGGGGTTTGCTGTTTTTGGGGGGGGTTGTGGTGGGGGGCCTGTTGTGGGGGGGGTTTTTGGGGGGTCGTGGGTTTTGGGGGGGGTTTTTGGTGGGTCGCGGGTTTTGGGGTGGGAAGTGGGGTTTGGGGCGCTGTTGGGGGGTGGGTTGTGGTGGGTGCTTTTTGGGGGGGTGGGATGTGGTGGGGCGCTGTTGGGGGGGTAGGATGTGTGGGTCCCCCTTATGGGGTGGGTTGGGGGGTGGGTCGCTGGGTTTTGGGGTTTGGGGTTTTTGGTTGGGGCGCTGTTGTTTGGGGTGGGTTAGGTGGGGTCCTGTTGTTTGGGGTTTGGGTTGTGGTGGGTGTTTTGGTTTTGGGGGGGGGTTGTGGGTGGGGGCCCTGGGGTTTGGGGGGGGTTGTGGTGGGTCCCCGTTGTGGGGTGGGTTGTGGTGGGTCGCGGGTTTTTGGGTGGGTTGTGGTGGGTCGCTTTTTTAGGGGTGGGTTGTAGTGGGTGCTTTTTGTGGGGGTGGGTTTTGGGGGGTTTCCCGTTGGGGGGGTGGGAGTTTGGGGGGGTTGCTGTTTGGGGTGGGATGCGGTGGGGCGTGTTTTGGGGGGGGATGTGGTGGGTAATGGATGGGGTGGGGTTGGGGATGTAGTGGGCGCTTTTGTGGGGTGGGTTGTGGTGGGGGTTTTGTTGTGGGGTGGGTTTGGGGGTGGGTCGCTTTTTTGGGGTGGGTTGTGGTGGGTCGCTGTTGTGGGGTGGGTTGTGGTTTGGGGTTTGCTGTTGAGGGGGGGGTTGTGGTTGGGGCCTTTTGAGGGGGGGTTGTGGTGGGTCGCTGTTGAGGGGTGGGGTTTTGGTTGGGGGTTTGCTGGGTTTTGGTGGGTCCCTGTTGAAAGGGGGGGTTGTGGTTGGGCAAGTTGAGGGGGGGGTTGGGTTTTGGGGGGTCCCCGTTTAGGGGTGGGGTTTTGGTGGGTCTTTTTGGGCGGTTTGTTTGTTGTGGTGGGTCGCCCCGTTTGGCGGTGGGTTGGGGTGGGTCGCTGTTGAGCGGTGGGGTTGTTTGGGGGGAAATTTTGGGAGGTGGTGGGTTTTTAAAAAACACTGGTTGGTGGTTTGGTTTGGGGTTTTAGCGGCAAAGGGGGGGGTGGTGGTGGGGGGTTTGGGGGGCAAAGGGGGGGTGGTGGTGGGTTGGGAGGGCACTGGTGGGTGGTGGTGGGGGTTTTAGCGGCACTGGGGGGGTTTAGTGGGGTTTTTGTAGCGGGGAAAAAGGGGGGTAGTGGGGGTTTTTTGTTTTGCGGCCCCTGGGGGGTAGTGGTGTGTTTTTTTAGCCGGGGGGTGGTGGGTGGTGGGGGTTTGTGCGGCGGTGGTGGGTTGTGGGGGTTGTAGCGGCCCTGGGGGTGGGGGGTGGTTTGTAGCGGGGATGGGGGGTAGTGGTGTGTTTTTAGCCCGGGATTGGTGGGTTAGTGGTGTGTTGTAGCGGCATGGTTTTGGGGGGTGGTGGGTTTTACGGCGTGGTGGGTAGTGGTGGGTTTGTAGCGGCCCCTGGTGGGGTAGTGGTGTGTTGTAGCGGCACTGGGGGGGTGGGAGTGGTGTGTTTTTACGGCACTGGTGGGTGGTGGTGGGGTTTTAGTTTCACTGGTGGGTAGTGGTGTGGGTTTTAGCGGGAAAGGTGGGTAGTGGTGGGTTGTGCGGCGCTTGTTGGGTTGTGGGGGTTGTAAACGGCGTGGTTTGGGGAGTGGTGGGGGTTTTTGCGGCGCTGGTGGGTAGTGGTGTGTTGTAACGGCATGGTGGGGGGAGTGGTGGGGTTTTTGCGGGGATGGTGGGTTGGGGGTTGTGTTGTAGGGGGGACTGGTTTGGGTGGGGTGGGTTTTAAACGGCGCTGGGGGGGTGGTGGTGGGGTTTTAGCGGCACTTTGGGGGGTGGTGGTTTGGTATAGCGACCCCTGGTGGGTGGGGGGGGTTGTAGGCCCCAGGTTTGGGGGTGGGGGGGTTTTAGCAGGCATGGTGGGGGGGTTTGGGGGGTTGTTTGAGGGACCCGGTGGGTGATGGTGGGTTGTGCGGCAGTGGTGGGTGGTGGTGGGGTGTAGCGGCATGGTGGGCTATAGCGACACTGGTGGGTGGTGGTGGGTTGTAGTGGCACTGGTGGGAAGTGGTGGGTTGTAGCAACACTGGTGGGTGGGGTGGGTTGTAGTGGCACTGGTGGATGGTGGTGGTTTGTAGCGACACTGGTGGGTTGTAGCGACACTGGTGGGTGTTGATGGGTTGTAGTGGCACTGGTGGGTGGTGGTGGGTTGCAGCGGCACGGTGGGTGGTGGAGGGCTGTAGCGACACTGGTGGGTGGTGGGGGTTGTAGCGGCAGTGGTGGTATTGGTGGGTTGTAGCAGCAATGGTGGGCTTTAACGACACTGGGGGGTGGTGGTGGGGTTTTAGGGCACTGGTGGGGGAAATGGTGGGGTTGTAGCGACCCCGGTGGGTTGTGTGTAGTCCCCTGGGGTTGTGGGGTCTCTGGGGGGACCCCAAATTTTAACCAATTTTTATGGGGACACCTTGCCTTTGGGAAACGTTGTGCCCCCCCAGTTGAGGTTTTTTTTCTTGACCCTTAACCCAGGGGTCAGGTCGTACACTGGGTTTTGGAGGGTGCTTTTGGGCCACCTAAAAACCCAAGGAAGAGCATGATCAGATTTTCCAGCGGAGCTGTGCTGGGTGCAGAGCCCTGAGCAGGACTTGAGCGGAGTGCTGTGGGTGGGGGTCGGGAGAAAGGCTGCTGAAGTTTCCGGGGGGACTGTTGGAGGGATGGGCAAGTAAAGGCTTGGTGGGTTGTAGAGGCCTGGTGGTGTTTGGGGGGTTTAGAGGGACTGGTGGGTTTGGTGGGGTTTTAGCGGGTTGGTGGGGTGTGGGTTTGAGCGGCAGGGGGGGGTGGGGGTGGGTTGTAGCGGCTTGGGGGCTATAGGCATGGGGGGTGGGGTGGGGTTTTGCAGCACTGGTGGCTGGTGGGGGGTTGTAGTGGCATGGCGAGTGGTGGGGGGTCGTAGTGCCCTGGTGGGGGGGGTTTTAGTGGGCCCCCGGTGGGTTTTTTAGCGGCAGTAATGGGTGGGGGGGGTTGTAGGGCCTGGTAGGTGGGGGGGTTTTTAGCGGGCGTGGACTGTGGGGTGGGTTTTTGGGGGTTTATGGGGGTGGTGGGGGTTTTTGCGGCACTGATGGGTGGTGGTGGGTTGCGTGGCCTGGGGGTGGTGGTGGGGGGTTTGGGGAACTGGTGGGGGGGGTGGGGGTTGAGTGGACTGGTGGGGTGGTGGGTTGTAGTGGGAGTGGTGGGTTGTAGCGGCACTAATGGGTGGTGGGTGGGTTTGTAGTGCACTGGTAGGTGGTGGTGGTTTGTAGCGGCGCTGGACGGTGGTGGTGGGTTGTAGTGTCACTGGTGGCTGGTGGTGGTTGTAGCGGCACTGATGGTGGTGGTGGGTTGCAGTTGCACTGTGGGTGGTGGTGGGTTGTAGGAGAACTGGTGGGTGGTGGTGGTTGTAGTGGCACTGGTGGGTGGTGGTGGGTGGGTAGAGAAGGATAATCTCCAGCAAGGTTCTCGCAGTGTGTCTGAGAGGGAGGTATATACTGCTAGATGTATACCTGGCAGTTTGTCTAGGATGGGGGTATATACTGCTAAATATATACCTGGCAGTGTGTCTGGGATGGAGGTATATACTAGATATATACCTGGCAGTGTATCTGGGAGGGAGGTATATGCTGCTAGAAATATATCTGGCAGTGTGTCTGGGAGGGACGTATATATTGCTAGATATATACCTGGCAGTGTGTTGTTTGGGAGTTTTATACTTCTAGATATATACCTGGCAGTATGTCTGGGAGGGAGGTATATACTGCTAGATATATACCTGGCAGTATGTCTGGGAGGGAGGTATATACTGCCAGATTCATACCTGGCAGTGTGTCTGGGAGGGAGGTATATAGTGCTAGATATATACCTGGCAGTGTGTCTGGGAGGGAGGTATGAATTGCAAGGTATGTACCTGGCAGTGTGTCTGGGAGGGAGGTATATACTGCCAGATATATACCTGGCAGTGTGTCTGGGAAGGAGGTACATACTGCCAGATATATACCTGACAGTGTGTCTGGAAAGGAGGTATATACTGCGAGATATATACCTGGCAGTGTGTCTGGGAGGAAAGTTTGTACTGCCAGATATATACCTGGGAGTGTGTCTGGGAGGGAGGTATATACTGCCAGATATATACCTGGGAGTGTGTCTGGGAGGGAGGTATATACTGCTAGATATATACCTGACAGTGTGTCTGGAAAGGAGTTATGTACTCCCAGATATATACCTGGCAGTGTGTCTGGAAAGGAGGTATATACTGCGAGATATATACCTTGCAGTGTGTTTGGGAAGGAGGTATATACTGCCAGATATATACCTTGCAGTGTGTCTGGGAAGGAGGTATGTATTGCCAGATATATACCTGGCAGTGTGTCTGGGAAGGCGTGTACTTCCAGATATATACCTGGCAGTGTGTCTGGGAAGGAGGTATATACTGCCAGATATATACCTGGCAGTGTGTCTGGGAGGAAGGTATGTACTGCCAGATATATACCTGGCAGTGTGTCTTGGAAGGAGGTATGTACTGCCAGATTTATACCTGGCAGTGTGTCTGGGAAGGAGGTATATACTGCCAAATATACCTGGCAGTGTGTCTTGGAAGGAGGTATATACTGCCAGATATATACCTGGCTGTGTGTCTGGGAGGGAGGTATATACTGCTAGATATATACCTGGCTGTGTGTCTGGGAAGGGGGTATATACTGCCAGATATATACCTGGCTGTGTGTCTGGGAAGGGGGTATATACTGCCAGATATATACCTGGCTGTGTGTCTGGGAAGGAGGTATATACTGCCAGATATATACCTGGCAGTGTGTCTTGGAAGGAGGTATATACTGCCAGATATATACCTGGCAGTGTGTCTTGGAAGGAGGTATATACTGCCAGATATATACCTGGCAGTGTGTCTTGGAAGGAGGTATATACTGCCAGATATATACCTGGCTGTGTGTCTGGGAGGGAGGTATATACTGCCAAATATACCTGGCAGTGTGTCTGGGAAGGAGGTATGTAATGCCAGATATATACCTGGCTGTGTGTCTTGGAAGGAGGTATATACTGCCAAATATACCTGGCAGTGTGTAAATGTTTCGGTGGCAGTTATAACTAGTGAATGTGTTATCTTTCAGTATAATTATGTTCAACTGAATATTACTGTAATTAATGACCTCTGTGCATCTTTGGGTCAAAGGTCATTGTAGAATTACTAATTGAGATGAGATAAACTTTTCCCCTGTGCCTGTGTGTATATACGTGTGTGCGTGTGCGTGTACGTGTGTGTGTGTACGTGTACGTGTGTGTACTGTTGTCAACAAAGTTCTCTAATTCTCTTACCTTCGTAGTTTGTCTTTTCGTTGGTGAGAATTTTCTCTCCTCTTCGATGTTTCTCTCACGGTCCTTCTTCATGTGTAATTACTATTAGAGTATATACCATCATGTGTGTATATATAATATATATATATATATATATATATATATTATATATATTATATATATATATATATTATATATATATTAATAATGCAAGGAATTCGCGAGAGCATGCGAAATATACTCAAACACTGATCTCTGGCTGAAGGAGACTCGAACCTACGAACCTTAGGACAAGGTACGCATATATATATATATATATATATATATATATATATATATATATATATATATATATATATCTATATCAGTGGTAGAATATACCTTCAGATATGTTAATAACTCTCACATTGCGAGATTTGGTGTTTCGAGAGAACGTTTCGCCTAGTAGTTTATCAGTTCACTCAGGTGTAGGTATAATATATAATGTAGATAATGGGGAAAGGTGCGGTGGGTTGTAGAGATGTTAATTGCTAATGTTACCGTTGGGCGAAATGTCTTCTCATTCATGTTGGATGGTTACACTTTACACATTCACGGGGGAGCGCTATACCCGTAGGGGGGAGGGTCATTCAGCCCCTGAGGGGAATGTCAGGCAGTCAGGTTTGATCCAAGGAAGAGGTCCTTCCCTTGAGGGCAGCTTCATCCTGTACAGAGTCCATGTAATAGACTCAGCTACCTTGATACTACTTAGTAAACACTGGCACTTAGTGGCTTTGTCAGGTTCTGTGTTGTGGTCTACATAATGATCACTGGCACTTACACAGTAGTTATGTCATGGTTATTCTGTGTCTTGTGGCCTGTTGATGGTGGGGTGTTGGAGGGTGGGTAGACCCTAGTGGAGTCTTGGAGGTGGGTAGACCCTGGTGGAGTCTTGGAGACTAAACTGATGGTGGAGTGTTGGGGTGTATCGTTACTAACAAATGATCGAGTGTAGCATGCCTTGTCAGGTAAGCCAGTTCAAGCCATGGTACAATAAGCCTTAGTACAATAAATCATGTAACAATGAACCATGGTAAAATAAACCATGGTACAATAAACCATGGTACAATAAACGATGGTAAAGTAAACCGTGGTACAATAAACCATGGTAAAATAAACCGTTGTATAAGAAACCATAGTATAATAAACCGTGGTATAGTAAACCATAGTAAAATAAACCATGGTATAATAAGTCATGGTACAATAAACCATGGTATAATAAGCCATGGTATAATAAACCATGGTAAAATAAACCGTTGTATAAGAAACCATAGTATAATAAACCATGGTATAATAAGCCATGGTACAATAAACCATGGTATAATAAGCCATGGTATAATAAACCATGGTATAATAAGCCATGGTACAATAGCACCGACATTACAGGTAGCGAAGACAGATCAGTTTATGTTAAGTTGAACTAACACGGAACATTAAACTTGTATGACAGTGTGAAAGTTGTCAAGGTCTGAGGTACTTAATTAACCTTCAAGTAACTGAGCAGTCATCACTGCAAATATAATTACATTAAATGTAGCACATATAATGATTTACAATAATTATGATGACTGATTTATAATAATGAGGAGTTTTAATAAATTGATCACCAAGACACAGGAATATTCAAGAATTTGGAGATCAGGTATTTAAGTGACTCTCCTGACACGGCTTGTTGAGTGACTCTCCTACACTGTTTGGAGAAGTTACTCTCCTGACACTGTTTTGGTGAAGTGACCATCTGACACCTGCTTGTGAAGTTGACTCCTGGGTTTAAAATCCTATCACTAACACAGGGTTATCAAAGGTTGTTTACGTGTTCATCACGCGTCCTGACGACACCTATTCCTAAAATTGCTAGATTAAATTTAACTCTAAATGCATACACCGCTGAGAGAGAATACACCTAGAAGAGAGACACCTATAGAGAGATACAACCCTGATGAGAGATACACCTTGAGAAAGATAACACCTTGAGAGAGATACACCCTGAGAGATAAACACCTTGAGAGAGATACACCATTAGAATAGAAACACGCCAGAATAGCTACCTACCAACCCTGAGAGAATACACCTTGAGAGAGAACACCTTTAGAGAGATACACCTTGAGAGAGATACACCTTGATATAGATACACCCCTGAGATAGATACACCCTGAGAGAGAAACACCCTTAAGAGAGACACCTTTGAGGAGAGATACACTCCGAGATAGATACACCTTTGAAGAGAAACACCATGAAGAGAGATACACCTTTGATATATATACACCCTGAGAGAGGTACACCTTGAAGAGATACACCTTGAATATAAACACCCAGAGAGAGAATACACCCTTAAGAGATACAACCTTGAGAGAGATACACCCTGAGAGAGATACACCTTGAGAGAGATACACCCTGAGAGAGATACACCTTGAGAGAGATACACCCTGAGAGAGATACACCTTGAGAGAGATACACCCAGAAGAGATACACCTTGAGAGAGAACGTAGTTCACCTTGAGAAGATACACCCTGAGATACACCCTGAGAGATACAACCCTGAGAGATATACACCCTGAAGATAGGTACACCTTGAGAGAGATACAACCCCAGAGAGAGAGACACCCGAGAAACACCCTGAGAGAGATTACACCTTGAGAGAGATACCCCCTGATAGAGGTACACCTTGAGAGAGATACACCCTGAGAGAGATACACCCTGAGAGAGATACACCCTGAGAGAGATACACCTTGAGAGAGATACACCCTGAGAGAGATACACCCTGAGATACACCCTGAGAGAGATACACCTTGAGAGAGATACACCCTGAGAGAGATACACCCTGAGAGAGATACACCCTGAGAGAGATACACCCTGAGAGAGATGCACCCTGAGAGAGATACACCCTGAGAGAGATACACCCTGAGAGAGATACACCCTGAGAGAGATACACCCTGAGAGAGATACACCCTGTAGAGATGCACCCTTGAAGATATGATACACCCTGAGAGATATTACATCCCTGAGAGAGATAACAACCCTGAGAAACACCCTGAAGAGAGATACACCTGAGAGAGATACATACAACCCTGAGATACACCCTGAGAGAAGATACAAACCCTGAGATATCACCCTGAGATACACTCCTGAGAGAGATACACCCAGAGAAAGATGACACCCTGAGAGAGATACCACCTGAAGAGAACGACCCCTGAGAGAGAAACACCCTGAGAGAGATGCACCCTGAGAGAGATGCACCCTGAGAGAGATGCACCCTGAGAGAGATACACCCTGAGAGAGATACAACCCTGAGAGGAGAGACACCCTGAGATAGATAGCACCTCGTGATAGATATAGAAACCCTGAGAGAGATACACCCCTGAGAGAGATACACCCTGAGAGATATACAACCCTGAGAAGATACACCCTGAAATACCCCCTGAGATACACCCTGAGAGAGATACAACACCCTGAGATAACACCCTGAGAAAAGATACACCCTGAAGAGAGATACACCCTTAGAAGAACACCCTTAGAAAGATACACCCTGAGATACCACCCTGAGAGAGATACACCCTGAAGAGTTACACCCTGAGAGAGAATACACCCTGAGAAGAGATACACCCTGATAGAAAAGATACACCCTGAGAGAGGATACAACCCTGATAGAGATATACACCTGAGAAGATTATACCCTGAAGAGAGAAACCCTGAGAGACACCCTGAGGGAATAATAACCCCTGAGAAACCTCCGCCTCAGGGTGTCTGTCTCCTCGTGTTTGCTACATATCGTGAGTCCCAGAAAACAGGGAAACAAATGACATAAAGAAGACAGAATTCCATATAGAGACGTAAGAATTGGGAACAGATGATGAAACCAAACTCCTCAGCAGAGAACAGGTGGAGGTGAGAACCAAACTTCAGCAGAGAACAGGTGTTGTGAGAACCAGAACTCTCAGCAGAGAATCAGTGGTGGTGAGAACCAGAACTCTCAGCATAGGAACAGGTGGTGGTGAGAACCAGAACTCTCAGCAGAGAACAGTGTGGTGAAGAACCCAGAACCTCAGCCAGAGAACAGGTGGTGGTGAGAACCGGAACTCACAGCAGAGAACCGGTGGTGGTGAGAACCAGAAATCTCAGCAGAGACAGTTGGTGGTGAGAACCAAACTCACAGCAGATGAACAGGTTGGTGGTGAGAACCATAACTCTCAGTCAGAAGAACAGGTGGGTTGAGAACCAGAACTCTCAGCAGAGAACAGGTGGTGGTGAGAACCCGAACTCTCAGCAGAGAATCAGGTGGTGTGAGAACCAGAACTCTCAGCAGAGAACAGGTGGTGGTGAGAACAGAACTACTCAGCAGAGAACGGGTGGTGGTGAGAACCAGAACTCTCAGCAGAGAACAGGTGGTGTGTGGTAAGAACCAGAACTGCACAGCAGAGAACAGGTCATGGGTGTGATAACCAGAACTCACAGCAGAGAACAGTGGTGGTGAGAACCCAGAATCTCACAGCAGAGGAACAAGGTGTGGTGAGAACCAGAACTCACAGAAGAGAACAGTTGTGGTGAGAACCATAACTCTCAGCAGAGAACAGGTGGTTGTGAGAAACCAGAACTCTCAGCAGAGAACAGGTGGTGGTGAGAATCAGAACACTCAGCAGAGAACAGTGTGGTTAGAACAGAACTCAGCAGCAGGAGACAGTGGTGGTGAGAACCAGAACTCACAGCAGAGAACAGTGGTGGTGAGAACCAGAACTCACAGCAAGAACAGTGTGGAGAGAACCAGAAATCTCAGGCAGAGAAAACAGTTGGTGGTAAAAACCAGAACTCACAGCAGAGAACAGGTGTGGTGAAACCAGAAACACTCAGCAGAGAACAGTGTGGTGAGAACCAGAATCTCAGCAGAGACGATGGTGTGTGGAGAACCAGAACCTCAGCAGAGAACAGGTGGAGGTAAGAACCAGTACTGTCAGCAGATAACAGTGGTGGTGAGAACCAGAACTCAAAGCAAGAACAGGTGTGGAGGAACCAAACTCACAGCAGAGAACAGGTGTGGTGAGAACCAGAAACTCTCACAGAAAGAACAGTGGTGTGAGAACAGAACTCACGCAGAGAACAGGTGGTGGTGAGAACCAGAAATCTCAGGCAAGAACAGGTGTGGTGAGAAACGCAGGAACTCACAGCAGAGAACAGATGGTTTTGAGAGAACAGAACTCACAGCAGAGAACAGGTGGTGTGAGAACCAGAACACTCAGCAAGAACAGTGGTGGTAAAGAACCAAACACTCAGCAGAGAACAGGTGGTGGTGTGAACCAGAACTCACAGCAAGAACAGGTGGTGGTGAGAACCATAACTCACAGCAGAGAACAGGTGGTGGTGAGAACCAGAACTCTCAGCAGAGGAACAGGTGGTTGGGAGAACCAGAACTCACAGCAGAGAACAGGTGGTTGTGAGAACCAAAATCTCAGCAGAGAAACAGGTGGTGTGGAGAATCCCAGAACTCACAGCGTAGAACAGGTGGTGGAGAGAACCAGAACTTCTCAGCAGAGAAGCAGATGGTGGAGAGAAACCAGAACTCAGCAGCAAGAACAGGTGGTGTTGGAGAACCACCTCCCTCTCTCCATATCACACACTACTTTCCTCACATCTGAACTGATCACACACTACTTTTCCTCACTCAAACTATCCACAACACTACTATTTCCTCACTCAGAACAATCATACACTACTTTCCTCACTTCATGAAGCTATCACACAGCTACTTTCCTCACTTCAGAACTATCACACACTACTTCCTCACTTCAGAACTATCACACACACACTACTTTCCTCTACTTCTGAACTATCACACACACTTTCCTCACTTCAGTAACTAACTCACAACTACTTTCCTCACTTCAGAACGTATCACACACACTTTCCTCACTTCAGAACACACACACTACTTTCCTCACTTCTAACTATCACAACACACCTACTTTCCTCACATTCAGAACTATCACACACTACTTTCCTCACTTCAGAACTATCAACAGACACAACTTTTCCTCAACTTCGAACTATCACACCTACTTTTCCACACTCAGAACTATCACACACTACTTTCCTCACTCAGAACTATCTCACACTACTTTCCTCACTTCAAGAACTACACACACTACTTCCTCACTTCAGAACTATCAACACTACTACTTCCTCACTTCAGACTATCACACACTACTTTCCTCACTTCAGAACTATCACACAACTACTTTCCTCACTTCAAAGAACTATCACACTCTACTTCCCACTTCAGAACTATCACAACACTACTTTCCTCACTACTCAGAAACTAATCACACACTACTCTTCCTCACTGCAGAACTATCGACACACTACTTTCCCTCACTTCAGAACTATCACACACTACTTTCCTCACTTCAGAAAACTATCACAAACCTACTTTCCTCACTTCAGAAACTATTCTCACACTACTTTCCTCACTCAGAACTCTCACACACTACTTTCCCCTCCTCACTTCAGAACTATCACACACTACTGTTCCCTCACTTCAGAACTATCACACTACTACTTTTCCTCACTTCAGAACTATCACACACTACTTTCATCACTTTCTAACTATCAACACCATCCCAGGCTGACAATAAATTAATTTTACTAAAACCAAATCCAGTGTTGTTGACTTTATGCAAGGAGAAGGATGACTTGCGCGGTGTTGCTGGTATGTCCAAGTGGTGGTGTTACTGTTGTACCTTCACCACCAAACCCGATCATTCATCCACTACATCACTCCTCCCTTCACTACCTTAAACGCTTCAGGACCCTACTCGCCATTCTTCACTCTCAGGATCCCAGCTTCCATCGCCCTCCATGGCTCCCATCCACCCAGGAGCCAACTTCACCCCAGATAATTGTCACTAAACTCACTGGACCCCTTCCCCGACACCCTTTTAATCAATTCACTTTATTGAGGTGGCTCGTTTGACAGCTTTCCTTTATTTGGCTTGCAGATGGAATTGTACCAATTGGTAAGATTCTCCCTTGAAAAAAAATTAAGGAATGATCGTTGTTACTTTTTACTATTCATCTGTCAGTTACAACACTGTCGAAGATCTGTAAGACTGTAACACCTGAAGAATTGTGTGGATCATCAGGTGGTGTATCTGAGTGCTGTCTGCTGACTAAATTCTTAACTGAGGGTTTCTTGTTATACTGGATCTCAGGCTCCTCCAGCTCGCTGCTCATATATTACAATACGAATGCCCTGCTAGCACCTCTGGCACTTGATGTTAAAATGCTCTCTTAGTTCTGGTGATCATCCTAACGCTGGTTTCCTAGCTAGAGGGTGAGATGGTGGTCACTGAAAAGTTAACATTGCTTGTTGCCTTGGTTGTGGGTGTGGGACTGGTTGGCAGGGCAGCGATTTCTTTTGTTTTCAGTCATTGTAGTTTTTTCCTTTTCTTTCTGCATTACTACTAATTCGCCTTTTCTTTCTGTATTTGTTATGTCTGTACAATGCGCCGACTACCCTCGATGGATCCTCCTTACTGACTTCTCTCCTGACGACCCCCTTCAAGTGGCATGTTTCATAAGTGGCTCAAGCAGACTCAACTGAAACAACGGTTCTTGTTGCTGGTCCTGATTCCTTCCACCCTTTTTATTGGAAGAGACTTTTGCAAAACATCCCAGCGGTGGGTTACCTATTCAGTAATGTTAGGAAAATTGATGTTAATTCTATTATAGCAGTAGTGGACAGTTCTTTCTCCCGGCAGCACGCAAGCTTTCGCTTGTAGTTCTACCTTTGTTGACAAAGCGATTTCCTGAAAAATGTATTAAACGGATCAGTGTTTGGTGATGGTGGGTGATCTGTACGTTTTGCCTCTGTGTCTGGAGGAAACACATCTGAATTACCGCTCTCCAGGTCAATGAGTACATATACAAGGATGGGCAACAGCCCATTTATGTTACAGTCCAGCTCCGGCCAGGCGGAAAATTAAGTCTGAAATACAATGAGACAAAATGTTGAGAGAATTTTTGCAGGCTAACGTCTGCTAGATCTTAAAGGACAATCAGTGACAAGACTTCTGGACCTTGTGCAAGCCTGTGCCCACCTCTTGTATTGTGTGACTGGTGGAAACGGCTCGCTAACACACATTTGAATCAGTGTCGTGGCGTTTTGTTATCCACTGCTGCTGAATATGAGAACGATAAAGAATAATCGGCTTCTCCCAAAAATCCTGGAGTGGTGTGTAGTTTAAAATAGTCAAGAGGAAATTAGAGGTTGTTCTGGAAAACACATAACCACAAGTCGTCGTCTCCAACCGCCTTGGACCTACTCTCTCTCCAATGGCTGCAAGACCTGAGTACTAAGGCTACATGTACCTTTTCCCAAAGGATGTGAAGATATCGTATTGCTTTCAAAGAGCTCCAGTTCTATTGCCTCCATTCGGGATAGTGCCTCACAAACCCCTCTCATGACTGATTGCTGGAGACTAAACTTTAGACAATGGAGTTGTCCCTGGGTTCCAGGTATATATTTTATGCCTTTGGACCCTGTCTTGCTGCACTTGCCATGGTTTCTTGGTCCATGTCATTATCTGTCACAGTCGGGCAAGTTTAACTAAGCTCTTCCTTGCAGGCTATGTCCATGCAGTGAGACTGCATGGCGGACATGACTGCGTGTTCCTTGTATCACACTCAGATTGCTTTAGACTGTTTTCCTTGTTGACTTGAACCGTCAGCTATCTAGCCCATACCTATGTGTCCACGATCTTATGGGGAATGTAGGTTGCTCTGTGCGGGACAGGCGTTTTCTAATTTTTGGATGTTATCCTGGACGATCGGTCCCTGACCTTTCTTAATGCTAACACGGACGCCTTTTCAAACAGACATTTATGAGTGTTCCAGTTCTGTATATCTTGACATTTGTGTGGCCGAGTGGACTAGAGCGCTGCCTGGAATCTTGGCCGTCCCAGTAGTAGTTTTGTATCCTGCTGACTGCGATCTTTCTTTGTATATACCCGCTTGTTTCTGCGTGGTACATTTATAATATATATATATATATATATATATAATATATATATATATATATAATATATATATATATATATATAATAATATATAATATTCAGGTTTATTTGAGTTGTCTTGGACAAGAGTTGTTGATACGAATCAAAAATATTAATGAAGAGTGACTTCGGTTATAGTGCGTGGAGACTTAATGTTAAATATCAACTCACTTTCGTGTGTATAGTATTAAATATCAACTCACTTTTATTTGTTATGTAATATATATATCAGCTTACTTTCGTGTGTTTAGAATTAAATGTGAGGTTGATGCAGTTTAACCTGACACACTAACGAGGAGGAAGCGGGTAGACTAGGCTAGCAACTTGTAATTTACACTCTAGACCGGTGAGTTTTTCAAAGTGTGTAGAGTAAACTAGTGACTTATATAAACCCAATACTGTACTAATACACGTACATGTACAAGGTATACAGTCCTAGCTAACACCAGTGAATTACTACTGTATAGAAAGTCCCTTGTTATGCAGAGCATTTGTGGCAAATTAGGTCAGTTTTTGTCACCCAGGATGCGATCCACCCAATCCACTAACACCCAGCTACCTTATTTACTGCTATGGAACAGGTACAGTAGGTGTCTTAAGGAAACCCCGCCCTAATGTTTTGCAGCTGTAGGAGATCGAGCCGCGGGC
>NC_069425.1:9683517-9812497 GCF_026875155.1 Cherax quadricarinatus | reverse complement strand
ATTTTGAAAAATTTTCGCTTCTTTTAATACCAAATTTATTTTTCTGATTCGTTTTTCCATCAATTTTTTTCCCACAAAAACCTATTACACTTTTTTAAATGTTTTTTATAGAACCCATGAACAATGTTACTTAACATCAGACTGGTCCCCTCCCTACATCATAACGTTGACGCCTGCTACATCATACACGTGTGACGCCGCTACACAAAACGTGTGACGCCTGCACATCACACACTGTGTGACGCCTCTACATCATACACTGTGGACGCCTGCTAATCTAACTGTTGACGCCGCTACATCACTACACTGTGTGACGCCTGCTACATCACTACACTGTGTGACGCCTGCTACATCACTACACTGTGTGACGCCTGCTACATCACTACACTGTGTGACGCCTGCTACATCACTACACTGTGTGACGCCTGCTACATCACTACACTGTGTGACGCCTGCTACATCACTACACTGTGTGACGCCTGCTACATCACTACACTTTTGGGGCCCCTGCTACATCACTACACTGTGGGCGCCTGCTCACACTCCTGTGTGACGCCTGCTAAAACACTACACTGTTACGCCGCTACACACACACTGTGTACCCCTCTACATCACTACACTGTGGACGCCGCTCATCACTACACTGTTGACGCCTGCACATCACACACGTGTGCGCCTGCACATCACAGACGTGTGACTCTGCTATATCACTAAAACTTGTGACCCTGCTACATCACTACACTCTGTGACGCCTGCTACATCACTACACTGTGTGACGTCTGCTACATCACTAGACTGTGTGACGCCTGATACACCACTACACTGTGTGACGCTTGCTACACCACTGCACTGTGTGACGCCTGATACACCACTACACTGTGTGACGCCTGATACACCACTACACTGTGTGACGCCTGATACACCACTACACTGTGTGACGCCTGATACACCACTACACTGTGTGACGCCTGATACACCACTACAATGTGTGACGCCTGATACACCACTACAATGTGTACGCCTGATACACTACCTGTTGCCCTGATACACAACGTGTACGCCTGAACACCACTACACGGTGACGCCTATACACCACTAAAAGGTGTGACGCCTGATACAAAAACTACCTGTGGAACGCGTGATCCCCCACTAAAACTGTGGACCCCTGATACCCACTACACGTGTGACGCCTATACACCACACACGTGTGCGCCTGATACACCACTACACGTGTGACCCCGATCACCACACAATGTGTGCCCCCCTGATACACCACTACACTGTTGACGCCTCACATCACTGCACTGTGTGACGCCTGCTACACCACACACTGTGGGGCCCTGCTACATCACTGCATTTACCCCTGCTAAAAACCACTACCTGTGTGACGCCGCTAAAATCACTGCACTGGTGACGCCTGCTACACCACTACACTGACCGCTTATCACTCCCAAACCATCTCAAAACCCACACACACACACACACACACACACACAAAACACTCACATAGACCACTCTCCTCCCCTTTCTCTCTCTCTCCCAACACAGAACACACACACACACACACACACACACCACACACACACACACCCACCACAGTTGAATTGGGAAAGCCAGACTAAAAAGGGGGGGGACTACACGGGTTTGAAAATTTCCCTGGGGGTTCAGTGGGGACAGAGCGGTGGGAAGTCAGAAAACAAAATGATGGAAATTAACAACAAAATGCAAGGGAGCAAGGAAAGGCTTTTCCCAAGGGGAACAGAAATAATGGAACCAAACGCCCGGGTTTACCCGACGGTGAAAGGAGCAAAAACTAATCAATAAAAATGGAAAAAGTACAGGGGCGAAGAAAAAGGAAAATAAGGAATTAGTCGAAGAGCCAGGAACAGTATGCACAGGTAAGGAGGGAGGGCCCAGCGACAGTAGAAAATATAACACAAAGGTCAAGTCTGACCCAAAACTGATGTACAGCCACATTAGGGGAAAAACAACATAAAAAACCGGGTGATCAGGCTGAGAAAGAAGGGGGGGAAACTCACACAAACGATCACGGGATGCGAGGGCTCAAAAAAGAGATTTAAGAAAGTATTCCACAGTGGAGACGGGAAGACTCTCAGGAAACAGCCAAGGGGAACACCAACGGGGAAGTCCCAAACAGGGCTGGAAATGACATACAAACAACGAGGAGGAGTGAAAAACTGCTAATGCCTCATACCTCAAAGACGGGGGTCGGACATCTCCCCCTGGGTCCTTAAGAAGGAGCAGAGACGCTGTGTGTCCCTAACCACAATCTTCAATACATCCCTTGAAACTGGGCAACTACCTGAGGAAAGGAAGACGGCAAATGAGTTCCCATTTTTTAAAAAAGGAGACAGAAAAAGGGCACTAAACACAGACCCTCTCTCTGACTGTAAAAATAGCAAAGTCATGGAGAAGATTATCAAAGATGGTGGGGCCCCCGGGAAAAAAACAAGATTTTGAACAACAAACCCCACGGATTGTGAAGACAAATCCGGGTCCAAAAACCCTTGGGGGTTTTTTTTAACAAGGTAACAGAAAAAGACACGGAGAAGGGGGGGTTGATTGCATTTCCTGGACTGCAGGAAGCTTCGACACAGTTCCTCACAAAATTAGTGCAGAAGCGGGAGGATCGGCGCTGTAACAGGGAGGGCGCGAAATGGATCAGAAATACCTAGGGGAGGCAACAACGAGACAGGGTACTGAAAAGGGTATTACAGGGGATGCCTGTACGAGCGGGGCCCCAAAGGGGGTCATTTTCTAGACCATGCTATTTTTGATGTAGTGAATGACATAAGAACAAACAAAAGAACGAAGGAACACTGCAAAAGGCCTACTGGCCCATGCGAGGCAGGCCAAGTCTCCTACCGGGCTTAACCAATCACCCAACCATCAGGTCGGGTCCATTGACTTAAGGGAGGAACACGGCACCGCCCTTTGTACAAAAGCTATAGGTCTAACTCCGACCCACCCACCTACTCACGTTTTTATCCAACCTATTTTTAACTACACAACGTTTTGGCCTCTATAACGGACTTGGATTTTTTCCACCACCCCAACCTATTACCAAACCAGAAAATTTCCTAATCCTTCCTGAATCTGAATTTTCCAACTTAAAACCATTTCTGCGAGTCCTGCAGGCAATATTTTTACAACATTTCCATCCCCCTTTTTTTATTCCTGTCTTCCATTTTTACACCCAATCATAACCCCCTAATTCTACGTCTTTCTAAGAGTGCAGTTTCAGGTCCTTAGTCCTACCTCATGGGAAGGTTTCTGATACATGGGTCAAATTTTTTTATCCTCCTTTGTACATTTTCCAGAGAATTTTTTATCCATTCTTAATACGGGGAACCAAAAAGGGGCGCATAATCTAAATGAGGCCTAACCCCGGATGAAGAGTTGAAGAACAAACCCCCTGAGGGCTCCATTTTTTTATACTTCTTGATATGAACCAAGGGTTCCCATTAGCTTTATTGCGAACACTTATGCCTGTTGTCTTGTTTTTAGAAATTAAATGCTAACCAAAATCCAAATTTTTTTTCGCAAAACCCAATAAAAAATCACATTATTTATTTATATGTGGCAGGTTATTTCCTGTCCAAATTTGGACTTTGCATTTGTCTATATTAAACTGCACTGCCACTTTCTCCACCACTGCATCATCTATTCAAATCTTCCTGGGGTGCTCGAATGTCCTCGTCAGAATGTTCGACGGCCTTTTTTTGGGTGTCATGGGCAAACTTGCTGATTCGCTCTTTTGCCCTCATCATGTCTTTATGTAGTTGTGAACACAGGGGCCCAACCTGCCCCCCTGATGGAAGAGATAGCTCTGCATGCCCTTTTTGCAGATGATGTAAGCTAATCAAATCAAATCAATTTATTCCTATGGGGTTTAAATGGGGGGTTTTACAGGATTTGGATATTTTTGTTTTTACATGTTTAAAATACTAATTACGAGGGGGCCACTAGGACACCTAGCAGGGCTAGGCTTTTTGGGGCAGACTTAGATTAATTTTTAAAACATTAAATCATTAAAATTTATGGTTTAAGTCGGGCACTACTTTAATAATTTATGAGTTTAGCAATGAATCTTTTTTTTTGGCACAATACAAGGTTCTATATTGGAGTATAAGCAAATATGACTATTGGTTTCTTTTTTTTAAGATTAAGATTGATTTCTGTGTTTATAGTCAGTGGGGGAGTGAGTGAATTGTGAACCACCCGGTGGGTTTTCTTTTAGTTAGTTTTGGGTGTATCAGGGAGATAAATATTTCTAACTGTAGTTTTGAAAAAGGGTGAATGTGTCTGCGTTCTAGAGTTTTTTAGGGAGGTGTTCCGATTTTTAGGTCCTTTGAAAAACATTGAATTTTTTTTTAAAGGTTTTGTCGGGCACGGGGAATTTTCCCTAGAGATGTTTGGTCCCGGTGTTACCCGTGGACCTGCACAACTACAAAAAAGCGTTTTAGTCAAGGTTAATAGTGGAATTTAAGGGGGCCGTAATATAATTGCACAGTATAAGTGTGATGTACGAACAGGGGGTAAGTTTAGATCATGAAGAGTGGGGGAGGTTTTTGCCGGGAGGGATTTAGTGATTATTTTCTGCAGCTTTTTTTGGGTTTTTTATTGCTTTAGGTTTTGGTTGCTGCAGTTTTAACCCCAAGCACAGATAGCATAGGTGGGTAGGAATATAAGTGAATGGTATAGTGTGGGAAGGGATTTTTCGGATGTATTATCGATCTTGGAGAGGATCCCCACTGTTTTGGATACTTTTTTTGCGTTGGATATGAGTGCTGAAATTTAGGTTGTTGTCGGCATGAAGATTGGGGAGTGGCAAAGAAGACCGCAGACAGAGTATAGGCTAGGTGGACAAAGGCTGCAAACCTAACTCAAGGAGAAAGATCTTGGGGTGACCAAAACACTGAGCACGTCTCCGGAGGCACACAACCAGGTAACTGCTGCAGCATATGGGCGCCTGGAAAACCTGAGAATAGCGTTCAGATACCTTAGTAAGGAATCGTTCAAGACACTGTACACTGTGTACGTCAGGCCCATACTGGAGTACGCAGCACCAGTTTGGAACCCACATCTGGTCAAGAACGTCAAGAAATTCGAGAAAGTACAAAGGTTTGCAACACGGCTAGTTCCAGAGCTAAGTGGAATGTCCTACAAAGAAAGGTTAAGGGAAATTGGCCTGACGGCACTGGTGGACAGGAGGGTCAGGGGAGACATGATAACGTCATATAAAATACTGCGAGGAATAGACAAGGTGGACAAAGACAGGATGTTCCAGGGAGGGGACACAGAAACAAGATGTCACAGTTGAAAGTTGAAGAATCAGATGAGTAATAGTGACGTTAGGAAATATTCCTTCAGTCAGAGAGTTGTCAGGCAGTGGAATAGCCTAGAAAGTGACGTAGTGGAGGCGGGAACCATACATAGTTTAAAGACGAGGTTTGATAAAGCTCATGGAGCAGGGAGAGAGAGGGCCCAGTAGCAACCAGCGAAGAGGCGGGGCCAGGAGCTAAGACTCGACCCCTGCAACCACAAATAGGTGAGTAAAATAGGTGAGTACACACACACACACACACACACACACACACACACACACACACATGGCCAAAGACTGCAAACCTCACTCAAGGAAAAAGATCTTGGGGTGAGTATAACACCAGGCACATCTCCTGAAGCGCACATCAACCAAATAACTGCTGAAAGCATATGGGCCCTGGCAAACCTCAGAACAGCATTCCGACATCTTAATAAGGAATCGTTCAGGGACCTGTACACCGTGTACGTAGGCCCATATTGGAGTATGCGGCACCAGTTTGGGAACCCACACCTAGCCAACACGTAAAGAAACTAGAGAAAGTGCAAAGGTTTGCAACAAACTAGTCCCAGAGCTATAGGGAATGTCCTACGAGGAGGGGTTTAAAGGGGAAATCAACCTGACGACACTGGAGGACAGGAGAGATGGGGGGGACATGAAACGCATACAAAATACTGAGGGGAATTGACAAGGTGGACAGAGCAGAATGTTCCCAGAGATGGGACACAGCAACAAGGGGACACAGTTGGAAGTTGAAGACACAGATGAATCACAGGGATGTTAGGAAGTATTTCTTCAGCCACAGAGTAGTCAGGAGGTGGAATAGTTTGGGAAGCGATGTAGTGGAGGCAGGATCCATACATAGCTTTAAGCAGAGGTATGATAAAGCTTAAGGTTCAGGGAGAGTGACCTAGTAGCAACCAGTGAAGAGGCGGGGCCAGGAGCTAGGACGCGACCCCTACAACCTCAACTAGGTGAGTACACACACACACACACAAACACACACATACACACATACACACATACACACACACATACACACACACACATTGAGGACATCACTTACGAGAGGCCCCTTGGAGCTAGCGATCACGTGGTTCTGAGTTTTGATTATATAGTAGAGTTACAAGTGGAGAAGGTAACAGGAACTGAAGGGGACAGGCCAAACTATAAAAGGGGGGACTACACAGGTATGAGAAACTTCCTGCAGGAGGTTCAGTGGGACAGAGAAATGGTAGGAAAATAAAGTAAACGAGATGATGAATATGTGGCAACAAAGTGCAAGGGGGCAGAGGAAATTTTTTGTTCCCAAAGGGGAAACAGAAATATAGGAAGACCAAAACAGCCGGGTTTTTAACCCGAAGGTGTAGGGAGGCAAAAACTAAGTGCAACAGAGAATGGAAAGGTACAGGAGGCATAGGACCCGGAAAACAAGGAGATTAGAAAGAAGACCAGAAACGAGTATGCACAGATAAGGAGGGGGGCCCCAGCGACAGTATGAAAACGACATAGCATCGAAAGTCAAATCTGACCCGAAACTGCGTATAGCCACATTAGGGGGAAGACAACAGTCAAGGACCAGGTGATAAGGCTGAGGAAAGAAGGTGGAGAACTCACAAGAAACGATCAAGGGGTATGTGAGGAGCTCAACACGAGATTTAAGGAAGTATTTACGTAGAGACAGAAGGACTCGGGGGGGACAGACCAGATGGGACACCAGCAAGGAATACACCAACAAGTGTTGGGACGACATACATACAGATGAGGAGGAGGTGAAGAAACTGCTAAGGGACATCGATACCTCAAAGGCAATGGGACCGACAACACTCCCCGTGGGTCCCTAGAGGGGGAGCAGATAATGTTTGCGTGCCACTTACCACAATCTTCAAAACGTCCCTGGAAACTGGCCACTGCCTGAGTTATGGAAGACGGCAAATGTAGTTCCCCATTTTTTAAAAAAGGAGACAGAAAAGAGGCACTAAACTATAGACCTGTGTCATTGACGTGTAAGTATGCAAAAAAATTTGAAAGATTATCAGGAGGAGAGTGGGGAGCACCTGGAACGGAACAAGAGTATAAATGCCAACCAGCACGGATTCAGGGAAGGCAAATCCTGCGTCACAAACCTTCTGGAGTTTTATGATAAATAACAGAAGTAAGACACGAGAAGAGGGGGGGTTTTATTGCATCTTCTTGGACTGCAAAAGGCCTTTGACACAGTTCCTCACAAGAGATTAGTGCAGAAGCAAAGAGCATCAGGTGCATATAACGGGAAAGGGGCACTGCAATGGATCAGAGAATCCCTGACAGGAGGAAAACAACGAATCATGGTACGTAATGATGTACCCAAGTGGGCACCTGTGCCCAGGGGGGTCCCACAGGGGTCGGTCCAAGGACCAGTGCTATTTTTGGTATATGTAACGACATGACGGAAGGGTTAGACTCAGAAGTGTCCCTGTTTGCAGTTTGAATGTGAAGTTAATGAGGAGAATTAAATCCGATGAGGACCGGCAGGACTTCAAAGAGACCTGGACAGACTGGACACCTGGTCCGCAAATGGCTTTTCGAATTTAATCCTGCCAAATGCAAAGTCATAAAGATAGGGGAAGGGCACAGAAGACCACAACGGAGTATGGGCTAGGTGGCCAAAGACGGGCAAACCCACTCAAGGAGAAAGATCTTGGGTGAGTATAACACCGAGCATGTCTCCGGAAGCACACATCAATCAGATAACTGCTGCGGGCATATGGGCGCCTGGCAAACCTGAGAACAGCATTCCGATACCTTAGAAAAGGAATCATTCAAGACACGTAAAAACCCGTGTATGTCAGGCCCATACTGGAGTATGCACCCACCTGTTTGGAACCCGCACTTGATAAAGCACGTCAAGAAACTAGAGAAAGTACAAAGGTTTGCAACAAGTTAGTTCCAGAGCTAAGGGGAATGTCCTATGAAGAAAGATTAAGGGAAATCGGCCTGACGACACGGAGGACAGGAGGGTCAGGGGAGACATGATAACGACAATATAAAATACTGCGTGGAATAGACAAGGGACAAGGCAGATGTTTCCGGGGAGAGGAAAACAGAAACAAGAGGCCACAATTGGAATTGAAGACACAAAGAGTCAGAGAGATAGTAGGAAGTATTTCTTCAGTCATAGAGTTGTAAGGCAGTGGAATAGCCTAGAAAATGACGTAGTGGAGGCAGGAACCATACACAGTTTTAAGATGAGGTTTGATAAAGCTCATAGAGCGGGGAGAGAGAGGGCCCAGTAGCAACCGGTGAAGAGGCGGGGCCAGGAGCTAGGACTCGACCCCTGCAACCACAAATAGGTGAGTACAAATAGGTGAGTACACACACATACACACATACAACACACACACACACACACACACACACACACACACACACACACACACACAGAATATTTCAAAGTTTCTTTCACAAGATTTAAGGAAACATGTTGAGAGTATCAGCGTCCGTGAATGTGGTGGCGTCCGTGGATGTGTGGTGGCGTCCGTGGCTGTGTGGTGGTGTCCGTGGCTGTGTGGTGGCGTCCGTGTGTGGTGGCGTCCGTGGCTGTGGTGGTGGCATCCGTGGCTGTGGTGTCCGTGGCTGTGTGGTGGCGTCTGTGGCTGTGGTGGTGGCGTCCGTGGCTGTGGTGGTGGCGTCCGTGGCTGTGGTGTCCGTGGCTGTGTGGTGGCGTCCGTGGCTGTGGTGGTGGCGTCCGTGGCTGTGGTGGCGTCTGTGGCTGTGGTGGTGGCGTCCGGGGCTGTGGTGGTGGCCGTGGGTGTGTGGTGGCGTCCGTGGCTGTGGTGGTGGCGTCCGTGGCTGTGTGGTGGCGTCCGTGGCTGTGGTGTCTGTGGCTGTGGTGGTGTCCGTGGCTGCGTGGTGGCGTCCGTGGCTGCGTGGGGGCGTCCGTGGCTGTGTGGTGGCTTCCGTGGCTGTGTCCGTGGCTGTGTGTTGGCGTCCGTGGCTGTGGTGGCGTCCGTGCTTTTGGTGGTGGCGTCCCGGGGGTATGGTGGTTTTCCTGGCTGTGTGGTGGCGTCCGTGGCTGTGGTGGTGGCGTCCGTGGCTGTGTGGTGGCGTCCGTGGCTGTGGTGGTGTCTGTGGCTGTGTGGTGGCGTCCGTGGCTGTGGTGTGTCCCGTGGCTGTGTGGTGGCGTACGTGGCTGTGGTGTCCCGTGGGTGTGTGGTGGCGTCCGTGGCTGTGTGGTGGCGTCCGTGGCTGTGTTGTGGCGCCCGTGGCTGTGTCCGTGGCTGTGTGGTGGCGTCCGTGGCTGTGGTGGTGTCCGTGGCTGTGTGGCGGCGTCCGTGGCTGTGTGGTGGCGTCCGTGGCTGTGGTGGTGGTGTCCGTGGCTGTGTGGTGGCGTCCGTTGCTGTGGTGGTGTCCGTGGCTGTGTGGTGGCGTCCGTGGCTGTGGTGGCGGCGTTCGTGGCTGTGGTGGTGGCGTTCGTGGCTGTGTGGTGGCGTCCGTGGCTGTGGTGTCTGTGGCTGTGTGGTGGCGTCCGCGGCTGTGGTGGTGTCCGTGGCTGTGTGGTGGCGTCCGTGGCTGTGGTGATGGTGTCCGTGGCTGGGTGGTGGCGTCCGTGGTTGTGATGGTGGCGTCCGTGGCTATGTGGTGGCGACCGTGGCTGTGATGGTGTCCGTGGCTGTGTGGTGGCGTCCGTGGCTGTGTGGTGGCGACCGTGGCTGTGATGGTGTCCGTGGCTGTGTGGTGGCGTCCGTGGCTGTGTGGTGGCGTCCGTGGCTGTGTGGTGGCGTCCGTGGCTGTGTCCGTGGCTGTGTGGTGGCGTCCGTGGCTGTGTCCGTGGCTGTGTGGTGGCGTCCGTGGCTGTGTCCGTGGCTGTGTGGTGGCGTCCGTGGCTGTGGTGGTGTCCGTGGCTGTGTGGCGGCGTCCGTGGCTGTGGTGTCCGTGGCTGTGTGGTGGTGTCCGTGGCTGTGTGGTGGCGTCCGTGGCTGTGGTGGTGGTGTCCGTGGCTGTGTGGTATCGTCCGTGGCTGTGGTGGTGGTGTCCGTGGCTGTGTGGTATCGTCCGTGGCTGTGGTGGTGGCGTCCGTGGCTGTGGTGGTGGCGTTCGTGGCTGTGGTGGCGGCGTTCGTGGCTGTGTGGTGGCGTCCGTGGCTGTGGTGTCTGTGGCTGTGTGGTGGCGTCCGCGGCTGTGGTGGTGGTGTCCGTGGCTGTGTGGTGGCGTCCGTGGCTGTTGTGATGGTGTCCGTGGCTGTGGTGGTGGCGTCCGTGGCTATGGTGGTGTCCGTGGCTGTGTGGTGGCGTCCGTGGCTGTGGTGGTGTCCGTGGCTGTGTGGTGGCGACCGTGGCTGTGGTGGTGTCCGTGGCTGTGTGGTGGCGACCGTGGCTGTGATGGTGTCCGTGGCTGTGTGGTGGCGTCCGTGGCTGTGTGGTGGCGTCCGTGGCTGTGTCCGTGGCTGTGTGGTGGCGTCCGTGGCTGTGTGGTGGCGTCCGTGGCTGTGTCCGTGGCTGTGTGGTGGCGTCCGTGGCTGTGTCCGTGGCTGTGTGGTGGCGTCCGTGGCTGTGGTGGTGGCGTTCGTGGCTGTGGTGGCGGCGTTCGTGGCTGTGTGGTGGCGTCCGTGGCTGTGGTGTCTGTGGCTGTGTGGTGGCGTCCGCGGCTGTGGTGGTGGTGTCCGTGGCTGTGTGGTGGCGTCCGTGGCTGTTGTGATGGTGTCCGTGGCTGTGGTGGTGGCGTCCGTGGCTATGGTGGTGTCCGTGGCTGTGTGGTGGCGTCCGTGGCTGTGGTGGTGTCCGTGGCTGTGTGGTGGCGAAACCGTGGGTGTGGTGGTGTCCGTGGCTGTGTGGTGGCGACCGTGGCTGTGATGGTGTCCGGGGGGCTGTGTGGGTGGCGTCCGTGGCTGTGTGGTGGCGTCCGTGGCTGTGTCCGTGGCTGTGTGGTGGCGTCCGTGGCTGTGTGGTGGCGTCCGTGGCTGTGTGGTGGCGTCCGTGGCTGTGTCCGTGGCTGTGTGGTGGCGTCCGTGCTGTGTCCGTGGGTGTGTGGTGGCGTCCGTTGCTGTGGTGGTGTCCGTGGCTGTGTGGTGGCGTCCGTGGCTGTGGTGGTGGTGTCCGTGGCTGTGTGGCGGCGTCCGTGGCTGTGTGGTGGCGTCCGTGGCTGTGGTGGTGGTGTCCGTGGCTGTGTGGTATCGTCCGTGGCTGTGTGGTATCGTCCGTGGCTGTGTGGTATCGTCCGTGGCTGTGGTGGTGGCGTCCGTGGCTGTGGTGGTGGCGTCCGTGGTGGTGGTGTTCACTACAGGCTAGTGATGTTATGAGCAACCTGAGAAAAGTGCTGACGCAGGCCACTGTGTGGGCGAAACGTTGTCAATTATGGGAAAAATAAATATGTAAATGAAGCCAAAGACGTGTGAGACGTTGAGAGAGAAGGAATGTACCAGCACCACCACCAGTCGTGGTGGTGCTGGTACTAGCACCACCAGTCGTGGTGGTGCTAGTGCTGGTACTACATCACCAGTCGTGGTGGTGCCTGTACTAGCACCACCAGTCGTGGGGGTGCTGGTACTAGCAACCACCAGTCTGGTGGTGCTGGTACTAGCACCACCACCATCGTGGTGGTGCTGGTACTAGCACCACCAGTCGTGGTGGTGCTGGTACTAGCACCACCAGTCGTGGTGGTGCTGGTACTAGCACCACCAGTCGTGGTGGTGCTGGTACTAGCACCACCAGTCCCTGGGGGTGCTGGTACTAGCACCACCATCGTGGTGGTGCTGTAAATAGCACCACCAGTCGTGGTGGTGCTGGTACTCAGCACCACCACCAGTCGTGGTGGTGCTGGTACTAGCACCACCACCATCTGGTGGTCTGGTACTAGCACCACCACCAGTCCCTGTGGTGGGTAGTACAGCACCACCACCAGTCGTGGTGGTGCTGGTACTAGCACCACCACCAGTCGTGGTGGTGCTGGGTACTAGCACCACCAGTCGTGGGGGGCTAGTACTAGCACCACCAGTCGTGGTGGTGCTGGTAAATACACCACCAGTCTGGTGGTGCTGGTACTAGCACCACCACCAGTCGTGGTGGTGCTTTGGGACTAAACACCACCACCAGTCGTGGTGGTGCTAGTAAAAACAACCACCACCAGTCGTGGGGTGCTGGTACTAGCACCACCACCAGTCGTGGGGGTGCTGGGACTAGCACCACCAGTCGTGGTGGTGCTAAATACTCACCACCACCAGTCGTGGTTTGGGGCGGTACTAAACACCACCACCAGTCGTGGGGGTGCTGGTACTAGCACCACCACCCCGTCCCTGGTGGTGCTAGTACTAGCACCACCACCAGTCGTGGTGGTGCTGGTACTAGCACCACCAGTCGTGGTGGTGCTAGTGCTGGTACTAGCACCACCAGTCGTGGTGGTGCAAGTGCTGGTACCACCACCAGTCTTGGTGGTGCTAGTGCTGGTACCACCACCAGTCGTGGTGGTGCTGGTACCACCACCACCAGTCGCGGTGGTGCTGGTACCACCACCAGTGGTGGTGCTAGTGCTGGTACTAGCATCACCAGTCGTGGTGGTGCTATGCTGGCACTAGCATCACCACCAGTCGTGGTGGTCGTTGCTGGTACTAGCATCACCACCATCGTGGTGGTCGTGCTGTTACCAGCAGCACCACCAGTCATGCTGGTAGTGCTGGTACTAGCACCACCACCAGTCGTGGTGGTAGTGCTGGTACTAGCATCACCACCAGTCGTGGTGGTAGTGCTGGTACTAGCATCACCAGTCGTGGTGGTCGTGCTGGTACCAGCACCGCCACCAGTGTGCGGTAAATAGCATCAAACCAGTCGTGGTGCTAGTGCTGGTACCAACACCACCACCAATCGTGGTGGTGCTAGTGCTGGTACTGGCACCACCACCAGTCGTGGTGGTGCTAGTGCTGGCACTATCACCACCACCAGTCGTGGTGGTAGTGCTGGTACCAGCATCACCACCAGTCGTGGTGGTCGTGCTGGTACTAGAACCAGAGGTGATTCTGGAGGTACTAACACCACCAGTGAGGATCGTGGAGGTATTAGCACTACCTGTGAGGATCGTGGAGGTTCTAGCACCACCTGTGAGGATCGTGGAGGAATTAGAACCACCTGTGAGGATCATGGAGGTGCTAGCATCACCTGTGAGGATCGTGGAGTTATTAGCATTACCTGCGAAAATCGTGGAGGTATTAGCACCACCTGTGAGGATCGTGGAGGTGCTAGCACCACCTGTGAGGATCGTGGAGGTTCTAGCACCATCTTTGAGGATCGTGGAGGTGTTAGTACCATCTGTGATGATCGTGGAGGTGTTAGCACCACCTGTGAGGATCGTGGAGGTGTTGGCACCACCTGTGAGGATCGTGAAGGTATTAGCACCATCTTTAAGGATCGTGGAGGTTCTAGCACCACCTGTGAGGATCGTGGAAGTGTTAGCACCATCTGTAATGATCTTGTATGTTCTAGCACCATCTGTGATAATCGTGGAAGTGTTAGCACCACCTGTGAGGATCGTGGAGGTGTTAGCACCACCTGTGAAGATCGTGGAGGTGTTAGCACTACCTGTGAGGATCGTGGAGGTTCTAGCACCACCTGTGAGGATCGTGGAGGTTTTAGCACCACCTGTGAGGATCGTGGAGGTTCTAGCACCATCTGAGGATCTTGGAGGTGTTAGCACCACCTCTGAGGATCGTGGAGGTCCTAGCACCACCTGTGAGGATCGTGGAGATTCTAGCACCACCTGTGAGGATCGTGGAGGTTTTAGCACCACCTGTGAGGATCGTGGAAGTGTTAGCACCATCTGTAATGATCTTGTATGTTCTAGCACCATCTGTGATAATCGTGGAAGTGTTAGCACCACCTGTGAGGATCGTGGAGGTGTTAGCACCACCTGTGAAGATCGTGGAGGTGTTAGCACTACCTGTGAGGATCGTGGAGGTTCTAGCACCACCTGTGAGGATCGTGGAGGTTTTAGCACCACCTGTGAGGATCGTGGAGGTTCTAGCACCATCTGAGGATCTTGGAGGTGTTAGCACCACCTCTGAGGATCGTGGAGGTCCTAGCACCACCTGTGAGGATCGTGGAGATTCTAGCACCACCTGTGAGGATCGTGGAGGTTTTAGCACCACCTGTGACGATCTTGGAGGTGTTAGGGCCACCTGTGAGGATCGTGGAGGTGTTAGCACCACCTGTGAGGATCGAGAAGGTGGTAGCACCACCTGTGAGGATCGTGGAGGTGTTAGCTTCACCTGTGAGGATCGTGGAGGTGTTAGCACCACCTGTGAGGATCTTGGAGGTGTTAGAACCACCTGTGAGGACGTAGAGGTGTTAGCACCACCTGTGAGGATCATGTAGGTGCTAGCACCGCCTGTGAGGATTGTGGAGGTGCTAGCACCATCTGTGAGGATCGTGGAGGTGGTAGGACCACCTGTGAGGGTCGTGGGGGTTCTAGCACCACCTGTGAAGATCGTGGGGGTTCTAGCACCACCTGTGAGAATCGTGAAGGTGCTAGCACCACCTGGGAGGATCGTGGGGGTTCTAGCACCATCTCTGAGAATCGTGGAGGTGTTTGCACCACCTGTGAGGATCGTGGGGGTTCTAACACCACCTGTGAGAATCGTGAAGGTGCTAGCACCACCTGCGAGGATCGTGGGGGTTCTAGCACCACCTATGAGGATCGTGGGGTGTTCTAGCACCACCTGTGAAAATCGTGGGGTGTTCTAGCACCACCTGTGAAAATCGTAGGGTGTTCTAGCACCACCTGTGAAAATCGTGGAGGTTTTATCAGCACTTGTGAGGATCGTGGTGATAGTACCACTGACAATGTGATATTGAACGCAGACAGTTTTCAGTTGCTACGTTATGGAAGGAGTGAAGATACAATAACAAGATGGGAGTACAACAAAACTGAAAATCATTCAAGAGAACGTAATTATAATGTGAGAGACCTGAGAGTGATAATGTCACATCTCACGTTCAAGGAGCACAGCAAAGTTACTATTGAAACTAAAAGGATAGTGATAGGTCGGATAACTAGAACTTTCAAAACAAAAGATGCCAAGCCAATGACAAGTCACTCATACTCTCCAGACTGGAATATTGCTGAGTACTAACGGTCTCCTTCGAGGCAGACGGAATTGCAGAAATGGAACATGTACAGAGAACGTTCATAGTTCGTATAAACTCAGACAAGGCGCCAACATCCTCCCTTCATACATATGGGGACTTACCTTAGGAGTCTATAAAGGGGAACGCGATAAATTCAACAAATCAGTTCCTTATTAACCGGGCTGTGGTGAATACGCTGGACTGTGGGCACCGACAGACTGATCAGTTAGGCCAACAACCAAGAAGCCTGGTCTGGGACCGGGGCGCGGGGGCAGTGATCTCCAGAAGACTACAGGTAACTGGTGATAAACATTATCCTAGCATTCCTAGTCTCCCACCACCCCTGCTGTACACAGGTACTACCACCCCTGCTGTACATAGGTACTACCACCCCTGCTGTACACAGGTACTACCACCCCTGCTGTACACAGGTACTACAACCCCTGCTGTACACAGGTACTACCACCCCTGCTGTACACAGGTACTACCACCCCTGCTGTACATAGGTACTACCACCCCTGCTGTACACAGGTACTACCACCCCAGCTGTACACAGGTACTACCACCCCTGCTGTACACAGGTACTACCACCCCAGCTGTACACAGGTACTACCACCCATGCTGTACAAAGGTACTACCACCCCTGCTGTACACAGGTACTACCACCCCTGCTGTACACAGGTACTACCACCCCTGCTGTACACAGGTACTACCACCCCTGCTGTACACAGGTACTACCACCCCTGCTGTACACAGGTACTACCACCCCTGCTGTACATAGGTACTACCACCCCTGCTGTACACAGGTACTACCACCCCTGCTGTACATAGGTACTACCACCCCTGCTGTACACAGGTACCACCGGTCCTGCTGTACATAGGTACTACAACCACCCCGGCTGCACACAGGTACTACTACCACATCTGCTGTACACAGTTACTACTACCACCCCTCCACTACACAGGTGACGCCGGCACCACAGGCACCTCCACATACACAGGTACTCATAACGGACAGCGTGAGAACTTTGTTCGCAGACTCATTAACTACCGTTATATCCTACAGTAGGACCTACTGTAGAGAAAAATTATGTACTTTCAGTCTTACTTGGGGAAAATTGAATTAACTGTGACCTGTGTACAGGTCCCAATTGAATTAACTGTGACCTGTGTACAGGTCCCAATTTCTGAGCATCGCATCTGATTAGTTTCAACCCTTCAGTGTTGCAACTTGATAATGCAACTTCCGAGCGGCTTCAAACTTAATGTGCTGGTGTATTTTAGGATAATGGTCTCTCTGAGATAACAAGAGACTGCCTTGTTAGCTGACCTTCACAGCTGGTGTTTCTTAATAGAAGGTTACAAATAGAACTGATCTGTGTACGTCCTAATTTACTACTAATCGTGTGTATTGACGTTCAAGGACCGTGGTTATGCAATACTGGGATACCATTCTTGGATCACTGACGTACAGGTGACTGTGGTTATGCAATACTGGGATACCATTCTTGGATCACTGACGTACAGGGGACTGTGGTTATGCAATACTGGGATACCATTCTTGGATCACTGACGTACAGGTGACTGTGGTTATGCAATACTGGGATACCATTCTTGGATCACTGACGTACAGGTGACTGTGGTTATGCAATACTGGGATACCATTCTTGGATCACTGACGTACAGGGGACTGTGGTTATGCAATACTGGGATACCATTCTTGGATCACTGACGTACAGGTGACTGTGGTTATGCAATACTGGGATACCATTCTTGGATCACTGACGTACAGGTGACTGTGGTTATGCAATACTGGGATACCATTCTTGGATCACTGACGTACAGGTGACTGTGGTTATGCAATACTGGGATACCATTCTTGGATCACTGACGTACAGGGGACTGTGGTTATGCAATACTGGGATACCATTCTTGGATCACTGAAGTACAGGTGACTGTGGTTATGCAATACTGGGATACCATTCTTGGATCACTGACGTACAGGTGACTGTGGTTATGCAATACTGGGATACCATTCTTGGATCACTGACGTACAGGTGACTGTGGTTATGCAATACTGGGATACCATTCTTGGATCACTGACGTACAGGTGACTGTGGTTATGCAATACTGGGATACCATTCTCGGATCAATGACGTACAGGGGACTGTGGTTATGCAATACTGGGATACCATTCTCGGATCAATGACGTACAGGTGACTGTGGTTATGCAATACTGGGATACCATTCTCGGATCAATGACGTACAGGTGACTGTGGTTATGCAATACTGGGATACCATTCTCGGATCAATGACGTACAGGTGACTGTGGTTATGCAATACTGGGATACCATTCTCGGATCAATGACGTACAGGTGACTGTGGTTATGCAATACTGGGATACCATTCTCGGATCAATGACGTACAGGGGACTGTGGTTATGCAATACTGGGATACCATTCTCGGATCAATGACGTACAGGGGACTGTGGTTATGCAATACTGGGATACCATTCTCGGATCAATGACGTACAGGGGACTGTGGTTATGCAATACTGGGATACCATTCTCGGATCAATGACGTACAGGGGACTGTGGTTATGCAATACTGGGATACCATTCTCGGATCACTGACTTACAGGGGACTGTGGTTACGCAATATTGGGATACCATTCTCGGATCAATGACGTACAGGGGACTGTGGTTATGCAATACTGGGATACCATTCTCGGTTCAATGACGTACAGGGGACTGTGGTTATGCAATACTGGGATACCATTCTCGGATCAATGACGTACAGGGGACTGTGGTTACGCAATATTGGGATACCATTCTCGGATCAATGACGTACAGGGGACTGTGGCTATGCAATACTGGGATACGATTCTTGGATCACTGACGTACGGGGGACCATGGTTACGCAATACTGGGATACCACTTTCGGATCACTGACGTACAGGGGACTGTGGTTATGCAATATTGGGATACCATTCTTGGATTACTGACGTACAGGGGACTGTGGTTATGCAATACTGGGATACCATTCTCTGATCAATGACGTACAGGTGACTGTGGTTATGCAATACTGGGATACCATTCTCGGATCAATGACGTACAGGGAACTGTGGTTATGCAATACTGGGATACCATTCTCGGATCAATGACGTACAGGGAACTGTGGTTATGCAATACTGGGATACCATTCTCGGATCAAGTGACGTATACAAGGTGACTAGTGATGTGGTTATGCAATACTGGGATACCATTCTCGGATCAATGACGTACAGGTGACTGTGGTTTATGCAATACTGGGATACCATTCTCGGATCACTGACGTACAGGTGACTGTGGTTATGCAATACTGGGATACCATTCTCGGATCAATGACGTACAGGTGACTGTGGTTATGCAATACTGGGATACCATTCTCGGATCAATGACGTACAGGTGACTGTGGTTATGCAATACTGGGATACCATTCTCGGATCAATGACGTACAGGTGACTGTGGTTATGCAATACTGGGATACCATTCTCGGATCAATGACGTACAGGGAACTGTGGTTATGCAATACTGGGATACCATTCTCGGATCAATGACGTACAGGGAACTGTGGTTATGCAATACTGGGATACCATTCTCGGATCAATGACGTACAGGTGACTGTGGTTATGCAATACTGGGATACCATTCTCGGATCAATGACGTACAGGTGACTGTGGTTATGCAATACTGGGATACCATTCTCGGATCAATGACGTACAGGTGACTGTGGTTATGCAATACTGGGATACCATTCTCTGATCAATGACGTACAGGGAACTGTGGTTATGCAATACTGGGATACCATTCTCGGATCAATGACGTACAGGGAACTGTGGTTATGCAATACTGGGATACCATTCTCGGATCAATGACGTACAGGTGACTGTGGTTATGCAATACTGGGATACCATTCTCGGATCAATGACGTACAGGGGACTGTGGTTATGCAATACTGGGATACCATTCTCGGATCAATGACGTACAGGTGACTGTGGTTATGCAATACTGGATACCATTCTCGATCACTGACGTACAGGGTACTGTGGTTATGCAATACTGGGATACCATTCTCTGATCAATGACGTACAGGGAACTGTGGTTATGCAATACTGGGATACCATTCTCGGATCAATGACGTACAGGGAACTGTGGTTATGCAATACTGGGATACCATTCTCGGATCAATGACTACAGTGACTGTGGTTATGCAATACTGGGATACCATTCTCGGATCAATGACATACAGGGGACTGTGGTTATGCAATACTGGGATACCATTCTCGGATCACTGACGTACAGGTGACTGTGGTTATGCAATACTGGGATACCATTCTCGGATCACTGACGTACAGGTGACTGTGGTTATGCAATACTGGGATACCATTCTCTGATCAATGACGTACAGGTGACTGTGGTTATGCAATACTGGGATACCATTCTTGGATCACTGACGTACAGGGGACTGTGGTTATGCAATACACTGATACCTTTCTGGGATCGCGCAGTGACTGATTCATCTAGTTAATAGAGGAGTTGAGACTTACCGGGTTGTTGACCCTGACGTTGTCAAGGTCACACTTGACAGCGACGGTGTCAGCAGGAGAGTCCCTGGGTCTGATCCACTGGTAGTGAGCAATGTAACCCATGTTAGCCAGGGACTCCACGTCTTGTCTAGCCATGTCTGCCGCCGCCAACACTGGCTCCACGCCCAGCTTCCTCCCTCCCTCGATACCTGAAAAACACATGTTTACATAACAATGTGTAAAAAACCACAGAAAGGGGGGGTTGAATGATAGCTCTAGGTCTTTCGTGTTGCAATCAACACATCAGGAGCTTGCAATGTTGCAGAAAAGAGGAGGTCCAAACAAATACGTTCAGAGTTTTTTGCTCGTGCAATATATATATATATATATATAATATATATATATATATATATATATATATATATATATATATATATATATATATATTTCAACAAGTCGGCCGTCTCCCACCGAGGCAGGGTGACCCAAAATGAAAGAAAATCCCCAAAAAGAAAATACTTTCGTCATCATTCAACACTTTCACATCACTCACACATAATCACTGTTTTTGCAGAGGTGCTCAGAATACAACAGTTTAGAAGTATATACGTATAAAATTATACAATACGTCCCTCCAAACTGCCAATATCTCAAACTCCTCCTTTAGAGTGCAGGCATTGTACTTCCCATTTCCTGTACTCAAGTTTGGCTATACAAAAGTAACTGGTTTCCCTGAATCCCTTCACTAAATATTACCCTGCTCACACTCCAACAGATCGTCAGGTCCCAAATACCATTTGTCTCCATTCACTCCTATCTAACACGCTCATGCACGCTTGCTGGAAGTTCAAGCCCCTCGCCCACAAAACCTCCTTTACCCCCTCCCTCCAACCTTTTCGAGGACGACCCCTAACCCGCCTTCCTTCCCCTACAGATTTATACGCTCTCCATGTCATTCTACTTTGATCCATTCTCTCTAAATGACCAAACCACCTCAACAACCCCTCTTCAGCCCTCTGATACTTTTATTAACTCCACACCTTCTCATAATTTCCACACTCCGAATTTTCTGCATAATATTTACACCGCACATTGCCCTTAGACAGGACATCTCCACTGCCTCCAACCGTCTCCTCGCTGCTGCATTTACCACCCAAGCTTCACATCCATATAAGAGTGTTGGTACTACTATACTTTCATACATTCCCTTCTTTGCCTCCATAGATAACGTTTTTTGACTCCACATATACCTCAACGCACCACTCACCTTTTTTCCCTCATCAATTCTATGATTAACCTCATCCTTCATAAATCCATCCGCCGACACGTCAACTCCCAAGTATTTGAAAACATTCACTTCTTCCATACTCCTCCCAAATTTGATATCCAATTTTTCTTTATCTAAATAATTTGATACCCTCATCACCTTACTCTTTTCTATGTTCACTTTCAACTTTCTACCTTTACACACACTCCCAAACTCGTCCACTTCTTGGCAATTTTCTTCTTATTCTTTTTAGTAATTATTACAGGAAAAGGGGTTACTAGCCCATTGTTCCCGGCATTTTAGTTGACTTTTACAACACGCATGACTTACGGAGGAAACATTCTTATTCCACTTCCCCACGGATATATATAATGTATATATATATATATATATATATATATATATATATATATATATATATATTATAATATGTAATATATATAATATATATGGAAAACATTGTTTTGAAGAAAAATAATCTCTGTAAAAGAATCGGACTACCAAAGTTATAAGAACAACAAAATATCAGAATTAAGTCGGTTGACCAAAAGGGAAAATAACAGGAAGGTCAGACTACCTCAGAGAAACAACGGCAAGGTCAAATTATATCATGTGTACAAGGTCAAGCTTCCTCGCTGGTATGATACAAGAACTACACTACCTCGCTGGTATGATACAAGAACTACACTACCTCGCTGGTATGATACAAGAACTACACTACCTCGCTGGCATGATACAAGAACTACACTACCTCGCTGGTATGATACAAGAACTACACTACCTCACTGGTATGATACAAGAACTACACTACCTCGCTGGCATGATACAAGAACTACACTACCTCGCTGGTATGATACAAGAACTACACTACCTCACTGGTATGATACAAGAACTACACTACCTCGCTGGTATGATACAAGAACTACACTACCTCGCTGGTATGATACAAGAACTACGCTACCTCGCTGGTATGATACAAGAACTACGCTACCTCGCTGGTATGATACAAGAACTACACTACCTCGCTGGTATGATACAAGAACTACGCTACCTCGCTGGTATGATACAAGAACTACACTACCTCGCTGGTATGATACAAGAACTAACACTACCTCGCTGGTATGATACAAGAACTACACTACCTCGCTGGTATGATACAAGAACTACACTACCTCGCTGGTATGATACAAGAACTACACTACCTCGCTGGTATGATACAAGAACTACACTACCTCGCTGGTATGATACAAGAACTACACTACCTCGCTGTATGATACAAGAACTACACTACCTCGCTGGTATGATACAAGAACTACACTACCTCGCTGGTATGATACAAGAACTACACTACCTCGCTGGTATGATACAAGAACTACGCTACCTCGCTGGTATGATACAAGAACTACACTACCTCGCTGGTATGATACAAGAACTACACTACCTCGCTGGTATGATACAAGAACTACACTACCTCGCTGGTATGATACAAGAACTACACAAACCTCGCTGGTATGATACAAGAACTACACTACCTCGCTGGTATGATACAAGAACTACAACTACCTCGCTGGCATGATACAAGAACTACACTACCTCGCTGGTATGATACAAGAACTACACTACCTCGCTGGTATGATACAAGAACTACGCTACCTCGCTGGTATGATACAAGAACTACACTACCTCGCTGGTATGATACAAGAACTACACTACCTCGCTGGTATGATACAAGAACTACACTACCTCGCTGGTATGATACAAGAAACTACACTACCTCGCTGGTATGATACAAGAACTACACTACCTCGCTGGCATGATACAAGAACTACACTACCTCGCTGGTATGATACAAGAACTACACTACCTCGCTGGTATGATACAAGAACTACACTACCTCGCTGGCATGATACAAGAACTACACTACCTCGCTGGTATGATACAAGAACTACACTACCTCTACTGGTATGATACAAGAACTACACTACCTCGCTGGTATGATACAAGAACTACACTACCTCGCTGGTATGATACAAGAACTACACTACCTCGCTGGTATGATACAAGAACTACACTACCTCGCTGGTATGATACAAGAACTACACTACCTCGCTGGTATGATACAAGAACTACACTACCTCGCTGGTATGATACAAGAACTACACTACCTCGCTGGCATGATACAAGAACTACACTACCTCGCTGGTATGATACAAGAACTAACCTACCTCGCTGGTATGATACAAGAACTACACTACCTCGCTGGTATGATACAAGAACTACACTACCTCGCTGGTATGATACAAGAACTACACTACCTCGCTGGTATGATACAAGAACTACGCTACCTCGCTGGTATGATACAAGAACTACACTACCTCGCTGGTATGATAACAAGAACTACGCTACCTCGCTGGTATGATACAAGAACTACGCTACCTCGCTGGTATGATACAAGAACTACACTACCTCGCTGGTATGATACAAGAACTACACTACCTCACTGGTATGATACAAGAACTACACTACCTCGCTGGTATGATACAAGAACTACACTACCTCGCTGGTATGATACAAGAACTACACTACCTCGCTGGTATGATACAAGAACTACACTACCTCGCTGGTATGATACAAGAACTACACTACCTCGCTGGTATGATACAAGAACTACACTACCTCGCGGTATGATACAAGAACTACACTACCTCGCTGGCATGATACAAGAACTACACTACCTCGCTGGTATGATACAAGAACTACGCTACCTCGCTGGTATGATACAAGAACTACACTACCTCGCTGGTATGATACAAGAACTACACTACCTCGCTGGTATGATACAAGAACTACACTACCTCGCTGGTATGATACAAGAACTACGCTACCTCGCTGGTATGATACAAGAACTACACTACCTCGCTGGTATGATACAAGAACTACGCTACCTCGCTGGTATGATACAAGAACTACGCTACCTCGCTGGTATGATACAAGAACTACACTACCTCGCTGGTATGATACAAGAACTACACTACCTCGCTGGTATGATACAAGAACTACACTACCTCGCTGGTATGATACAAGAACTACACTACCTCGCTGGTATGATACAAGAACTACACTACCTCGCTGGCTTTGATACAAGAACTACACTACCTCGCTGGTATGATACAAGAACTACACTACCTCGCTGGTATGATACAAGAACTACACTACCTCGCCAGAGAAAGCACATACCTAACTGAAGGTTGGACTCCCAGTTCTTGGGGTCTGAGTTGAGGTTCTTGTAGCCAGGGACTGGTCCACCCAGCTGCTTCACCAGCCTCGTCAGGTTGAGCCCGTCGTTCCAGTCACTCTGTAAGAGACAGTGGTCAAGTTTACATGATGGAACACTATGGTGGGCACATCCACTTATTCTCATTCTGTATATTAACCCATTGTACAAGCAAACCGAAGTCTTCGCTTCAATGACACTGACTGCGAGAGTAATCCATCTGATAATAGTTACTAGAGTGATTTCTCAGTTCCCTGACAATATGAGAAATAACGGAACGCTAGAGAATTTACTATTTTATCGCAGTGGTTACTTTGTATATTGTGATATCACCTGTTTACTGTGATCATATTGTATACACTGTGTAATATAATGACAGTGCTTAAGTTTTTGTTCCATTCATCCTTCAAGCTTAGTATCTGTTCATTATATGATGAACCTAGAGGAACTAACATATACAAGTATTTTAATGTTTTTGGCAGAGTAATAATTCACATTTTAATGGAAAAACTGGTTTTAGTTGAATCAATGAAAACAGTAAACTTGTATGTACTGAACTGCATAAAATACAACACGGTTTTGACGTTATAAATTAGTCTCACAGTGTCTGTGAGACGACTGAAGTGCTAGACTGTGTTGCGTTCCTCACGGTGACACTGACTTGTGTGAACACACTTACCGTAAAGTTCCTAATCTTACACACACTTACCGTGAAGTTCCTAATCTTACACACACTTACCGTGAAGTTCCTAATCTTACACACACTTACCGTCAAGTTCCTAATCTTACACACACTTACCGTGAAGTTCCTAATCTTACACACACTTACCGTCAAGTTCCTAATCTTACACACACTTACCGTCAAGTTCCTAATCTTACACACACTTACCGTGGAGTTCCTAATCTTACACACACTTACCGTCAAGTTCCTAATCTTACACACACTTACCGTGAAGTTCCTAATCTTACACACATTACCGTGAAGTTCCTAATCTTACACACACTTACCGTCAAGTTCCTAATCTTACACACACTTACCGTCAAGTTCCTAATCTTACACACACTTACCGTGAAGTTCCTAATCTTACACACACTTACCGTCAAGTTCCTAATCTTACACACACTTACCGTGAAGTTCCTAATCTTACACACACTTACCGTGATGTTCGTAATCTTACACACACACACACTTACCGTGAAGCTCCTAATCTTACACACACTTACCGTCAAGTTCCGAATCTTACACACACACACACACACACACACACACACACACACACACACACACACACACACACACACACACACACACACACACACACTTACCGTGAAGCTCCTAATCTTACACACACTTACCGTGAAGTTCCTAATCTTACACACACTTACCGTGATGTTCGTAATCTTACACACACTTACCGTGAAGTTCCTAATCTTACACACACTTATCGTGAAGTTCCTAATCTTACACACACTTACCGTGAAGTTCCTAATCTTACACACACTTACCGTGAAGTTCCTAATCTTACACACACTTATCGTGAAGTTCCTAATCTTACACACACTTACCGTGAAGTTCCTAATCTTACACACACTTACCGTGAAGTTCCTAATCTTACACACACTTACCGTGAAGTTCCTAATCTTACACACACTTACCGTGAAGTTCCTAATCTTACACACACTTACCGTGAAGTTCCTAATCTTACACTTACCGTAAAGTTCCGAATCTTACACACACTTACCGTGAAGTTCCTAATCTTACACACACTTACCGTCAAGTTCCTAATCTTACACACACTTACCGTCAAGTTCCTAATCTTACACACACTTACCGTCAAGTTCCTAATCTTACACACACTTACCGTCAAGTTCCTAATCTTACACACACTTACCGTGAAGTTCCTAATCTTACACACACTTACCGTGATGTTCGTAATCTTACACACACACACACACACTTACCGTGAAGCTCCTAATCTTACACACACTTACCGTCAAGTTCCTAATCTTACACACACTTACCGTGAAGTTCCTAATCTTACACACACTTACCGTGAAGTTCCTAATCTTACACAAAACTTACCGTGAAGTTCCTAATCTTACACACACTTACCGTGATGTTCGTAATCTTACACACACACACACTTTCCGTGAAGCTCCTAATCTTACACACACTTACCGTCAAGTTCCTAATCTTACACACACTTACCGTGAAGTTCCTAATCTTACACACACTTACCGTGAAGTTCCTAATCTTACACACACTTACCGTGATGTTCGTAATCTTACACACACACACACACTTACCGTGAAGCTCCTAATCTTACACACACTTACCGTCAAGTTCCTAATCTTACAAAACACTTACCGTGAAGTTCTAATCTTACACACACTTACCGTCAAGTTCCTAATCTTACACACACTTACCGTCAAGTTCCTAATCTTACACACACTTACCGTCAAGTTCCTAATCTTACACACACTTACCGTGAAGTTCCTAATCTTACACACACTTACCGTGATGTTCGTAATCTTACACACACACACACACTTACCGTGAAGCTCCTAATCTTACACACACTTACCGTCAAGTTCCTAATCTTACACACACTTACCGTGAAGTTCCTAATCTTACACACACTTACCGTGAAGTTCCTAATCTTACACACACTTACCGTGAAGTTCCTAATCTTACACACACTTACCGTGATGTTCGTAATCTTACACACACACACACTTACCGTGAAGCTCCTAATCTTACACACACTTACCGTCAAGTTCCTAATCTTACACACACTTACCGTGAAGTTCCTAATCTTACACACACTTACCGTGAAGTTCCTAATCTTACACACACTTACCGTGATGTTCGTAATCTTACACACACACACACACTTACCGTGAAGCTCCTAATCTTACACACACTTACCGTCAAGTTCCTAATCTTACACACACTTACCGTGAAGTTCCTAATCTTACACACACTTACCGTGAAGTTCCTAATCTTACACACACTTACCGTGAAGTTCCTAATCTTACACACACTTACCGTGAAGTTCCTAATCTTACACACACTTACCGTGAAGTTCCTAATCTTACACACACCGTGAAGTTCCTAATCTTACACACACTTACCGTGAAGTTCCTAATCTTACACACACTTACCGTGAAGTTCCTAATCTTACGCACACTTACCATGAAGTTCCTAATCTTACACACACTTACCGTGAAGTTCCTAATCTTACACACACTTACCGTAAAGTTCCGAATCTTACACACACTTACCGTGAAGTTCCGAATCTTACACACACTTACCGTGAAGTTCCGAATCTTACACACACCGTGAAGTTCCGAATCTTACACACACTTACCGTGAAGTTCCGAATCTTGCACACACTTACCGTGAAGTTCCTAATCTTTCTGTCAGGCAGCTGTTTCTGCACCCAGTTGAGGGTGGCTTTGTAGCCTGGCCCGCCCTCCTTCATGAAGTACGAGAGGTAGGTCATGCCAGAGAGGTCGTCCAGGTAGGGAGAGGCCAGGATCTCTGGGTCAAGCACCATAGGGATGTTGAACTCTGCTCTGGCGATCTCCATGGCATTCTTGCAGTTTTCAACCCTGCAACCACAACACACTTAGCTTAAACCAGTCGTATTACTACGACCACATTAGCTTACAAGATGCAAACCAACCACGTGGGAAGCTGAATGATAGCTCTAGGCCTTTCGTGTTCCAATCAACACATCAGAAGTTTACAATGTTGCAGAAAAGAAGAGAGGGTCCAAGCAGATACGATCACAGGGAACGCCTTTGCTGGAGTGAGCAAAGGCGTTCCCTGTGGTAGTATCTGCTTGAACCTCCTTCTCTTTTCTGCATTACTGCAAGCTCCTGATATATTCATTGCAACACGTAAGGTTTGGAGCTATCACTCAACTCCTCCCCCCCCAGGTTGGTTTGCATCTTGTACCCCTTGTTCACGATATTTGCATACTTTAAATCTATATGTGCAAATGTTAAGTGTTATATCGTTATTAGTAGTCAGAGATGAGAGGTGGTACTAACGAGTTACGAGGGTTGAGATTCCTCCAGTTAGTGTGGAGCCCAGGCTTGCAATAGTCCAGCAGAGCGCTCAGGTACACTCCACTATTCCAGTCTGACGTGAAGTTTTGAATGCGACAGTCTGGTAACACTGCCTGCAACACCACAACCACGTGTTAGCAACAATGTGTATTTCATATATAAATTAATTCAGACTTACATAAAATGGGACAGCAGAACGTGGTATCCTTCGTCAAATATACGGAAAGAGCGTAGTGACTCCATACACACTGATGAGCACCACACAAGTGAAACAACTCAAATTTGTGTGAAAAGTGTTTGCAAGTCTCCTAGCACCTCCTGTTGCCCCTGCTTACCTAGAATTGCTTATAATCATACCTGGATAACCATAATTTTTAAAGGGATGGACCGGTAAGCCAACGGAAGACTTCGTCACATGACCCAAAGCTCCAGCTCCAGGTCATAGTAATAATAATATATTTTTATTTACCACAGGTACATGTACAGTCCTAGCTGACATCAATAACATACTACTATATAGGAAGCTGCTTGTTATGCAGAGCAATTTGGGCAAATTAGGTCAGTTTTGTCCCAGGATGCGACCCACACCAGTCGACTAACACCCAGGTACCAATTTTACTGATGGGGAACATAGACAACAGGTGTAAAGAAACACGTCCAATGTTTCTAATCTGGCTGGGAATCGAACCCAGGCCCTCGCCGTGTGAAGCGAGAGCGTTAACCACCAGGCGTCAGGAAACGCTTGTCCTGTTTCCTGACAATCACCCTGCGTACCTATCGGTAAATTGAGAATAAGAATCGAGTGTTGTGGGTTTCATTTTAAGTGAGGACCTAATTACCTCAATGAAAATAAGCAACACCTTTGGGTTAGCCTGGGTTATTACCTTTCCTGGCTTTTTAACCCAAGTAAAGGCTTTCTAGGTTAAAACCTTCCTAAAAAGCTAACACTCTCTGTAATACTCATCTAGCAGTAGGTAGGTACCGGAGTTAGTATACTGCTGTAGGTGGGATAGTGAAAATGTTAGAATAAAAATAAGTGCCATAAAATTCACTAGTCTGCCATGCACTGGACCTTCTTACAGAAAACCAGGTCTGGCACCCCTAACTTAAGTAATTAAGAGGAAATGGTATGGTGATACCGACAAGATGTGGAAAAAGACACTTATGTACAGTTCAGGACATTTATTAAAGGAAACGTTTCGCCACGAGTGGCTTCTTCAGTCCTAATACAGAGAAAACTAAGAAAACACACATATATATAGTGGCGGGAGTCAGGTGAGGTGATGCGTGGGTAGAGGTGGTAGTAGTAGTAGTAGTAGTAGTAGTAGTAGTAGTAGTAGTAGTAGTAGTAGTAGTAGTAGTAGTAGTAGTAGTAATGGAACTAAGGAGGTGAGGTAAGAGAGGGACCTGCTGGCATCAAGTAACACCAGTTCCCAGGATGGGTAATATCCTCTTGCTTAGTAATTTTGAAATACTGTAACTACCGGATTTTTGCTTTATAGTGTTACTGACAGAAATTAGTGCAGCTTCAATGCATTTTCTCCGTCTTAAGTCGTCTTCTTTAATAACTAGTTTAGCTTCATTGAATTTCATGAGGTGTCCCAACATCGTCTCTATGTTAACACATGCGTTTTTGGCGGTCATCATTTCTGCAAGCATTTTTGTGTTCTGCTATCCTAATGTCCCAGAGTTCTGGCTGTTTTCCCCTACATATACTTTGTCACACCCCCCACATGGTATAGTGTAGATTCTGGCACAAGTGCAGGAATCTACACTATACCATGTGGGGGGTGTGACAAAGTATATGTAGGGGAAACAGCCAGAACTCTGGACATTAGGATAGCAGAACACAAAAATGCTTGCAGAAATGATGACCGCAAAAACGCATGTGTTCAACATAGAGACGATGTTGGACACCTCATGAAATTCAATGAAGCTAAACTAGTTATTAAAGAAGACGACTTAAGACGGAGAAAATGCATTGAAGCTGCACTAATTTCTGTCAGTAACACTATAAAGCAAAAATCCGGTAGTTACAGTATTTCAAAATTACTAAGCAAGAGGATATTACCCATCCTGGGAACTGGTGTTACTTGATGCCAGCAGGTCCCTCTCTTACCTCACCTCCTTAGTTCCATTACTACTACTACTACTACTACTACTACTACTACTACTACTACTACTACCACCTCTACCCACGCATCACCTCACCTGACTCCCGCCACTATATATATGTGTGTTTTCTTAGTTTTCTCTGTATTAGGACTGAAGAAGCCACTCGTGGCGAAACGTTTCCTTTAATAAATGTCCTGAACTGTACATAAGTGTCTTTTTCCACATTAAGTAATTAAGTTTATTTCAGCACAGGTACACAGAAGTACAATTATCACATTGTATAAATTGCCATTGAGCTCCTTAAATCTTGTACCCCAGAATGCGACCCACACTAGTCGACTAACACCCAGGTACCTACTTGCTTGCTAGGTAAAAGGGGACAACAGGTGTAAGGAAACACGCCCAGTGTTGCCACCCTTACGAACATAAGAAAGAAGGAACACTGCAGCAGGCCTACTGGTCCATACGAGGCAAGTCCAAGTCTCCTACCGGCTTAAGCCAATGACCCAACCTAGTCAGGTCAGGTCACATTCACTTAAAGAAGGAGCACGGCATCAGACCTAGTAGCACAAAGCATACCACGGACGGGAATATCGCGGGTTCTATCCCCGCCCGTGGTATGGTTTGTTTGCAATCGTGTCATTACGATTTCGAGAGTCTAATAGCACAAACTAGTCAGGTCCAACTCACACCCACCCACACCCATTCCTGTATTTATTTAACTTATTTTTTAAAATAATACACAACGTTTTTCGCTTCTATGAAGTACTCGGGAGTTTGTTCCACTCATCCACAACTCTATTACCAAACCAGTGCTTTCCTATATCCTTCCTGAATCTGAATTTTTCCAACTTAAAACCATTGCTGCGAGTCCTGTCTTGGCTATATATTTATTCCTGCTTTCCATTTATACACTTCAATCATATCCCCCTAAATCTACCGCCTTTCTAGAGAGTGCAGATTCAGGGCCCTTAGTCTATCCTCATAGGGAAAATTTCTGATACACTGAATCAACTTTATCATCCTCTTTTGTACGTTTTCCAGAGCATTTATATCTATTCTGTAATACGGTGACCAGAACTGTGCAGCATAATCTAAATGAGGCCTAACCAAGGATATATAGAGTTGAAAAGCAACCTGAGGACTCCAATTATTTATGCTTCTTGCTATGAAGCCAAGAATTCTGGACGCTTTATTGCGAACACTAATGCACTGTTGTCTTGGTGTTAGATTACTGCTAACCAGAACTCCTAAAACTTTTCCGCAATCAGTAATATGAAGATCTACATTATTTAGTTTATATGTGGCATGTTTTTTTTTTCCTGTCCAACGTTTAGAACTTTGTATTTGTCTATATTAAACTACATCTGCCACTTCTCTGACCACTGCATCAGTCTATTCAAATCATCCTGGAGTGCTCTAATGTCCTCGTCAGAATGAATTCGACGGCCTATTTTGGTGTTATCGGCAAACTTGCTAATGCCGCTATTTATTCCCTCATCTATGTCGTTTATGTAGATTGTGAACAATAGGGGGCCCAACACTGACCCTTGTGGAACACCGCTAGTGACGCTTCCCCACTCTTATTTCTCCCCATTTAGGCAAATTTTCTGCTGCCTATCTGTCAACCATGCCTCTATCCAGGAAAAAATTCTCATTCTGTGTGCTTTAATTTTACTCAATAGTCTGATGTAAGACTTTCTCAAAAGCCTTACTGAAGTCCATATACACAATATCATATTCATTATCATGATCTACCTCCTCAAATACCTTAGTATAAAAAGTTAATACATTCGTAAGGCAGGAACGCCCCTTTGTAAAACCATGCTGAGATTCGTCGATCAATTTGTTTTTCAAGGTGGCTACGAACTGCCTCGGCACTTACTGATTCCATAAATTTCCCACTATGGAGGTAATGCTTATTGGTCTATAGTTTGAAGCTAAGGACCTGTTACCTGTTTTGAAAATAGGTATCACATTTGTCATTTTCCACTTATCTGGCACCATGCCAGTTTGTAGTGATATGTTGAAAAGATTAGCCAGAGGTTTGCTAAGCTCCTCTTTACATTCCTTTAGAACCCTTGCATACAGTTCATCAGGGCCTGGGGATTTGTTAGGTTTTAATTTATCTATTTGTCTAAGGACCATGTCACTTGTGACCCTAATCGTGCATAGTTTACTATCGTCCTGTTCTTCATAATTTATTATTTCTGAAATATCGCTAGTATCTTCTTGTGTAACAACTGAGAGGAAGTGTTAAAAATTCTACACATTTCCTTATTATTGTCGGTGAGCTGACCCGAGAAACTTTTGAGTGGGCCTATCTTGTCCCTAATCTTACTTCTGTATACCTGAAAGAATCCTGTTGGGTTAGTCTTCGATTCTCTTGCAGCTTTAACCTCATAATCTCTCTTTGCTTCTCTTATTCCCTATTTTATTTCTCTCTTTAACTGAATATATTGATTTCTTAATTGCCCATCTCCTCTTCTCATTTGCCTATATATGCCTCTCCTGCTGAGGATCGAACCGCGGACACTTAGCGTGCGAAGCAAGAGCGCTAACTACCAGGCCACGGGACACCATGAAGACACTGCAGTGGATTCGAAACAGATCACTACTCTCCTAACTCAACAATAAGTAGGATAGTGTTACAGGTGGATGCAGCAACGGTGGCCAGAATATACCAGCCACTAACTAACATGTGTTGGAAACAGCTGACAGCCGACCATCAGGCAGACAGACCTGTAGAACACAACGCCTGGTACACCTCTCTCACCACCAGTCAACCTACTTAACAACCTCCATAAACAACCACCAACTACACACACACAATCTTACAAATGACTTTAGAACCTAACCTGGTGAACTCTAGGATGAGCCACCACCTGCACCTGGTGAACACCAGAAGAACCACCACCTGCAGCTGAACTCTAGGATGAGCCACCACCTGCACCTGGTGAACACCAGAAGAACCACCACCTGCAGCTGAACTCTAGGATGAGCCACCACCTGCACCTGGTGAACACCAGAAGAACCACCACCTGCAGCTGAACACCAGAAGAGCCACCACCTGAACCTGGTGAACTCTGGTGCAGGTGGATGTTATGGGTAACTCAAGGTTGCTAAAACAGTCATATTAAGTAGGTGAGAGGTGCTCACACTATATATAATCTATGTCTGGACAACTTATACCTTTCTGGAGATCAACTCTGATTTTATCTCATTCTACAAACGCTGTTATGATCCTTAGGACTTGAGATGATGATGATGATGATGATGATGATGATGATGATGATGATGATGATGATGATGATGATGATGATGATGATGATGATGATGATGATGATGATGATGATGATGATGATGATGATGATGAAATCTGGTAAGAAAATGAACGCTGACTGCGTGGGTATTGTTAGAGTATGGACAGTGTTGGATACCTTGTTCCTGGCCTCCGTGCTGTCGACATTACATCTGAAGGTAAAAAAACACTGTAGGTGGGTAGGCCACTACGGTAGTTGTGAGGTTAACAAAGGTTGTGTTAGTGCCAGGTCTGTGCCTGCTGGAGGTCTGTACTCAGCACAAGTCTGGCAACTTCTCGCAGGTACAAACCTCAAGATTGAAAGAGTTGATGCTGTATTTGAACACTGAGCCTGATGAAGCTCTTCATCAATCTTAGATATAGGATAAAAGAGGCACTTTTAGTTGAGCCAGTGGAAGGAGTGAAGCAGTAGCAGACGTGATCACATGTGGGCGGAGCCTACTAGTGAACCAAGATTCCACTGTGTTGCTGTGTCAGACAACAACCTTTAAATCTAAGTGATATAATACCAACTAGTCGGTGAATAAGACGCATGTGTCCCCGCCCCCTTGTGACCTCATCTGATGCATACCTTCAATTCTTCCACTGACTCCAAGTCTCTGTATTGATGGAATGTTGAGTGGAAGTAGCGAGGGAGAAAATGACGGAGTATGATACAATAAGAACGATGGCTGATTTATATCCTACTGTTCGTACTGAAAACCAGGTGCAGATCAGGTGCCAGGAGCTAGAACCTACGTGAAGGAACCTCGAGACAAATCCTGGGAGAAAAGTACTAGGTGCTGCAAGTCAAGTTAACTGCTGGGTCAGGCAGGCAGGCAGGCATGCAGGCAGGCAGGCAGGCAGACAGGCAGGCAGGCAGGCAGGCAGGCACTTGGCATACCTCATCTTCACTGAGTTTCTCCACAACTGTAAATGCAAATGCAGAGTGCGGTAGACGGGGTGGGGGAGGGTAGGTGCCAGTCACTTCACCTAGGAAGCAACAGCTCCTATCCTCCGTTAGGTGATAATTGCAAACCTCAACAGGTACACTCCCTCCCTCACTCACGCTAAGTCTATTCTCGCCACATACTGTACTGCAACACACCGTCATTAAAAAAATAATAATGACTGCAGGTGTAAAATCGATCTAGTACTAGTGATGGCAGGAGGAATACACCGTCACCAAACAATTCCTTGTTAGGCAACAATCGCGAGCGAGCGACAAAAGGTGCAAAATAACCACATGGGGAGTTGAATGATAGCTTGAGGCCTTTCCTGTTGCTATCAACACATCAAGAGCTTGAAATTTTGCAGAAATACAGTAGGAAATCCTGGCAGATTCCTTCAGGGGAACGGCTCTCTCTGGATTTCCTACGCTATTTCTGCAACACTGCAAGCTTCTGATGTGTTGATTGCAACACGAAAGGCCTAAAGGTATCATTCAACTCCCAGTGTGGTTATTTTGCAAGCTTGTTGAGTTAACACACATTCTGTGCCTCGTAAAGTCTAATGACACACGCTGAAGAATAAGATTTTTGTTGATAAACAAGTTTATGTTGTTAATGTCGTTTCTGAGCCTAACATGGCGGTGCCTACGATCATTGATTAATTAATGTTGATATATACTGTCACCTCATAAATGAAACAAATGTGCTTCTCGTAACAAAGATCTGGTGTCTCAGATGTGGTCGACCTGGGTCAACCATAGTACTGTTTACTAATATATATTCTCATACATGGCCGTCAAGAGAGGAGCACTACCCTCGCAATCTACTCTACTTAGCTAACATCTGCTTGACTAACATCTGCTTGACTAACATCTGCTTGACTAACATCTGCTTGACTAACATGTGCTTGACTAACATGTACTTGACTAACATCTGTTTGGGACAAAACATCTGCTTGACTAACATCTGCTTGACTAACATTGCTTGATAACATCTGCTTGACTAACATGTGCTTGACTAACATCTGCTTGACTAACATGTGCTTGACTAACATCTGCTTGACTAACATGTGCTTGACTAACATGTACTTGACTAACATCTGCTTGACTAACATCTGCTTGACTAACATCTGCTTGACTAACATCTGCTTCACTAACATGTGCTTGACTAACATGTACTTGACTAAATGTACTTGACTAACATGTACTTGATAAATCTGCTTGACTAAACATGTACTTGACTAACATGTACTTGACTAACATGTACTTGACTAACATCTGCTTGGGACTAACATGTAACTTGACTAACATGTACTTGACTAACATGTACTTGACTAACATGTACTTGACTAACATCTGCTTGACTAACATGTACTTGACTAACATGTACTTGACTAACATGTACTTGACTAACATCTGCTTGACTAACATGTACTTGACTAACATGTATTGACTAACATGTACTTGACTAACATGTACTTGACTAAACATGTACTTGACTAACATGTACTTGACTAACATGTACTTGACTAACATGTACTTGACTAACATGTACTTGACTAACATGTACTTGACTAACATGTACTTGACTAACATGTACTTGACTAACATCTGCTTGACTAACATGTACTTGACTAACATGTACTTGACTAAAAAATGTATTTGGGACTAACTTTGTACTTGACTAACATGTACTTGACTAACATGTGCTTGACTAACATTTTGCTTGACTAACATGTGCTTGACTAACATGTGCTTGACTAACATGTGCTTGACTAACATGTACTTGACTAAACATGTACTTGACTAACATGTCTTGACTAACATGTGCTTGACTAACATGTACTTGACTAACATGTACTTGACTAACTTTGTACTTGACTAACATGTGCTTGACTAACATGTACTTGACTAACATGTACTTGACTAACATGTACTTGACTAACATGTGTTTGGGACTAACATGTATTTGGGACTAACATGTGCTTGACTAACATGTGCTTGACTAACATGTACTTGACTAAAAATGTGCTTGACAAAACATTACTTGACTAACATGTACTTGACTAACATGTACTTGACTAACATGTATTTGACTAACATGTACTTGACTAAATGTACTTGACTAACATGTGCTTGATAACATGTACTTGACTAACATGTACTTGACAAAACATATCTTGACAAAACATTGCTTGACTAACATGTACTTGACAAAACATGTACTTGACTAACATGTAACTTGATAACATGTACTTGACTAACATGTACTTGACTAACATGTACTTGACTAACATCTGCTTGACTAACATGTACTTGACTAACATGTACTTGACTAACATCTGCTTGACTAACATGTACTGATAAATGTATTAAACTAAATGTGCTTGACTAACATCTGCTTGACTAACATGTACTTGACTAAATGTACTTGACTAAACATCTGCTTAAATAACATGTACTTGACTAACATGTACTTGACTAACATGTACTTGACTAACATGTACTTGACAAAACATGTACTTGACTAACATGTACTTGACTAACATGTACTTGACTAACATGTAACTTGATAACATGTATTTGACTAACATGTACTTGACTAACATGTACTTGACTAACATGTACTTGACTAACATGTACTTGACTAACATGTATTGATAACATTTACTTGACTAACATGTACTTGACAAACATTTTACTTGACTAACATGTACTTGACTAACATGTACTTGACTAACATGTACTTAAACTAACATGTACTTGACTAACATGTACTTGACTAACATGTACTTGACTAACATGTACTTGACTAACATCTGCTTGACTAACATGTACTTGACTAACATGTACTTGACTAACATGTACTTGACTAACATGTACTTAACTAAATGTACTTGACTAACATCTGCTTGATTTAACATGTACTTGACAAAACATGTACTTGACTAACATGTACTTGACTAACATGTACTTGACTAACATGTACTTGACTAACATGTACTTGACTAACATGTACTTGACTAACATCTGCTTGACTAACATGTACTTGACTAACATCTGCTTGACTAACATGTACTTGACTAACATCTGCTTGACTAACATGTGCTTGACTAACATGTGCTTGACTAACATGTGCTTGACTAACATCTGCTTGACTAGCATGTGCTTGACTAACATGTGCTTGACTAACATCTGCTTGACTAACATGTACTTGACTAACATGTGCTTGACTAACATCTGCTTGACTAACATGTGCTTGACTAACATGTGCTTGACTAACATCTGCTTGACTAACATGTGCTTGATTAACATCTGCTTGATTAACATCTGCTTGACTAACATGTGCTTGACTAACATGTGCTTGACTAACATGTACTTGACTAACATCTGCTTGACTAACATCTGCTTGACTAACATCTGCTTGACTAACATGTACTTGACTAACATGTACTTGACTAACATGTACTTGACTACTTTGTACTTGCTAACATGTACTTGACTAACATGTACTTGACTAACATCTGTTTGACTAAACATGTACTTGACTAACATGTACTTGACTAAACATCTGCTTGACTAACATGTACTTGACTAACATGTACTTAAACAAAACATGTGCTTGACTAACATCTGCTTGACTAACATGTACTTGACTAACATGTACTTGACTAACATCTGCTTGACTAACATGTACTTGACTAACATGTACTTGACTAACATGTACTTGACTAACATGTACTTGACTAACATTTTATTTGGGACTAACATGTACTTGACTAACATGTACTTGACTAACATGTACTTGACTAACATGTACTTGACTAACATGTACTTGACTAACATGTACTTGACTAACATGTACTTGACTAACATCTGCTTGACTAACATGTACTTGACTAACATGTACTTGACTAACATGTACTTGACTAACATGTACTTGACTAACATGTACTTGACTAACATCTGCTTGACTAACATGTACTTGACTAACATGTACTTGACTAACATGTACTTGACTAACATGTACTTGACTAACATGTACTTGACTAACATGTACTTGACTAACATGTACTTGACTAACATGTACTTGACTAACATCTGCTTGACTAACATGTACTTGACTAACATCTGCTTGACTAACATGTACTTGACTAACATCTGCTTGACTAACATGTGCTTGACTAACATGTGCTTGACTAACATCTGCTTGACTAACATGTGCTTGACTAACATCTGCTTGACTAACATGTGTTGACTAACTTTGGGGCTTGACTAACATGTGCTTGACTAACATGTACTTGACTAACATGTGCTTGACTAACATCTGCTTGACTAACATGTGCTTGACTAACATGTGCTTGACTAACATCTGCTTGACTAACATGTGCTTGATTAACATCTGCTTGTTAACATTTTGCTGACTAACATGTGCTTGACTAACATGTGCTTGACTAACATGTACTTGACTAAAACATCTGCTTGGACTAACATCTGCTTGACTAACATGTACTTGACTAACATGTACTTGACTAACATGTATTGATAACATGTACTTGACAAACATGTACTTGACTAACATGTACTTGACAAAACATGTACTTGACTAACATGTACTTGACTAACATGTGCTTGACTAACATGTGCTTGACTAACATGTACTTGACTAACATGTGCTTGACTAACATGTGCTTGACTAACATGTACTTGACTAACATGTACTTGACTAACATGTGCTTGACTAACATGTGCTTGACTAACATGTACTTGACTAACATGTACTTGACTAACATGTACTTGACTAACATGTGCTTGACTAACATGTGCTTGACTAACATGTACTTGACTAACATGTACTTGACTAACATGTACTTGACTAACATGTGCTTGACTAAACATTCTGCTTGACTAACATGTAACTTGTTGACTAACATCTGCTTGACTAACATGTACTTGACTAACATCTGCTTGACTAACATGTGCTTGACTAACATGTGCTTGACTAACCATCTGCTTGTGGACTAACATGTACTTGACTAACATCTGCTTGACTAACATGTGCTTGACTAACATGTGCTTGACTAACATGTGCTTGACTAACATGTGCTTGACTAACATGTGCTTGACTAACATGTGCTTGACTAACATGTACTTGACTAACATCTGCTTGACTAACATGTGCTTGACTAACATGTGCTTGACTAACATCTGCTTGACTAACATGTACTTGACTAACATCTGCTTGACTAACATGTGCTTGACTAACATGTGCTTGACTAACATCTGCTTGACTAACATGTACTTGACTAACATGTGCTTGACTAACATGTGCTTGACTAACATGTGCTTGACAAAACACTGCTTGAAGAACATGGCTGACTAACATCTGCTTGACTAACATGTACTTGACTAAAAATCTGCTTGACTAACATGTGTTTGGGACAACATGTGGCTTGACTAACATCTGCTTGACTAACATGTACTTGACTAACATTACTGACTAAATGTGCATTGACAAATCAAGTGCTTGACGTAACTGGGTGCTTGAGTACATCTGCTGCTACATGTGCTGACTAACTCACTTGACTAACAGTACTTGACTAACATTACGTGACTAAATGTGCTTACTAACATGTCTTGACTCACATGTGCTTGACTACATCTGCTTGACTACATGTGCTTGACTACATCTGCTTGCAACACATGTACTTACTAAAATTACTTGACTAACATGTGCTGACTAACAATGTGCTTGACTAACATGTGTTGACTAACATCTGCTTGGACTAACATGTGCTTGACTAACATCGCTGACCTAAACATGTACTTGTACAACATCTGCTGACTAAATGTGCTTGACTAACATGTGCTTGACTAAATGTGATGACTCACATGTGGCTTGAATAACATGCTTGACAACTGTGCTTGCTAACATTTGCTTGACTACAGTATTGACTAACATCAGACTTGACTAACTTGCTTGACTAACATCTGCTGGACTAACATCTGCTGACTAACATGTACTTGACTAACATCGCTTGCTACTGGGATTTACTACATCTGCTTGACTAACATGTACATGACTACATTGTTGACTAACATGTCTTGGCTAACACTGGTTGACTACATGTGCTTGAACTAACTGCTTGACTATAATTCTTGACTAACATGCTTGACTAATATGTGCTTGAACTAACATGTGCTTGACTAACATGTGCCTGATAACATGTACTTGACTAACATCTGCTGACTAACATGTGCTTGATACATGTGTTGACTAACATGTGCTTGACTAAATGTGTTAGATACATCTGCTTGACTAACATGTACTGACTACATGTGCTTCGACTACATGTGCTTGACTAACATGTACTTGACTAACATGTCACTTGATAACATGTGACATGACTAACATGTGCTTGACTAACATGTCTGGCTATCATCGTTGATAACAGTACTGAGCTAAACATTATTGCTACATGTGCTTGACTAATATGTATCTGACAACATTGCTTGACTAACAAGTACTTGACTACATGTACTTGACTACATGTACTGACTAACATGTACTTGACTACATTATTGACTAACATGTCTTGACAACATACTGACTAACATGTACTTGACTAACATGTGCTTGACTAACATGTGCTTGACTAACATGTACTTGACTAACATGTGCTTGACTAACATGTGCTTGACTAACATGTACTTGACTAACATGTGCTTGACTAACATGTGCTTGACTAACATCGTGCTTGACTAACATGTACTTGACTAACATTGCTTGACTAACATGTACTTGATAACATGTACTTGACTAACATGTGCTTGACTAACATGTGCTTGACTAACATGTGCTTGACTAACATGTGCTTGACTAACATCTGCTTGACTAACATGTACTTGACTAACATGTACTTGACTAACATGTGCTTGACTAACATGTGCTTGACTAACATCTGCTTGACTAACATGTGCTTGACTAACATGTGCTTGACTAACATGTGCTTGACTAACATGTACTTGACTAACATGTGCTTGACTAACATCTGCTTGACTAACATGTACTTGACTAACATGTGCTTGACTAACATGTACTTGACTAACATCTGCTTGACTAACATGATTGACTAAATGTCTTGACTAACATGTGCTTGACTAACATTGCTTGACTAACATTGCTTGACTAACATTCTTGACTAACATGTGACTTGACTAACATGTGCTTGACTAACATCTGTACTTGACTAACATGTACTTGACTAACATCTGCTTGACTAACATGTACTTGACTAACATGTGCTTGACTAACATGTACTTGACTAACATGTACTTGACTAACATCTGCTTGACTAACATCTGCTTGACTAACATGTGCTTGACTAACATGTACTTGACTAACATGTGACTTGACTAACATCTGCTTGACTAACATCTGCTTGACTAACATGTACTTGACTAACATGTACTTGACTAACATGTACTTGACTAACATGTGCTTGACTAACATCTGCTTGACTAACATCTGCTTGACTAACATGTGCTTGACTAACATGTACTTGACTAACATGTACTTGACTAACATGCTTGACTAACATGTACTTGACTAACATGTACTTGACTAACATGTACTTGACTAACATGTACTTGTAACATCTGCTGACTAACATGTGACTTGACTAACATGTACTTGACTAACATGTACTTGACTAACATGTACTTGACTAACATGTACTTGACTAACATGTACTTGACTAACATGTGCTTGACTAACATGTACTTGACTAACATGTACTTGACTAACATCTGCTTGACTAACATGTACTTGACTAACATGTACTTGACTAACATGTACTTGACTAACATGTACTTGACTAACATGTACTTGACTAACATCTGTTGATACTTGACTTGATTACATCTGCTTGACTAACATCTGCTATTACATCTGCTTGACTAACATTGCTTGACTAACATCTGCTTGACTAACATGTCTTACTAATGTGTTGACTAACATGTGCTTGACTAACATCTGCTTGACTAACATGTACTTGACTAACATGTGCTTGACTAACATCTGCTTGACTAACATCTGCTTGACTAACATCTGCTTGACTAACATGTGCTTGACTAACATGTACTTGACTAACATGTACTTGACTAACATGTGCTTGACTAACATCTGCTTGACTAACATCTGCTTGACTAACTCTGCTTGATAACATTCTGACTAACATGTGCTTGACTAACATCTGCTTGACTAACATGCTTGATTACATGTGCTACTAACATGTGTGATTAACATCTGTTGACTAACATCTGCTTGACTAACATCTGCTTGATTAACATGTACTTGACTAACATGTGCTTGATTAACATCTGCTTGACTAACATCTGCTTGATTAACATCTGCTTGACTAACATCTGCTTGATTAACATCTGCTTGACTAACATCTGCTTGACTAACATCTGCTTGACTAACATCTGCTTGACTAACATGTACTTGACTAACATGTACTTGACTAACATCTGCTTGACTAACATGTGCTTGACTAACGTGTACTTGACTAACATGTGCTTGACTAACATCTGCTTGACTAACATCTGCTTGACTAACATCTGCTTGACTAACATGTGCTTGACTAACATGTACTTGACTAACATGTGCTTGACTAACATCTGCTTGACTAACATCTGCTTGACTTACATCTGCTTGACTAACATGTGCTTGACTAACATGTGCTTGACTAACATCTGCTTGACTAACATCTGCTTGACTAACATCTGCTTGACTAACATGTGCTTGACTAACATGTGCTTGACTAACATCTGCTTGACTAACATCTGCTTGACTAACATCTGCTTGACTAACATCTGCTGCTAACTGTGCTGACTAACATGTGCTTGACTAACATCTGCTTGACTAACATGTGCTTATAACATTGCTTGACTAACATGTGCTTGACTAACATCTGCTTGACTAACATGTGCTTGACTAACATCTGCTTGACTAACATATGCTTGACTAACATCTGCTTGACTAACATGTGCTTGACTAACATGTACTTGACTAACATCTGCTCACAAATACACTGCCGCACTACTGAGTAACTGTGAAACATTTCCTGGTAACAAAGTTGGAATCAGTATGGTGAGGGAGACGGCTGCCACAAAACCAGCTTTTATTAAGAACGTCTCACTGTGTGAAGGTTCATCAAGTCATGACTTGTGAACAAAAGAACACTGAACATAATCAAAGTTTGTTCTGCAACACCTCTTTCCTTCACTAATTTACTGTTGTACGTCACTTTCCTGAACACGGAGTCTCCCGGTACTGAACACGGAGTCTCCCGGTACTGAACACGGAGTCTCCCGGTACTGAACACGGAGTCTCCCGGTACTGAACACGGAGTCTCCCGGTACTGAACACGGAGTCTCCCGGTACTGAACACGGAGTCTCCCGGTACTGAACACGAAGTCTCCCGGTACTGAACACGGAGTCTCCCGGTACTGAACACGAAGTCCCCCGGTACTGAACACGGAGTCTCCCGGTACTGAACACGGAGTCTCCCGGTACTGAACACGAAGTCTCCCGGTACTGAACACGAAGTCCCCCGGTACTGAACACGGAGTCTCCCGGTACTGAACACGGAGTCTCCCCGTACTGAACACGAAGTCCCCGGTACTGAACACGGAGTCTCCCGGTACTGAACACGGAGTCTCCCGGTACTGAACACGAAGTCCCCCGGTACTGAACACGGAGTCTCCCGGTACTGAACACGAAGTCTCCCGGTACTGAACACGAAGTCCCCCGGTACTGAACACGGAGTCCCCCGGTACTGAACACGGAGTCTCCCGGTACTGAACACGGAGTCTCCCGGTACTGAACACGGAGTCCCCGGTACTGAACACGGAGTCCTCCCGGTACTGAACACGAGTCCCCCGGTACTGAACACGAAGTCTCCGGTACTGAACACGAGTCTCCCCGGTACTGAACACGGAGTCTCCCGGTACTGAACACGGAGTCCTCCCGTACTGAACACGGAGTCTCCCCGGTACTGAACACGGAGTCTCCCGGTACTGAACACGGAGTCCCCCGTACTGAACACGAAGTCCCCGGTACTGAACACGGAGTCTCCCGGTACTGAACACGGAGTCTCCCGGTACTGAACACGAAGTCCCCGGTACTGAACTACGGAGTCTCCCGGTACTGAACACGAAGTCCCCGGTACTGAACACGAAGTCCCCCGGTACTGAACACGAGTTCTCGGTACTGACACGAGTCCACGGTATGAACACGGAGTCTCCCGGTACTGAACACGAAGTCCCCGGTACTGAACAGGGAGTCTCCCGGTACTGAACACGAAGTCCCCCGGTACTGAACACGGAGTCTCCCGGTACTGAACACGAAGTCCCCCGGTACTGAACACGAAGTCCCCCGGTACTGAACAGGGAGTCTCCCGGTATGAACACGGATCTCTCGATGAACACGAAGTCCCCCGGTACTGAACACGGAGTCTCCCGGTACTGAACACGAAGTCCCCGGTACTGAACAGGGAGTCTCCCGGTACTGAACACGAAGTCCCCCGGTACTGAACACGGAGTCTCCCGGTACTGAACACGAAGTCCCCCGGTACTGAACACGGGTCCCGGTACTGAACACGAAGTCCCCCGGTACTGAACAGGGAGTCTCCCGGTACTGAACACGAAGTCCCCCGGTACTGAACACGGAGTCTCCCGGTACTGAACACGAAGTCCCCCGGTACTGAACACGGAGTCTCCCGGTACTGAACACGGAGTCCCGGTACTGAACAGGGTCTACGTACTGAACACGAAGTCCCCCGGTACTGAACACGAAGTCCCCCGGTACTGAACACGGAGTCTCCCGGTACTGAACACGAAGTCCCCCGGTACTGAACAGGGAGTCTCCCGGTACTGAACACGGAGTCTCCCGGTACTGAACACGAAGTCCCCCGGTACTGAACAGGGAGTCTCCCGGTACTGAACACGGAGTCTCCCGGTACTGAACACGAAGTCCCCCGGTACTGAACACGGAGTCTCCCGGTACTGAACACGATGTCCCCCGGTACTGAACACGGAGTCTCCCGGTACTGAACACGAAGTCCCCCGGTACTGAACAGGGAGTCTCCCGGTACTGAACACGAAGTCCCCCGGTACTGAACACGGAGTCTCCCGGTACTGAACACGAAGTCTCCCGGTACTGAACACGGAGTCTCCCGATACTGAACACGGAGTCTCCCGGTACTGAACACGAAGTCTCCCGGTACTGAACACGGAGTCTCCCGATACTGAACACGGAGTCTCCCGATACTGAACACGGAGTCCCCCGGTACAGAACACGCAGTCTCCCGGTACCGAACACGAAGTCCCCCGGTACTGAACACGGAGTCTCCTAGTACTGAACACAGGGTCCAGCTCGAAATACCATTTTCCCGAGCAGATATGCTGTGTGATCTCACTGCGGTGGCCCGGGGTGCTGTGATTATCACTGCTGACACCTCCAGGGGCGCTGTGGTTATAGCTCCTGGGCCTCGCTGTACAACCTGAGTGTCTAACATCTCGCTGTTGATAGGAGATGTGTTGATACAGTATGACTTACCCTGCTTTTATCCCTGACAGAATCTTCACTGTATAGAGAGTTGTGTATGGTGTGGCTCCGCCTGTCCTGTCGTCGACATTATCTGCGCCTCACCTCTGACAGTATACAAGTCTCCATACTGTTGTTTCAGCTTCACACTGTTCCTGACTATGGAGCAGAACTTTTCTCCAGGCTGAAGGGACTGACCACCTCATAACTCCGTCTTCCGGAGGTGATGGTTTGATTACATCGTCTTTACATCTCTACAGCTTCTGCTGCCTCTGTACTCGACCGAAGAAGCCTACTGTGTAGACGAAACGTTTCGGAATAAAGATATCTAACTGTCGCACATGTGTCTTATCAACTTCTCAGTATAATACACCATTATTATATTACATGGCTAACACCTGTCGTGTACAAAAGCCTGAATGATTCTTTAGTCAGATTTCATCGTAGAGGTAATTCAGTTGACGTGTGCCTCTGGAGATATGCTTAGCATCATGCTCACCCCAAGGTCCCGTGGCCTGGTGGCTAAAGCTTTCGCTTCACACGGCGAGTGTCTGGGTTCGATTCCCAGCGAGGGTAGAAACATTGGACGTGTTTCTTTACACTGGTTGTCTACGTTCATCCATCAGTAAAATGGGTACCTAGTTGTTATTGGACTGGTGTGGGTCGCATCCTGGGACAAAACTGACCTAATTTGCCCGAAATGCTCAGCATAACCAGCGGGTTTCTATATAGTAGTATGTCTTTGTAGATGAATGGTTCAGAGAACCGACATGTTGCACATGTGTCTAATTTATCAATTATTATAGTAGTATGTCATTGATGTCAGCTAGGACTGTATACCTTGTACATGTACTTGTAGAAATCAAGATATTATTATTAATTATTACTATTAAGTGTGGTTTGCAACCTGTCTGGTGAGTAACTGCTGCCCATATTTACCCATCACATATTTACCCATCACATATTTACCCATCACATATTTACCCATCACATATTTACCCATCACTCATTTCATAACCTGACACTTGTTAGAGTTAAATTTAAGGAGACACTTGTCTGAGTAATCTTTCATTTTGGTCAGGTCTATCTGCAGCTTTCCACGTCCTCACTGCGTTTTATTCTCCCCATTAATTTTTGGGCATTACAACAGTTTCTACGCTTTATTGACTAAGCGACTAGTATACGACGTTTACACTTGTTGCAGCTCTGCAGTCTCATGTCGTGAAAGGTACTGACACCACAACAATATTCAAGTCGTGGCAACACAAATGGTTGGAAAAGTATCATCACTGGCGCTACTTTTCTTGTTTTAAAACTTCCTATAATCTATACTGTCATTTTCCTGGCCTCTGCCAGTATACCAAGAAACCTCCGTCCCCCCACCCAAAAAAAAAAAAATCACACCATAGCAGCAACTCTGAAAGCACTTTCATGAAACTGAAGCATGTCAACACTAACTACGTACCTTGGTGGGAAAACTTGAAGTAGGGAAGACAAACTTAAACCTACACGCAATGTAAATATAGTAGCCTAGATATACTTACAAATACACACACACACACACACACACACGCATGCGCGCACACACACACACACACACACACACACACACACACACACACACAGATGACATGAAGTTAATAAGAAGAATTCATTCGATCGAAGACCAGGCAGAACTACAAAGGGATCTGGACAGGCTGCAGACCTGGTCCAGCAATTGGCTACTGGAGTTCAACCCCACCAAGTGCAAAGTCATGAAGATTGGGGAAGGGCAAAGAAGACCGCAGACGGAGTACAGTCTAGGGGGTCAGAGACTACAAACTTCACTCAAGGAAAAAGATCTTGGGGTGAGTATAACACCAGGCACATCTCCTGAAGCGCACATCAACCAAATAACTGCTGCAGCATATGGGCGCCTAGCAAACCTCAGAACAGCATTCCGACATCTTAATAAGGAATCGTTCAGGACCCTGTACACCGTGTACGTTAGGCCCATATTGGAGTATGCGGCACCAGTTTGGAACCCACACCTAGCCAAGCACGTAAAGAAACTAGAGAAAGTGCAAAGGTTTGCAACAAGACTAGTCCCAGAGCTATGGGGTATGTCCTACGAGGAGAGGTTAAGGGAAATCAACCTGACGACACTGGAGGACAGGAGAGATAGGGGGGACATGATAACGACATACAAAATACTGAGAGGAATTGACAAGGTGGACAGAGACAGAATGTTCCAGAGATTGGACACAGCAACAAGGGGACACAGTTGGAAGTTGAAGACACGGATGAATCATATGGATGTTAGGAAGTATTTCTTCAGCCACAGAGTAGTCAGGACGTGGAACAGTTTGGGAAGCGATGTAGTGGAGGCAGGATCCATACATAGCTTTAAGCAGAGGTATGATAAAGCTTACAGTTCAGGGAGAGTGACCTAGTAGCAACCAGTGAAGAGGCGGGGCCAGGAGCTAGGACTCGACCCCTGCAACCTCAACTAGGTGAGTACAACTAGGTGAGATGAGTACACACACACACACACACACACACACACACACACACACACACACACACACACACACACACACACACAACACACACACACCATACTTGAAGACACACAGGGTGACTCACCTTGAGCCAGGCGAGCATAAGTTTCTTGGGTGGGAACTTGGACTGACCGATCTGGTAGTGCATGATCAGCGACCAGATGAGTCCCAGGATCAGCTTCAGGTTACCGTTGACGATGTCCACGTTACCTGTACACACACACCAGACACTCAGTACATGTACATTATCAATAATAATCAGACCTACATAAACACACAATACAACTTATCATGATACAAGTGACGTCCTCGACAGAATGAACTTATAAGTAGAATAAACTCAAACAAACTGATTCATGATGGCAACTTTATAAATCATCACTTTTCGCTCACGCAGGTTGAAGTTAATTAACTCGTACAAAAATAACCCGCATATAGAAGAGTTTACGACGACGTTTCGGTCCATCTTAGACCACTTACAAAGTCACACGACCAAAACGTCGTAGTAAACTTCTCTCTTGTATGTGCGAATTATTTGTGTATTGTTCCAGTCACGGTATTGTGCCTTTGTTCGTTAATTAACCTGTAAGTTCCTACATGAGCGAAACTTAGGCATCTATGAGACTTTCATGCTACATTAAGAGGCACCTAAGTTCCTCCGTCTTCTAACAACTTGTTCATTTTTCCATATTTACCTTGACCATAATTACTATTGCATTTACTTAGTCTGTTTGGTAAGGTGAAGTCAGGTACCCCGAGCTGGTCAGAGAGCAGGCGACCAGAGTCAGGTACCCCGAGCTGGTCAGAGAGCAGGCGACCAGAGTCAGGTACCCCGAGCTGGTCAGAGAGCAGGCGACCAGAGTCAGGTACCCGAGTGGTCAGAGCAGCGCCAGTCAGAGCTGGTCAGAGAGCAAGAGCAGATCCACTGTCAAATGAAGCGCTACTCCGGAACAATTAACTTATAACAGATACAGCACTTCTTAAATTATAATAATTCAAAGAAAGCGCTAAACCCACAAGGGTCATACAGCGTTGCAGGGTGGGATGTGTTAATGATGAAATATGTGAAGATCAGAGAGAACTGGGGGTGAGTATGCAAGAGACAAGAGTCAGTAAGGATGGTGAGGAGAGATGAAGGGAAAACATAACCAGAGTTGACGGAATAAAACAGTTGCTGACAGAAAGTTGAAGAGGAAGTCTGTATCAAAGGTGAGTCTGTCAGCGAGGAGGTCAGGTACAGTGTGTTAGGGCGGTGACGTCGCCTGAGGTAACCTCTGCGTGTCCGCTGATAGACAGGACAGTCTGTTAAGAGGTAGCGGCTTGTCAAGGGAACGTTATGTATGATTTCAGTGTTCTGTAACCATTGTTTATTGTTCATGTTACTGTAGTGTGTCCTCTAAGTTCGTTCACTGTTCCTGTCAAGTGCCTTCTGGCTGTCAAGGAATCTGCAGCCAACCCAACACACTCTTCATCCTCTGATCTATGCCAACGACACAAGTTTCTACTAATTGAGACAGATTTCCATTGCTGAATATAGTGTGTACTTACCTAATTGTGGTTGCAGGGGTCGAGACACAGCTCCTGGCCCCGCCTTGTGTGTGTGTGTGTGTGTGTGTGTGTGTGTGTGTGTGTGTGTGTGTGTGTGTGTGTGTGTGTGTGTGTGTGTGTGTATGCCTCTCAGATTGCAGGGAGCGAGCTCACCCTCTTGGTCCACCCTCTTAAATTTTTAATGTAGTTATCTTCCACTTCCACTTACTGCTCTTTTCTTGGAGGTTACCTCAGATTCCTATGGATGATCTGGGTGTGGAATTATGAACCATGGTATCTAGTCTATACCCTGGAGTATCTTGTAGTTGTGATCATATCCACCATCGTTCCTCCAGTGACGTAAGGTCTGAACCTAACTCGTATATTCTTTGTTCGTTGCTGGTTCTCAACTCAGGCACCAGGGTGAATGGACTCGTGGCACCTGGGTCAATGGGTCTCTCATACGGGTTAAAACGTGTTGTGAACCAGTCTCTCTCAAGGTTCATGACTGTCACTCATGTTTGCTGGCACTGTTTGTGCTATACACACACACATACACACACTGTGGAAGGGAGAATGTTGTGGTGTTTGCCAGCTGGTGTGACAGCAGGTCAAGGGTAGTACTACTTGCTGCCTCACAAGTGAGAGGCTCGGCGCAGGTCACGCAGGTCACACACCTGTGCAGGTCACAGGTCATCTTGTGGCCTCTTAATGACCTACTCTGCGGCACGCTCTCATTTTCTAAGACATCAGTGTTCTCACCAGTCACATGTTCTCACCAGTCATCAGTGTTCTCACCAATCATCAGTGTTCTCACCAGTCATCAGTGTTCTCACCAGTCATCAGTGTTCTCACTAGCCATCAGTGTTCTCACCAGTCAAACAGTGTTCTCACTAGCATCAGTGGTTCTCACCAGTCCATCAGTGTTCTCACCAATCATCGTGTTCCACCAGTCATCAGTGTTCTCACCAGTCATCAGTGTTTCTCACCCGTTTATCAGTGTTCTCACCAGTCATCAGTGTTCTCCCCTAGCCATCATGTTCTCACCAGTCATCAGTGTTTTTCACCAGTCATCAGTGTTCTCACCAGTCATCAGTGTTCTCACCAGTCATCAAATGTTCTCAAACCCGTCATCAGTGTTCTCACCAGTCATCAGTGTTTCCACCAGTTTATCGTGTTCTCACCCGTCATTTAGTGTTTCTCGCTAGCCATCAGTGTTTCCAACCCGTTTTCATGTTCTCCCCTCAGTCATCAGTGTTTTTCACCAGTCATCAGTGTTCTCACCAAACAGTGGGGTTTTCACCATCATCAGTGTTCTCACTAGCCATCAGTGTTCTCACCAGTCAAACAGTGTTCTCACCATCACAGTGTTCTCACCAGTCATCAGTGTTCTCACCAGTCATCAGTGTTCTCACCAGTCATCAGTGTTCTCACCAGTCATCAGTGTTCTCACCAGTCATCAGTGTTCTCACCAATCATCAGTGTTCTCACTAGCCATCAGTGTTCTCACCAGTCATCAGTGTTCTCACCAATCATCAGTGTTCTCACCAGTCATCAGTGTTCTCACCAGTCATCAGTGTTCTCACCAGTCATCAGTGTTCTCACTAGCCATCAGTGTTCTCACTAGCCATCAGTGTTCTCACTAGCCATCAGTGTTCTCACCAGTCATCAGTGTTCTCACTAGCCATCAGTGTTCTCACCAGTCATCAGTGTTCTCACCAATCATCAGTGTTCTCACCAATCATCAGTGTTCTCACCAGTCATCAGTGTTTCCCTCACTACCATCAGTGTTCTCACTAGCCATCATGTTCTCACCGTCATCAGTGTTCTCACTAGCCATCAGGTTCTCACTAGCCATCAGTGTTCTCACTAGCCATCAGTGTTCTCACCAGTCATCAGTGTTCTCACTAGCCATCAGTGTTCTCACTAGCCATCAGTGTTCTCACCAGTCATCAGTGTTCTCACTAGCCATCAGTGTTCTCACTAGCCATCAGTGTTCTCACCAGTCATCAGTGTTCTCACCAATCATCAGTGTTCTCACCAATCAGTGTTCTCAGGTTTTCACGGTTGCGACTACAACACTGAACACCAGCCTACATCAGCATTGTGAGGTAGACACTCAAATATCAGACCCTGTTTGTAGATAAGAAGGTAATGCGGAGAATGCAAGCTGACGCAGACCAGGTGAGACTACAAAGGGATCTGGACAGGCTGCAACCCTGGCCCCAAAAAGGCCCCGGGAGTTTAACTCCCCCCAAAGGGCAAAACTGAAGCTTGGGAAGGACAAAAAAAGCCCGCAAACTGAGTAAAATTTTTGTGGGTCAAAAGTGAAACCTCACTCGGGGAAAAAGGATTTGGGGGGTGGCATCAACGAGACATCCCTGAGGCGCACAAACCAAAAAAATGCTGCGGTATGGGCGCCGAGCAAACCTAACAATGCGTTTCTGCGTCAAAGGATCATTCAAAAATTTCGTTAAAGTGACGAGGTCCTACCGGAGTATGCAGCCCGAAGGAACCCACCCCTGGTCAAACGTGTCAAAAAAATTAGAAAAAGTGAAAAGGGTTTTGAAACAATACTAGTTCCGGAGCAGGGGTATGTCTATGAGCAGCGTTTAAGGAGAGCGTTTAAAATACTGAGGGAATTAACGGGGTGGGCAGGGACAGAATGTTCCAGGATGGGGCCAAAAAGCGGCCCCAATGGAATTTGAAAAAAAAACAGAGAGTCAAGGGATGTTAGGAAGAATATTCTGCACTAGGTTGTCAGGAAATGGAACAATATGGGGAGGATTGAAGAGGCAGAATCCCAAAAAAGCTTTTGGAGAGGTAGTAAGGGTCTGAAGCAGGGGAGAGGGACCTAGTAGTGACCCCGCGAAGAGGTGGGGCCAGAGCTGCGATTCGACACTGCAACGCAATGAATGAGTACAAAAAAGTCGGTACACAAAGCAGCGGACACACATGCGACAACATTTAAAAAGGGACTCGCAGTTATTTAAATGTCAAGTAGCCCGTGTAGATTTTCCAGGGTTTTTAGGCAGGCTTTTCAACACTGGTAGTTAGGCTGTTACAAAAGGTAGTTAGGCAGGCTGTTACAACATGGTAGTTAGCGGGTGTTACAAAAATGGTAGGCAGGCTGTTACCAAAAACTGGTAGTTAGGGGGCTTTTCAACAGGTAGTTGGGGCTGTTACAACACTGGTTTGGCAGGCTGTTCAAAAATGGTTAGGCAGGCTGTTCAACATGGGATTAGGCAGGGGTTACAAAAGGTGTTAGGCAGGCTGTTACAACACTGGTAGTTAGGCAGGCTGTTACAACACTGGTAGTTAGGCAGGCTGTTACAACACTGGTAGTTAGGCAGGCTGTTACAACACTGGTAGTTAGGCAGGCTGTTACAACACTGGTAGTTAGGCAGGTGTTACAACACTGGTAGTTAGGAGGCTGTTAAACACTTGGGAGTTAGGGGGGTGTTTCAAAATGATAGTTTGGCGGGTGTTACAACATGGGAGTTAGGAGGCGTTAAAAAACTGGGGTTTTGGGTGTTTTTTACAACACTGGTAGTTAGGCTGTTTTTAAAAACTGGTAGTTAGGCTGTTTGTTACAACACGGGAGCTAGGAGGCTTTAAAAAACACTGGTAGTTAGGCTGTTTGTTACAACACGGTAGTTAGGGAGGCTGTTAAAAACACTGGTAGTTAGGCGGCTGTTTTCAACATGGTAGTTGGCGGCTGTTACAACATGGTAGTTAGGCAGGGTGTTACAACACTGGGGAGTTAGGAGGGGTTTTTTACAAAACCTGGTAGTTAGGCGGCTGTTACAACATGGGTTTTTGTTTTGGAGGCGTTAAACACTGGGGTTTTGGCAGGCTGTTACAACCTGGGAGTTAGGCAGGTGTTTAAAATGGTTTAGGGGTTTTTTTACAACATGGGGATTTGGCTGTTTTTTAAAAACTGGTAGTTAGGCAGGCTGTTACAACACTGGTAGTTAGGCAGGCTGTTACAACACTGGTAGTTAGGCAGGCTGTTACAACACTGGTAGTTAGGCTGTTACAACACTGGTAGTTAGGCAGGGGGTTAACAACACTGGTATTTTGGCTGTTTTTACAAAAACTGGTAGTTTGGCTGTTACAACACTGGTAGTTAGGGTTACAAAATTGGTATTAGGGAGGTGTTTGTTCAACACGGTAGTTTTGGTGTTTTTTACAACATGGTAGTTAGGCAGGTTTACAACATTGGTGTTCGGCTTTTGTTACAAACTGGTAGTGGCAGGCTGTTTTCAACCTGGTAGTTAGGCTGTTTGTTACAAATGGTAGTTTGGCTTTACAAAAAGGTATTAGGTGTTTCAACATTTGGTTTTTAGGGGGCTGTTACAACCCTGGTAGTTAGGCGTTTTTTTACAAAACTGGTAGTTAGGCTGTTTTTAAACACTGGTATTAGGGGGGCGTTACAACCTTTGGGAGTTAGGCTGTTGTTAAACACTGGTAGTTAGGCAGGCTGTTACACTGGTAGTTGGTGCTTTTTAAACACTGGTAGGGAGGCTGTTACAACACTGGTAGTTGGCAGGGTGTTAAAAACTGGTTTAGGCAGTGTTACAACACTGGGGAGTTAGGGGCTTTTCAAAACTGGTAGTTTGGCTGCTTGTTACAAACCCGGTAGTTGGCAGGCTGTTTTCAAAAGGAGTTAGGCTGCTTGTTACAACACTGGTAGTTAGGCAGGCTGTTACAACACTGGTAGTTAGGCAGGTTGTTACAACACTGGTAGTTAGGCAGGCTGTTACAACACTGGTAGTTAGGCAGGCTGTTACAACACTGGTAGTTAGACAAAACAGCCAACACTTGCTAGCTCATGTTGCAGAGTAACTTACAAAATTCAACATGACCATGCAATATACAAGCAATAAGATCACAGTAAACAGGTGATACCACAATATGTAAAATAGTGAAAAAAACAGTGATATTCCAAGCGCTTCCGTAATTTATCATATGATGTCAGATTCACACAATATATATATAATATATATATATATATATATATTTTATATATTTTATTATATATATATATATATATAAAATATTAATGTCGTGCCGAATAGGTAAAACTTGATATTTTGGTTTAAATAGCAAAGCTCTTCTTGCCGAATAAGGCAAGCGAAAATTTGTGTATGCAATAATTTCGCAAAAATTCTGAACCTAACGAAAAAAAAATATATTTCATTGTGTTTGTTTATTAATAAATTATTGTAAGCTTATCTAAAATATATTTAGTTGGATTAGGCTATATTAAATTGCGCTTGTTATAATGTTAGGTAAGTTTTCTGAAGTTCTTTTGGTACAAAATTATTAATTTTTACATTAACAGAAATGAAATATACATATCTTTACACGTATACCTGGAGAGAGTTTCGGGGGCCAACGCCCCCGCGGCCCGGTCTGATACCAGGCCTAGTGGTGGATCATGGTCCGATCAACCAGGCTGTTACTGCTGGCAGCACGCAAACTGATGTACGAACCACAGCTCGGCTGGTCAGGTACTGACTTTAGGTGCCTGTCCAGTGCCTTGAAGACATCCAGGGGTCTATTGGTAATCCCCTTTATGTATGCTGGGAGGCAGTTAAAGAGTCTTGGGCCCCGGACACTTATTGTGTTGTCTGTCAGTGTACTCGTGGCGCCTCTGCTTTTCATTGGATGAATGTTGCATCTCCTGCCGAGTCTTTTGCTTTCATAGGGAGTGATTTTCGTGTGCAAGTTTGGTACCAATCCCCTAGGATTTTCCAAGTGTATATTATGTATCTCTCTCGCCTGCGTTCTAAGGAATACAGATCAAGGACCTTCAACTGTTCCCAGTAGTTTAGGTGCCTTATCGTACTTATATGTGCCGTGAAAGTTCTTTGTACACTCTCCAGGTCAGCAATTTCGCCTGCCTTGAAGAGGATAGTTAGTGTACAGCAGTATTCCAGCCTAGAGAGAACCAGCGACTTGAAGAGAATCATCATGGGCTTGGCGTCCCTAGTTTTGAAAGTTCTCATTATCCATCCCATCATTTGCCTATCAGATACGGTAGATGCATTGTTGTGGTCCAAGAGCTAGATCTCACCACACTCAAACTCAAATTAATAACTAAAATTAGATTAATTACATAGGTAATTGCAAACAGTCACGCGCGCGCGCACACACATACATCGTCAAAGCACATGAGAAAGCTTACTGCACGTGCAGTTTCTTTTGGAGCGCTTTTTTATGGTATGGAAAAGCTTACCGCTTGTACGGCTAAGTTGAGGTTCACTGGGAGTAAAAAAGGCTGTGAGTCCTTTTTGCATTTTGACAAGCAATAGCTGCTTGGTAGTTTAACGATAGCACCCGTCTCGTAATTAAACCCCGCTTTTATTTTAAAACTTTCATTTAAATAAAAACCCATGAAGAAATTTTAATACATTGGGGTCAACTTTTAAAAACGCTAAAGAACCGAATGTACAAAACTGTCGGTTATTATAAATGGGGAAAACTGAACAGGAAGTCGTAACCGCACTTTGTCGTCCTTTTGATTCTCTATTTTCCCGGGTATTTAAGTAACAGTCGTAAACGTTTCACAGCAGCTTTAAAAGAGTCACACCCCATTTTTTTTTTTAAACATCAAACACAGGGATACGAGAAAAAGGGTGTCTTTGTTTACACTACACCAGGCTAAGAAAAATGATTGCTAGAACTGGTGATGAAGTCCTCGTGATGACTTCCCCTACTCGTAGTGAAGGCGTTCCCTCTTTTCTTGCCCCTTTACTACATGATTTTCACTGTTTATGTACTCTCATGATTTAAGCTGTTTTTATGTACAAATTTCATGATTTACAGCTGTTTTAGTAATTACATGATTTACAGCTGTTATTGTAATTTCATGATTTAAAAAGAATGTACATTTTGTTTACAGTGTCTTCTACATGATTTCATTGTATTGCACCCCCACATAATTTTCGTGCACTGTACTTTAATAATTTTACAGGATATTGTACCTTACTGAAAATTTCTTTGCTGTATGTACTTCTACATGAATTACTTTGCTGTATGTACTTCTAATGAATTACTTTGCTGTATGTACTTTTCATGTTATTCTGCTGTATGTCTTCAACATGAATTATTCTGCTGTATTCTTTACATGAATTTTTTTGCTTATGTACTTTACTGAATTCTTCTGCTTATGTACTTCAAAATGAATTACTTTGCTGTATGTACTTCTAAATAATTACTTCGCAATTACTTCTACATGATCTACAAAATAAAAAATTTTTACACAAAACACAAAGTTAAATTAGACAAGATTTAACAATAGGGTATGTTGCAAAAAGAATTGTTTGCCATCTTTAATGGTGCTAAAGTTATGCACTGAGTTTTAAACGGGGGGGTTTATCTTGTTTCCCATGTCATCAATGAAGGATCTTGATTTGGGAGTAATGATAACTTTTTTTATTGGAGAAACCTGGATGAAAATACCCCAAATCGGATAAAAAAAAATTTTAATGTTGAGGATTCCATCACGCAAAAAATTTACTTTTTCACAAAAAAGGGTTAGAAAGGTTGGCCAAGTTCCCGGGAAGGGAAAACGGGGGAATTAACGTTGGGGGTATCGGGGTAACATCGGGAAAAATTATTAGGAGAGAAAAAAAATAAAGAAAGTGAATGCCAAAAGGGAATGGAGTCAAACCCAAAGTATATATAAAATTTCCACTAGGAAAACCCATGAACATACAATATACTTTTTATGGAGCAACTTGCAATGTAAACCCACTGATTGGGGTTTGTAGTGGTCGGCTTAGGCTTGGCCACAACAAAGGTGTGTATCTGACCCAGCCCACCACAACGATCCAGCTTTATAAAACTTAATGGTTAACCCCCATGGTCATTTCCCTTCCTGTCCACTTATTAAGGAATATTTACATATAATAACCATGTGAAATGCCCAGGTTCTTATTAATGAAAAAAAGATACCAGACATATTGAGCAAGTTTTCCTAAATTGCTTGAAACAAAAAAGCCCACTGAAAAATACAAGTCTAGTTGTACCCCTTTAAACCCCTTTTTAAGGGGCCTATTTCCCTGGGCCTTTTTTGTATATCAACATACTCCCTGCGCTGCCACCACAGGATGGGTAGGAGGTGCCCCAAAACAATACAAAACATGGTTCCTAAAACACCACACCAAAACAGTCTTTACACGTGGAGCCAAACAAGTACAAATAAAGCCAAACAAGTACAAATAAAGCCAAACAAGTACAAATAAAGCCAAACAAGTACAAATAAAGCCAAACAAGTACAAATAAAGGGAAAAAAACATTACACATGAAACTACCTGTATCCAAAACGGGGGGACAAATGTTATGTTATTGTGAAAATCTGGGGTTTTGACACACTTTCACTCTCACACTGTCCCCGGACTATAACACTCTCAACATGTCCTCCAGTGATTTACAACCCCCTCAACATGTCCCCCCAGTGACAAACAACACCTCAACACTGTCCTCCGGGGACTAAAAACACTCTCAACACGTCCCCCCATGACTAAAACACCCCCAAAACACTTTTACCCCCCGTGACTACAACACTCTCAACACTGTCCCCCCAGTGACACAAAAAACCTCTCAACACTGTCCCCAGGGGCTAAAAAACACTCTAAAACCACTGTCCCCCAAAGTGATACAACACTTCAAAAAATGTCCTCCATGACTAAAAACACTCTCAACACTGTCCCCGGTGCCCTACAAACTTAAAACACTGTCCTCCAGTGACTCCCAAAACTCCCCAAAAACCTGTCCCCCGGTCCCACAACACTCTAAACCCCCGTCCTCCGGGGGACTACAACACTCCCCAACACTGTCCCCCGGTTTGACTACAACACTCTCAACACTGTCCTCCAGTAAAATACAACACTCTCAACATTCCCCTCCAGTGACTAAAAACACTTTTCAACACTGCCCCCAGGGGGGACTACAACACTTCAACACTTTTCCCCCCTTGAATACAACACCTAAAACACTTTTCCCCAGTGACACAACCCCCCTCAACACTGCCCCTCCATGACTACAAACATCTAAAACCAAAACTTTTTCCCCCCAGTGATAAAACACCCCCCAACACTGTCCTCCGGTGCTACAACACTCTAAACACGGGCCCCTCCGGTGACTACAAACTCACCCAAAAACTGTCCCCAGTGACTACAACACTCTAAAACCTGTCCTCCAGTGACTAAACACTCTCAACACTGTCCCCCGGTGACTAAAAACACTCTAAAACATTCCCTCCAGTGACTACAACACTCTCAACACGGTCCTCCATTTAAACTAAAACACCCCTCAACACTTTTCCTTGGGTGACTAAAAACACGGGCAACACTGTCCCCCCGTGACTACAACAACCCCTCAACACGGTCCTCCATGATTTTAAAACCTCCCCAACACTTTTCCCTTTCGGTGCCCTACAAATTGAAACCCTGTCCCAAGGACTAAAACACTTCAACATGTCCTCCAGGGGAATTACAAAAATTTCTCAACACGCCCCTCCAGTACTACAACATTTCCAACACTTTTCCCCCCGGGGGACTAAACACTCTCAAACATGTCCTCCAGTGACTACAACACTCTCAACACGTCCCCCCAGTGACTACAACACTCTCAAAAAGCCCCTCCGTGACTAAAAACACCCCTAAACACTGTCCCCCCAGTGATACAACACTCCCCAAAAACGGTCCCCCAGGGGACTAAAACACCCCTCAACACGGGTCCCTTGGGTGACTAAACACTTGCAACACTGCCCTCCATGACTACAACACTCTAAACACTGCCTCCAGTGACTCAACACTCTCAACACTGTCCAAACGGGACTACAGCACTCTAAACACTGTCCCCAGTGACTAAAAACACTCTCAAACGTCCCCCAAAGTGACTACAAAAATCTAAAACCCGGGCCCTCCATGACTAAAAACACTCTAAACACGTCCCCCCAGTGACTACAAAAATTAAAACCAATTTTCCCCCAAAGAGACTACAACACTCTAAAAACACGCCTCCGGTACTAAAAAACACTTGCAACACTGCCCTTTCCGGTAAACTACAACACTCTAACACTGTCCACCGTGACTACAGCACTCGCAACACTGTCCTCCTTTAAACTGAAAAACACCCCTAAACCCATTGCCCCCCCGGTGACACAACACTAAACCCCTGTCCCCCATTGACTGCAACACTTCAACATGTCCCCCAATTGTTTTACAACACTCCCCAACACTGTCCCCCGGTGACTAAAACACTGGCAACACTGTCCCCCAAGTAAATTTCAACACTCTAAAACACTTCCCCCGGTACTACAACATCGCAACATTTTCCCCCGGTGAAAAACAACACTTGCAAAACAATGTCCCCCGGTGACAACACTTGCAAACATGTCCCCCCCGGGGGAAAACAAAAACTTGAAAAAACACGGGCCCCGGGGGACTACAACACTCCGGCAACATTGTCCCCCGGTGCCTACAACATTTTGGAAACCCACTGCCCTCCGGTGACTACAACATTTGGGAAAACACTGTCCCCCGGTGACTACAACACTTGCCCCAATGTCCTCCGGTGACTACAACACTTAAAACACTGCCCTCGGGTAATTTCAACACTTGCAAAAAACTGTCCGCGGTGACTACAACACTCTCAACACTGTCCTCCGGTGACTACAACACTCTCAACACTGTCCTCCAGTGACTACAACACTCTCAACACTGTCCTCCAGTGACTACAACACTCTCAACACTGTCCTCCAGTGACTACAACACTTAAACCCACTTTTTCCTCCAGTGACTACAACACTCTAAAACATTTGTCCTCCAGGGGACTACAACACTCCCCCAACCCTGTCCCCCGTGACAAAAAACACCTAAAACACCGTCCCCCAGTGATCCCAACATTTCTAAAACACTGTCCTCCCGGTGACTACAACACTCTAAACACTGTCCCCCAGGGGACACAACACTCTAAAACCCTGTCCCCCAGGAATACAACATTTCTCAACACTGTCCTCCAGGGGACTACAACACTCTAAAACACTGCCCTCCGGTGACTAAAACACACTCAACACTGCCCTCCAGTGATTTCAACACTCTCAACATGTCCCCCCGGGGGGACTAAAAACACTTAAACACGGTCCCCCGGTGATACAAACCCCCCAACACTGTCCCCCCGTGACTCAACACTCCTAAAAAGGGCCTCCAGTGACTAAACACTCTCAACACTGTCCCCCCGGTACACAACACTCTCAAAAAACGCCCTCCGGTGACTACAACACTCTAAACCCACGCCCCCCAGTGACACAACACTCTCAACACTGCCCCTCCGGGGGATAAAACACATCAACCTGTCCCCCAGTGACTAAAAACCCCAAACACTGTCCTCCAGTATACAACACTCTCAACACTGTCCTCCGGTGATTTCAAAAAACACTAAAACACTGTCCCCCATTTACTACAACACTCTAAACACGGTCCTCCAGTGATACAACCCTCCTCAAAAACGGGCCCCTCCGGTGACAACAACATTTAAACCCACTGTCCCCCCAGTGATTTAAAACACTCTCAACACTACCTCCAGTGACTACAACATCTCAAAATTTGCCTCCGGGACAAACAACATTTAAAAAACACTGTCCTCCAGTGACTACAAACCCCCAAAAACGGCCCTTTCCGGGTGACTAAAAACCTCTAAACACTTTTCTCCGGTGACTAAAAAACACTCTCAACACTGCCCCTCCAGTGACAAAACAACATTTCCAAAAATGTCCTCCAGTGACTCAAACACTCTCAACCCCGCCCTTTCCAGTGACTACAAAAAACCCCTCAAAAACTGTCCTCCGGTGACTAAAAACACTCTCAACACTGTCCCCCCGGGGACTAAACCCCAAAAAACATTTGTCCTCCATGACAAAAACACTCTCAACATATCCTCCAGGGGAAAAAACACTCTCAACACGTCCTCCGGTGACTAAAAACCTCTAACACGGGCCCCTCCATTGACTACAACACTTTTAAAATTTTTTCCCCCCCCCCCCGGTTGACTAAACATTCTCAACCCCTTCCTCCAGTGACTACAACACTCTCAACATTCCCTCCAGTGACTCAAACACTCTCAACATGTCTCCGGTGTTTCCCAACCCACTCTCAAAACACTGCCCCTCCATTGACTAAAAACATTTAAACACTGTCCCCCGGTGCCCACAACACTCTAAAACACTGTCCTCCAGTGACTACAACACTCTCAACACTGTCCCCCAGTGTTACAACACTCTAAAAACCACTGTCCTGGTGATTACAACACTCTACACTGTCCCCCGGGTGACTAAAACACTCTCAACATGTCCTCCGGTGACTACAACACTCTAAACACTGTCCCCCGGGTGACTAAAAACACTCCCAAACACTGTCCTCCAGTGACTACAACATTTCTCAACACTGCCCCCTCCGGGATACAAAAACCTCAACCTGCCCCTTTCCAGGACTACAACACTCTAAAACACTGTCCCCCCAGTGACTAAAACACTCTCAACACTTCCTCCAGTGCCTAAAACACTCTCAACCCTGCCCCCCAGTGATTTTAAAAAACACTCTAAAACACTGTCCTCCAGGACTACAAAACTTCAACCCCTGTCCTCCAGTGACTACAACACTCTAAAACCACTGTCCTCCAGTGACTACAACACCTCAACACTGTCCTCCTGGATTAAAAACCCCTTCAAACACTGCCCTCCGGTGACACAACACCTCAACACTGTCCCCCCGGTGACTAAACCCCTTTTTAAACACCGTCCTACCGTGACTACAGCACTCGCAACACTGTCCCCGGGGGACAAAAATCACTTGCAACAATGTCCTCCGGGACTACAACCCTCGCAAAACTGTCCTCCAGGGGAATAAAAACACTTCAACACTGTCCCCCGGGGGACAAAAACTTGCAAAAACGTTGCTCCAGTGATTAAAACACTCGAAAACACTGTCCTCCGGTGACTAAAAACATCGAAACCCAACTGCCCCTCGGTGACAAAAACCTTGCAAAAATTTTGGGTCCCCCGGTGACAAACAACACTCGAAACCCACTTTTCCTCCAGTGACTACAAAAATTGCAACACTGCCCTCCGGTGACAACACTTGAAACCCCACGGGGCCTCCGGGGGACAACAACATTTGCACCACTGCCCTCCGGTGCCCAAAAAAATACTTGAAAACACTGTCCCCCGGTGAAACACTTGAAAACCAACGCCCCCCGGTTTGACACTTGCAACACTGCCCTTCCGGTGACAAAAAAACCATTTGCAACCCTTCCCCCCGGGGTGACAACAACACTGGGAAAACCATTTCCCCCGGTGACTAAAACACCTTGCAACCCCCGTCCCCCGGGTTGACTAAAAATTTTGCAACACGGGTCCCCCGGTGACTACAACACTTGAAAAACACTGTCCTCCAAAGACAAAAACCCTTGAAACACTTTTCCTGTTTTTTGACTACAACACTTGCAACCTGTCCTGCGGTGACACAAAACTTGCAACACTGTCCTCCAGTGACAAACAACACACCGAACACTTTTCCCCCAGGACAACAACACCCCAAAAACACGGTCCTCCGTGACTAAAACACTCTAAACACTGTCCTCCAGTGACTACAACACTTCAACATGTCCCCCAGTGACTACAACACTATCAAAAAGGGTTCCCCCATTGACAAACAACACTTAAAACCTGTCCTCCGGGGACTCCCAACACTCTCAACACTGTCCCCCAGTGATACAACACTCTCAAAAACTTTTCCTCCGTGACTACAACACTCTAAAAACGCTGTCCTCCAGTGACTACAACCCCTTCAACACTTTTCCTTTCCCGGTGATTTTCCAAAAACTCCCAACACTGTCCTCCGTGACAAACAAAAACTCTAAACCCTTTCCTCCATGACTACAACACCCCCAACACTTTCCCCCGTGACTACAAAAACTCTAAACCCCACTGTCCTCCAGTGACTAAAACACCCTCAACACTTTTCCCCCCGGTGACTACAAAAATTTTCTAACATGTCCCCCCCGTGACTACAAACACTTAAACACTGCCCCCTAGTGACTCAAAAATCTCAACACTGCCCTCCAGTGACTACAACATCTAAAACGTTTGTCCTCCAGTAAACTCCCAAACACCCCTTCAACGCTGCCCTCCAGTAAATACAAAAAACTCTCAACGTTTTGGCCCTCCAGTGACTACAACACTCTCAACACTGTCCCCAGTGACTACAACACTCCAACACGTCCTCCAGGACTACAAAAACCTTCAACACGTCCCCCATGACTAAAAACACCCCTCAACATGTCCTCCAGGGGAACTACAACCCCCTAAACCCACTTTTCCCCCTCCGGTGACTAAAAAACACTTCAAACTGCCCTCAGTGACTACAAAATCTCAACCCCCCCTTGTCCTCCAGTGACTACAACACCTAAAACACTGTCCTCCAGTGACTACAAAAACTCTCAACATTTTTCCCCTTTCCCCAGTGACTAAAAACCACTCTCAACACTTTTCCCTCCGGTAAAACTACAACACTCTCAAACACTGCCCCTTTCCCGGTGACACAACACTCTCAACACTGCCCTCCAGTAAACTAAAAAAACCACTCTCAACACTGCCCCTCCATGACTACAACACTCTAAACACTGTCCCCCCCGGTATTTCAACACTTTTCAACCTGTCCCCCCAGGGGGACTACGCACTCGCAAAAACTGTCCCCCCATGACTACAACACTCCCCAACCCGTCCCCAGTGACTAAAAACACTCTCAACCCCTTTTCCTCCAGTGCCCTACAACACTCTAAACCCACTGTCCTCCGGTGATTTAAAACACTTCAACACTGTCCCCCCGGTGACTACAACACTCGAAAACACTGCCCCCCGGTGAAAACAACACTTCCCAAAAATTTGCCCCGGTGATTTACAACACTCGCAAACTTTTCCTCCAGTGACTACAACACTTACAAAAAACGGGGCCTCCTTGACAACCTTGCAACCTGTCCTCCGGTGACAAACTTGAAACCCACGTCCTCCGGTGACAACACTTGCAACGCTTTTCCTCCGGGAAAAACATTTGGGCAACACTGTCCCCCGGGTTTGACCAAAAACACTCCAACATTGTCCCCCGGGGCCTACAACACTTGAAACACTGTCCCCGGTGACAAAAAACATTTTGAAACCCACTCCCCCTCCGGTGACTAAAACTCTCAAATTTTGCCCTCCGGGACTACAACACTCTAAAACACTGTCCTCCAGGGGGGACAAACAACACTCTCAACACTGTCCCCCGGGTGATAAAAACACCTCAACATTTGTCCCCCAAGTGACTAAAAACATTTCTAAAACACTGTCCCCCCGGTGACTACAAAAACTTCCCAAAAAATGCCCTCCAGTGATAAAAACACTCTAAAACAACTGCCCCTCCAGTGCCCACAAAAAATTCAAAACTGTCCCCGTGACTACAAAAACCTCTCAACCCTGTCCCCCCGGGGGACAAACAACACTCTCAACACGGCCCCTTCCGGGTGACTACAACACTCTAACAAGGGCCCCCCCAAGTGACTACAACACTAAAACATTGTCCCCCGGGTGACAAAAACCCAATTGCAACCGGGTTCCCCCGGTAAACTACAAAACCGCAACACTGTCCCTCCTAAAAACACTTGCAAAAACTGTCCTCCGGTGACAACAACACTTGAAAACACTGTCCCCCGGGTACTAAAACACTTGCAACACTTTTCCTCCGGTAAATACAACACTTGCAACACTGTCCTACGGTGAAACAACCTTGAAAACACTGCCCCTCCGGGGGAGTAAAAACACTTGCAACACTTTTTCCACCGGTGATTTCAAAAACTCTCACACGGGAATCCATGCTAAAAACACTCTCAACACTGCCCTACGTGACCTACAACCCCAAAACACTGTCCCCCCAGTGACTAAACATCTAAAACACTGCCTCCAGTGACTAAAAACCCCTTTCAACACTGTCCCCAGTGACTACAACACCCCTCAAACACTGTCCCCCCAGTGACAAAAAACACCCCAAAAACTGTCCTCCGGGACTACAACACCTCAACAGTCCTCCAGGGGACAAAACACTTCAACACTTTTCCCCCAGTACTAAAAACACTCTCAACACTGTCCCCCAGTGACAAAAAAAAAAAACACTCTAAACACTGTCCCCCAGTGACTACCACTCAAAACCTGTCCCCCAGTGACTAAAAACACTCCAACACGGGTCTCCGGGGGACTACAACACTCTCAACACTGTCCCCCAGTAAATAAAACCACCTCAACACTGTCCCCCCAGTGACTACAACCTCTCAAACTTTTCCCCCCAGTGACTACAACACTCTCAACACTGTCCCCCCAAAGTGACTACAAAAATCTCAACCCCTTTCCCCCCAGGGGAATTACAACACTTAAAACACTGCCCTTTCCAGGACTAAAAAAACCTCTCAACACTGTCCCCCAGTGACTAAAACCCTCTCAACACTTTTCCCCCAGTAAACAAAACCCACTCTCAACACGTCCCCAGTGACTACAACACCCTCAACACTGTCCCCCATGCTAAAAACCCACTCTCAAAAAAATGCCCTCCATTGACTAAAAACACTTCAACACTGTCCCCCAGGGGACTACAACACTTAAACACGGGTCCCCCGGTGACTAAAAACACTTCAACACTGTCCTCCAGTGATTTAAAAACATCTCAACGCTTTTCCTCCAGTGGACAAAAACCACTTTTAAAACACTGTCCCCCGGACTAAACACTCCCAAACTTTCCCCCCGGGTGACTACAACACTCTCAACATGTCCCCATTTGACTACAACATCTAAAAGCTGTCCTCCAGTGATACAACACCCCAAACACTGTCCTCCATAAATTTAAAACCCCAACCACCCCTGTTCCAGTGACTAAAAACACTCCCCCCCCCCCCAAACACTGCCCCCTTCCAGTGAAAAACAACACCTCAACACTGTCCCCCAGTGCCCAAAACCACTCTAAAAACCCCTGTCTAAAGTGCCCTCCCAAACACTCTCAACATTTGTCCCCCCGGGTGACTACAACACTTAAACCCACGTCCCCCCGTGATACAGAAACCCCTAAAAAAAAACAGTCCTCCAGGACTACAGCACTCTAAACACTGTCCCCCAGGGGGACTACAACATCTAAACACGGTCCTCCAGGACTACAAAAAACTCTAAAACACTGTCCCCCGGGGTACTACAACACCCCCTCAACACTGTCCTCCATTTGATTTCAAACTCTAAACACTGTCCTCCGGACAAAAAACACCTAAACCTGCCTCCAGTGATACAACACTCTCAACACTGCCCCCAAAGGGGATACAACACTTCAAAAACCTGTCCCCCCAGTGACTACAACACTCTAAACACTGTCCTCCGGGTAAATTTACAAAAACTCCAACACTGTCCTCCAGTGACTAAAAACCCTCTCAACACTTTTCCTCCAGTGATTTCAACACTCTAAAACACTGTCCCCCGGTAAAATACAACACTCTCAACACTGTCCTCCAGTGACTACAGCACTCCAAAAAAAAAAAACTGTCCTCCAGTGACTAAAAACACCTCAACCCTTTTCCCCCCAGTGACTAAAACACCTCAAACACTGTCCTCCAGGACACAACACCCCTTCAACACTGTCCCCCGGGTGACTAAACACTCTCAACACTGTCCTCCATTGACAACAGCACTCTCAACATGTCCTCCATGATACAACATTTCCTAAACCCACTGTTCCCCCAGTGATTTACAACACTCTAAAAACACTGCCCTCCAGTGACTACAACATTTCCAACACTGCCCCAGTGATACACCCACTCTCAACACTGTCCTCCCGGGACTAAAAACACTTAAACCCTTGTCCCCCTTTGACTACAACACTCTCAACACTGTCCCCTTTACTAAAACCCATTAAAACACTGTCCCCCGGGTGAAAACATTTGGGCAACACTGTCCCGGTAAACAACATTTCCCAAACACGTCCTTGGGTTTGACTACAAAACACTTTGGCAACACTGTTCCCTCCTTTGACAACAACACTTGCAACTCTTTTCCTCGGGTGACTAAAAACATTTTCAACCTGTCCCTCCAGTGACTACAAAAACTCCCCCCCCTTTTTTCCCCCCGGTGAAAAAGTTTAAAAACCCCTGTGCCCCCGGGCAAAAACACTTCCCCCCATTTCCCCTTCGGTGACTATAACCTTCCCAACACTTTCCCCCGGTGAAAAAAACTCTTGAACACTGTCCCCCGGGTGACAACATTTCGCAAAAACTTTTCCTGCGGTGATAACACTTGCAAAAATGTCCCCCCGGTGACTACAACACTCCCCAACACTTTTCCCCCCGGTGCTACAACACTTGCGGGCCACTGCCCCCCGGGGGACTAAAACCATTTTGCAGCACTGTCCCCCGGGGGGACTAAACACTTGCAGCACTGCCCCCCCCGGTGACTACAACACTTGAAAGCACTGTCCTCCGGTATTTAAAACCCACTCGCAACACTGTCCCCCGGGTGACTAAAACCCTTTTTGAGCAGGGGGCCCCCCGGTGACTACAACATTGCAACGCCCCTCCGCCAGTGACTATGACACTTGCAACCCCCTGAAAGTGACTACAACACTTGCAAAATTCTCCTCAGTGACTTTTAAACACTTGCAACCCCTAAAAACCCGTGACAAACCCACTTGCAAAAACCCGGTCCCACGACTAAAACATTTTGAAAAAACACCCTTTTCCAGTGACTATAACACTTGGGGAACACCCTGTACCAGTGACAAAAACACTTGAAACACCCTGTCCCAAGTGACTACAACACTTGCAACACCCTATACCAGTGACTATAACACTTGAAAGCCCCTGAAACCACAAATATAACACTTGAAAACCACCCTGAAACCAGTGACTATAACACTTGCAACACCCTGTACCAGTGACTACACTTGCAACACCCTGTACCAGTGACTATAACACTTGCAACACCCTGTACCAGTGACTATAACACTTGCAACACCCTGTACCAGTGACAACACTTGCAACACCCTGTACTAGTGACAACACTTGCAACACTCTCCATCAGTGACTATAACACTTGCAACACCCTGTACCAGTGACTAAACACTTGCAACACCCTGTACCAGTGACTATAACACTTGCAACACCCTGTACCAGTGACTACAACACTTGCAACACCCTGTACCAGTGACTACAACACTTGCAACACTCTCCATCAGTGACTATAACACTTGCAACACCCTGTACCAGTGACTATAACACTTGCAACACCCTGTACCAGTGACTATAACACTAGCAACACCCTGTACCAGTGACTACAACACTTGCAACACCCTGTACCAGTGACTACAACACTTGCAACACCCTGTACCAGTGACTACAACACTTGCAACACCCTGTACCAGTGACTACAACACTTGCAACACCCTGTACCAGTGACTACAACACTTGCAACACCCTGTACCAGTGACTACAACACTTGCAACACCCTGTACCAGTGACTACAACACTTGCAACACCCTGTACCAGTGACTACAACATTGCAACACTCTCAACAATATTTTTCTTATGCTACAATATTTCAGATACAAAATTAATTAAATATTGTATTTTAGTGTTACGAGACAATATTTGCAATACTTTTTATAGCACATGATTACAATAATGTACGGTTTCTAGCGCTCTGACCTCACAGTGAGGCCCGCGGCTCGATCCTCGGTACAGCTGCAAACATTAGGGCGCGTTTCCTTAAGACACCTACTGTACCTGTTCACATAGCAGTAAAATAAGGTAGCTGGGTGTTAGTGGATTGGTGTGGATCGCATCCTGGGTGACAAAAACTGACCTAATTTGCCACAAATGCTCTGCATAACAAGGGACTTTCTATACAGTAGTAATTCACTGGTGTTAGCTAGGACTGTATACCTTGTACATGTACGTGTATTAGTACAGTATTGGGTTTATATAAGTCACTAGTTTACTCTACACACTTTGAAAAACTCACCGGTCTAGAGTGTAAATTACAAGTTGCTAGCCTAGTCTACCCGCTTCCTCCTCGTTAGTGTGTCAGGTTAAACTGCATCAACCTCACATTTAATTATAAACACACGAAAGTAAGCTGATATATATATTACGAAACAAATGAAAATGAGTTGATATTTAATACTATACACACGAAAGTGAGTCTATATTTAACATTAAGTAAGTCTTCACGCACTATAACCGAAGTCACTCTTCATTAATATTTTTGATTCGCATCAACAACTCTTGTCCAAGACAACTCAAATAAACCTGATATATATATATATATATATATATATATATATATATATATATATATATATTATATTATATATATATATATATATATATATATAAATGTACCACGCAGAAACAAGCGGGTATATACAAAGTAAGATCGCAGTCAGCAGGATACAAAACTACTACTGGGACGGCCAACATTCCCAGGCAGCGCTCTAGTCCACTCGGCCACACAAATGTCAAGATATACAGAACTGGAACACTCATAAATGTCTGTTTGAAAAGGCGTCCGTGTTAGCATTAAGAAAGGTCAGGGACCGATCGTCCAGGATAACATCCAAAAATTAGAAAACGCCTGTCCCGCACAGAGCAACCTACATTCCCCATAAGATCGTGGACACATAGGTATGGGCTATATAGCTGACGGTTCAAGTCAACAAGAAAACAGTCTAAAGCAATCTGAGTGTGATACAAGGAACACGCAGTCATGTCCGCCATGCAGTCTCACTGCATGGACATAGCCTGCAAGGAAGAGCTTAGTTAAACTTGCCCGACTGTGACAGATAATGACTTGGACCAAGAAACCATGGCAAGTGCAGCAAGACAGGGTCCAAAGGCATAAAATATATACCTGGAACCCAGGGACAACTCCATTGTCTAAAGTTTAGTCTCCAGCAAACAGTAATGAGAGGGGTATGTGAGGCACTATCCCGAATGGAGGCAAAGAACTGGAGCTCTTTGAAAGCAATACGATATCTTCACATCCTTCTGGGAAAGGCACATGTAGCTTAGTACTCAGGTCCTGCAGCCAATGGAGAGAGGTAGGTCCAGGCGGTGGAAGACGACGACTTGTGGTTTAGTGTTTTCCAGAACACCTCTCATCTTCCTCTTGATATTTTAAACTACAACCACTCCAGGATTGAGAAGCCGAAATTCTTTCTCGTTCTCATATTCCAGCAGCCAGTGGATAACAACGCCACGACACTGATTCAAATGAGTGTTAGCAAGCCCGTTTCCCACCAGATCACCACAATACAAGAGGAGGGCACTGGCTTGCACAGGTCCAAAAGTCTTGATCACCAGATTGTCCTTTAAGATCTAGCAGACGTTAGCCTGCAAAATCTCTCCACATTTTGTCTCAATTGTATATTCAGACTTAATTTTCCGCCTGGCCGGAGCTGGACTGTAACATAAATAGTAAGTAAGTAAGTAAGTAAATTTATTCAGGTATACACAATACAGTTACATAGAATTATCATACATAGCAGCATATGTGTAGAGAACCTAGGATAACCCAAAAAAGTCAGACAGAGTGACTTATTTCCATTGGGGGCATGTTGCCCTCCTTGAATATGTACTCATTGACCTGAGAGCGGTAATTCAGAAGTGTTCCTCCAGACACAGAGGCAAACGTACAGATCACCCACCATCACCAAACCACTGAACCGTTTAATACATTTATCAGCAATCGCTTTGTCAACAAAGGTAAGAAACCCACAAACCGAGAGCTTGCCGTGCCGGGAGGAAAGAACCTGTCCACTACTGCTCATAATAGAATTAACATCAATATTCCTAACATTACTGAAATATGTACACCCCACCGCTGGGATGTTTGCAAAGTCTCCTTCAATAAAAGGGGTGGAAGAATCAGGACAAGCAACAAGAACCAGTTGTTCAGTTGAGTCTGGCTCTGAGCCACTTATGAAACATGTCCATTGAGGGGTCGTCAGGAGAAGTCAGTAGAGGAACCAGGAGGGAGGTCGGCGCATTGACAGACATAACAAATACTGAAAGAAAAGGAGAATAGTAGTAATGCAGAAAGAAAAGGAAAACTAACAATTGACTGAAAAAAAAGAAATCGCTGCCCTGCCACCAGTCTCCACACCCACCAACCAAGGCAACAAGCAATGTTAACTTTCTCAGTGACCACCATCTCACCCTCCTAGCTAGGAAACAGCGTTAGGATGACTCACCCAGAACTAAGAGAGCATTTTAACATCAAGTGCCAGAGGTGCTAGCAGCATTCGTCTAGTAATATATGAGAGCGAGCTGGAAGGAGCACTGAGATCTAGTATACACAAGAAACCCTCAGTAAGAATTTAGTCAGCAGACAGCACTCAGATACACCACCTGATGATCCAATTCCTTTCAGGTGTTACAGTCTTACAGATCTCGACAGTGTAACTGACAAGAGAATAGGAAAAAGTAACAACGATCACTTCCTTAATTCCCAGGAGAATCTTACCAAATTGGTACAATTCCCTCTGCAAGCCAAATAAAGGAAAAGCTGCTCAAACCCAGCCACTACAATAAAGTGACTTGTAAAAAGGGAGCGGGGAAGGGGTCCAGTGGTAGTGACAAATATCCTGGGGTGAAGTTGGCTCCTGGTGGAGGGAGCCCTGGGGCGATGGAAGCTGGGATCCTGAGGTGAAGAATGGGCAGTAGGGTCCTGAAGCAGTTTAAAGTAGTGAAGGGAGGAGTGATGTAGTGGATGAAGGTGGGTTATGGTGGTGAAGGTACACACAGTAACACCACACTTGACCTACCCAGCAACACCGCCGCAAGTCATCCTTCTCCATGCATAAAGTCAACAACACCTGGATTTGGTTTTAGTAAAATTAATTTATTGTCAGCCTGGGATGGTTGTGATAGTTCTGAAGTGAGGAAAGTAGTGTGTGATAGTTCTGAAGTGAGGAAAGTAGTGTGTGATAGTTCTGAAGTGAGGAAAGTAGTGTGTGATAGTTCTGAAGTGAGGAAAGTAGTGTGTGATAGTTCTGAAGTGAGGAAAGTAGTGTGTGATAGTTCTGAAGTGAGGAAAGTAGTGTGTGATAGTTCTGACGTGAGGAGAGTAGTGTGTGATAGTTCTGACGTGAGGAGAGTAGTGTGTGATAGTTCTGAAGTGAGGAAAGTAGAGTGCGATAGTTCTGAAGTGAGGAAAGTAGTGTGTGATAGTTCTGAAGTGAGAAAAGTAGTGTGTGATATGAGAGAGGGAGGTGGTTCTTACCACCACCTGTTCTCTGCTGAGAGTTCTGGTTCTTACCACCACCTGTTCTCTGCTGAGAGTTCTGGTTCTTACCACCACCTGTTCTCTGCTGAGAGTTCTGGTTCTCACCACCACCTGTTCTCTGCTGAGAGTTCTGGTTCTTACCACCACCTGTTCTCTGCTGAGAGTTCTGGTTCTCACCACCACCTGTTCTCTGCTGTGAGTTCTGGTTCTCACAACCACCTGTTCTCTGCTGAGAGTTCTGGTTCTCACCACCACCTGTTCTCTGCTGAGAGTTCTGGTTCTCACCACCACCTGTTCTCTGCTGAGAGTTCTGGTTCTCACCACCACCTGTTCTCTGCTGAGAGTTCTGGTTCTCACCACCACCTGTTCTCTGCTGAGAGTTCTGGTTCTCACCACCACTGTTCTCTGCTGTGAGTTCTGGTTCTCACCACCAACTGTTCTCTGCTGAGAGTTCTGGTTCTCAGCACCACCTGTTCTCTGCTGAGAGTTCTGGTTCTCAGCACCACCTGTTCTCTGCTGAGAGTTCTGGTTCTCACCACCACCTGTTCTCTGCTGAGAGTTCTGGTTCTCACCACCACCTGTTCTCTGCTGAGAGTTCTGGTTCTCACCACCACCTGTTCTCTGCTGAGAGTTCTGGTTCTCACCACCAACTGTTCTCTGCTGAGAGTTCTGGTTCTCAGCACCACCTGTTCTCTGCTGAGAGTTCTGGTTCTCACCACCACCTGTTCTCTGCTGAGAGTTCTGGTTCTCACCACCACCTGTTCTCTGCTGAGAGTTCTGGTTCTCACCACCACTGTTCTCTGCTGAGAGTTCTGGTTCTCACCACCACCTGTTCTCTGCTGAGAGTTCTGGTTCTCACCACCACCTGTTCTCTGCTGAGAGTTCTGGTTCTCACCACCAACTGTTCTCTGCTGAGAGTTCTGGTTCTCAGCACCACCTGTTCTCTGCTGAGAGTTCTGGTTCTCACCACCACCTGTTCTCTGCTGAGAGTTCTGGTTCTCACCACCAACTGTTCTCTGCTGTGAGTTCTGGTTCTCACCACCACCTGTTCTCTGCTGAGAGTTCTGGTTCTCACCACCACCTGTTCTCTGCTGAGAGTTCTGGTTCTCCACCACCACCTGTTCTCTGCTGAGAGTTCTGGTTCTCACCACCACCTGTTCTCTGCTGAGAGTTCTGGTTCTCACCACCACCTGTTCTTTGCTGAGAGTTCTGGTTCTCACCACCACCTGTTCTCTGCTGAGAGTTCTGGTTCTCACCACCACCTGTTCTCTGCTGTGAGTTCTGGTTCTCACCACCACCTGTTCTTGCTGAGAGTTCTGGTTCTCACCACCACCTGTTCTCTGCTGTGAGTTCTGGTTCTCAGCACCACCTGTTCTCTGCTGAGAGTTCTGGTTCTCAGCACCACCTGTTCTCTGCTGAGAGTTCTGGTTCTCCACACACCTGTTTCTCTGCTGAGAGTTCTGGTTCTCACACCACCTGTTCTCTGCTGTGAGTTCTGGTTCTCACCACCACCTGTTCTCTGCTGAGAGTTCTGGTTCTCACCACCACCTGTTCTCTGCTGAGAGTTCTGGTTCTCACCACCACCTGTTCTCTGCTGAGAGTTCTGGTTCTCACCACCACCTGTTCTCTGCTGAGAGTTCTGGTTCTCACCACCACCTGTTCTCTGCTGAGAGTTCTGGTTCTCACCACCACCTGTTCTCTGCTGAGAGTTCTGGTTTCTCACCACCACCTGTTCTCTGCTGTGAGTTCTGGTTCTCACCACCACCTGTTCTCTGCTGAGAGTTCTGGTTCTCACCACCACCTGTTCTCTGCTGAGAGTTCTGGTTCTCACCACCACCTGTTCTCTGCTGAGAGTTCTGGTTCTCACCACCACCTGTTCTCTGCTGAGAGTTCTGGTTCTCACCACCACCTGTTCTCTGCTGAGAGTTCTGGTTCTCACCACCACCTGTTCTCTGCTGAGAGTTCTGGTTCTCACCACCACCTGTTCTCTGCTGTGAGTTCTGGTTCTCACCACCACCTGTTCTCTGCTGAGAGTTCTGGTTCTCACCACCACCTGTTCTCTGCTGAGAGTTCTGGTTCTCACCACCTGTTCTCTGCTGAGAGTTCTGGTTCTCACCACCTGTTCTCTGCTGTGAGTTCTGGTTCTCACCACCACCTGTTCTCTGCTGAGAGTTCTGGTTCTCACCACCACCTGTTCTCTGCTGAGAGTTCTGGTTCTCACCACCACCTGTTCTCTGCTGAGAGTTCTGGTTCTCACCACCACCTGTTCTCTGCTGAGAGTTCTGGTTCTCACCACCACCTGTTCTCTGCTGAGAGTTCTGGTTCTTACCACCACCTGTTCTCTGCTGAGAGTTCTGGTTCTCACCACCAACTGTTCTCTGCTGAGAGTTCTGGTTCTCACCACCACCTGTTCTCTGCTGAGAGTTCTGGTTCTCACCACCACCTGTTCTCTGCTGAGAGTTCTGGTTCTTACCACCACCTGTTCTCTGCTGAGAGTTCTGGTTCTCACCACCAACTGTTCTCTGCTGAGAGTTCTGGTTCTTACCACCACCTGTTCTCTGCTGAGAGTTCTGGTTCTCACCACCACCTGTTCTCTGCTGTGAGTTCTGGTTCTCACCACCACCTGTTCTCTGCTGAGAGTTCTGGTTCTCACCACCACCTGTTCTCTGCTGTGAGTTCTGGTTTCTCACCACCACCTGTTCTCTGCTGAGAGTTCTGGTTCTCACCACCACCTGTTCTCTGCTGAGAGTTCTGGTTCTCACCACCACCTGTTCTCTGCTGAGAGTTCTGGTTCTCACCACCACTGTTCTCTGCTGAGAGTTCTGGTTCTCACCACCACCTGTTCTCTGCTGAGAGTTCTGGTTCTCACCACCACCTGTTCTCTGCTGAGAGTTCTGGTTCTCACCACCACCTGTTCTCTGCTGTGAGTTCTGGTTCTCACCACCACCTGTTCTCTGCTGTGAGTTCTGGTTCTCACCACCACCTGTTCTCTGCTGAGAGTTCTGGTTCTCACCACCACCTGTTCTCTGCTGAGAGTTCTGGTTCTCACCACCACCTGTTCTCTGCTGAGAGTTCTGGTTCTCACCACCACCTGTTCTCTGCTGAGAGTTCTGGTTCTCACCACCACCTGTTCTCTGCTGAGAGTTCTGGTTCTTACCACCACCTGTTCTCTGCTGAGAGTTCTGGTTTCTCACCACCAACTGTTCTCTGCTGAGAGTTCTGGTTCTCACCACCACCTGTTCTCTGCTGAGAGTTCTGGTTCTCACCACCACCTGTTCTCTGCTGAGAGTTCTGGTTCTTACCACCACCTGTTCTCTGCTGAGAGTTCTGGTTCTCACCACCAACTGTTCTCTGCTGAGAGTTCTGGTTCTTACCACCACCTGTTCTCTGCTGAGAGTTCTGGTTCTCACCACCACCTGTTCTCTGCTGAGAGTTCTGGTTCTCACCACCACCTGTTCTCTGCTGAGAGTTCTGGTTCTCACCACCACCTGTTCTCCGCTGAGAGTTCTGGTTCCCACCACCTGTTCTCTGCTGAGAGTTCTGGTTTCTTACCACCACCTGTTCTCTGCTGAGGGTTCTGGTTCTCACCACCAACTGTTCTCTGCTGAGAGTTCTGGTTCTCACCACCACCTGTTCTCTGCTGAGAGTTCTGGTTCTCACCACCACCTGTTCTCTGCTGAGAGTTCTGGTTCTCACCATCTTCCGTCTCTTTATGGAATCTGTCTTTTAGTTTTGTCTTCCCAAAGTTTAAAGGAACTTCCATGGTGCCAGGAGAGCACTTCCCCCTGAGGTGGAGTTCAGGGTTTTATTCCCAGGGTGTCTTGGGATCCTTCACCTTCAGGGTATTATTCTCAGGGTGTACAGGGATCCTTCAGTATTCAGGGGTATTTTCCCAAAAGGGTTTTCCAGGTGTATTTCCCAGGGTTTTCCCAAGGGAATCCTTCACCCTTCAGGGGTATTTCCCAAAGGGTTTTCCCCAAGGGTGTATTCCCAGGGTTTTTCAGAGGGCACCTCATTACCCAAGGGTTTTCAGGGGTACTTCCCAAAGGTTTTCAGGGGTATTCCCAAACTTTCAGGGGTACTTCCCAGGTTTCAGGGGTATTCCCAAAAGTGTGACTCCTTCACCTCCAGGGTTTTCCCCAGGGGTAATCTCCTAAAGGGTTGATCAGAAGGGTATTCTCCAGGTTTTTGTCAGGGGTACTTCCAGGGGTAGTCAGGGGTACTCTCGCAGGTGTGGGACCCTTTCACAGGGCATTCAAGGGATCCTTCAAAGGTGTCCCAAGGGTTCCCTTCACAAACACTTCAAGGTGTATTCCCAGGTTTTCAAAAGAGAATTACCAAGATTTTTAGGAAGTTCTTCTCCCCAGACACTTTCAAACTTATTACCGCTTTTGTCAGGTTAAAAAGGGGTCATTTCACCAAGCAGTGTCAGAGAGTCACTTCACCAACAGTGTCAGGAGAGTCACTTCACAAGCAGTGTCAGGAGAGTCACTTCACCAAGCAGTGTCAGAGAGTCACTTCACCAAGCAGTGTCAGGAGAGTCACTTCACCAGCTGTCAGGAGAGTACTTCACCAACAGTGTCAGGAGAGTCACTTCACCAACAGTGTCAGGAGAGTCACTTCCCCAAAGCAGTGTAGGAGTCACTTCACCAAGCAGTGTCAGGAGAGTCACTTCACCAAACAGTGTCAGGAGAGTCACTTCACCAAGCAGTGTCAGGAGAGTCACTTCACCAAGCAGTGTCAGGAGAGTCACTTCCAAGCAGTGTCAGGAGAGTCACTTCACCAAGCAGTGTTCAGGAGAGTCACTTCACCAACAGTGTCAGGAGAGTCACTTCACCAAGCAGTGTCATGGAGAGTCACTTCACCAAACAGTAGTTCACACGTGTAGAGAGTCACTTCACCAAGCAGTGTCTAGAGTGATTCACCAAGCATGTTCAGAGAGTCACTTCACCAAGCAGTGTCAGGAGAGTCACTTCACCAAGCGTGTAGGAGAGTCATTCCACCAAGCAGTGTCGGAGAGTCACCACCAGCAGTTCAGGAGAGTTCACTTTCACCAACAGTGTCAGGAGAGTCTTCACCACGCAGTGTTCTGGAGAGTCATTCACCAAGCAGTGTCAGGTTGGTTCATTCCCCAAACCACTGTGTCTGGAGAGTCTTTCACCAACCTGTTCTCTGCGAGATTTCGGTTCTTCACCAAGCTGTGTCGGAGAGTTCTTTCTACCATCTTCGCTTTTGTAGGAAGTCTTCTTTATTCATCCCATATGCAGTGTAAAAGGAGAGTCATTCACCATGGAGGTTTTCAGGGGTATTCACCAAGCGTGTCAGGGTTTATCTCTTCAGGTAATCTGTCAGGGTATCACTCTCACTCAGGTGTCAGGGTTCTATCTTCACCAGGGTGAACTCTCTCAGGGGATCACTTCACCGGTGTTCTCAGGGTGTACTTCTCAGGGTGTAGAGAGTCTCTTCACAAATCCTGTCAGGGTGTCTCTTCATTTCCTCAGCGTGTGTCTCGAGCAGGTGTATTTTCCCCAGGGTGTTCTCAGGCGATCTTTTCAGGGTGTACTTCCAGGGTTTTCAGGGTGTACTCTCTCATGCAGTGTCAGGGTGTATTCTCCAGCCTGTCAGGTGATCCTCAGGGTGATCTTCACTATCTTGTCGGGGTGATCTCTTCACCAGGGTGATCCTCCAGGTGTCAGGGTGTACTCTCCCCAGGTGTCAAAGGGTGAGTCTCTTCAGGAGTGTTGTCAGGGTGTATTCTCCAGGGTGTTGTCAGGAGGTACTCTCACCAGTGTTCTCTTCAGGGTAGTCTTCACAAGGTGTATCTTAGGTGTATTTTATGTATCTTTCTTATCTCTTCAGGTTCCTGGGGATGATTAGAGTTATTTACGATTTAGATGTGTTTTCTGGGGGAAAAGTCAACTTTAAACCCCAGCAGTGGTTAAACCCCAGGAGTCACTTCACCAAGCAGTGTCAGAAGAGTCACTTCACCAAGCAGTGTCAGGAGAGTCACTTCACCAAGCAGTGTCAGGAGAGTCACTTCACCAAGCAGTGTCAGGAGAGTCACTTCACCAAGCAGTGTCAGGAGAGTCACTTCACCAGTGTCAGGAGAGTCACTTCATCAAGCAGTGTCAGGAGAGTCACTTCACCAAGCAGTGTCAGGAGAGTCACTTCACCAAGCAGTGTCAGGAGTCACTTCACCAAGCAGTGTCAGGAGAGTCACTTCACCAAGCAGTGTCAGGAGAGTCACTTCACCAAGCAGTGTCAGGAGAGTCACTTCACCAAGCAGTGTCAGAAGAGTCACTTCACCAAGCAGTGTCAGGAGAGTCACTTCACCAAGCAGTGTCAGGAGAGTCACTTCCAAACAGTGTCAGGAGAGTCACTTCACCAAGCAGTGTCAGGAGAGTCACTTCACCAAGCAGTGTCAGGAGTCACTTCACCAAGCAGTGTCAGAGAGTCACTTCACCAAAGCAGTGTCAGAGAGTCACTTCACCAAGCAGTGTCAGAAGAGTCACTTCACCAAGCAGTGTCAGGAGAGTCACTTCCCAAGCAGTGTCAGGAGAGTCACTTCACCAAGCAGTGTCAGGAGAGTCACTTCACCAAGCAGTGTCAGGAGAGTCACTTCACCAAGCAGTGTCAGGAGAGTCACTTCACCAAGCAGTGTCAGGAGAGTCACTTCACCAAGCAGTGTCAGGAGAGTCACTTCACCAAAGCAGTGTCGGAGAGTCACTTCACCAAGCAGTGTCAGAAGAGTCACTTCACCAAGCAGTGTCAGGAGAGTCACTTCACCAAGCAGTGTCAGGAGAGTCACTTCACCAAGCAGTGTCAGGAGAGTCACTTCACCAAGCAGTGGTCAGAAGAGTCACTTCACCAAGCAGTGTCAGGAGAGTCACTTCACCAAGCAGTGTCAGGAGAGTCACTTCACCAAACAGTGTCAGGAGAGTCACTTCACCAAACAGTGTCAGGAGAGTCACTTCACCAAGCAGTGTTAGGAGAGTCACTTCACCAAGCAGTGTCAGGAGAGTCACTTCACCAAACAGTGTCAGGAGAGTCACTTCACCAAGCAGTGTCAGGAGAGTCACTTCACCAAGCAGTGTCAGGAGAGTCACTTCACCAGTGTCAGGAGAGTCACTTTACCAAGCAGTGTCAGGAGAGTCACTTCACCAAGCAGTGTCAGGAGAGTCACTTCACCAAGCAGTGTCAGGAGAGTCACTTCACCAAACAGTGTCAGGAGAGTCACTTCACCAAGCAGTGTCAGGAGAGTCACTTCACCAAGCAGTGTCAGGAGAGTCACTTCACAAGCAGTGTCAGGAGAGTCACTTCACCAAGCAGTGTCAGGAGAGTCACTTCACCAAGCAGTGTCAGGAGAGTCACTTCACCAAGCAGTGTCAGGAGAGTCACTTCACCAAGCAGTGTCGGGAAAGAGTCACTTCACCAAGCAGTGTCAGGAGAGTCACTTCACCAACAGTGTCAGAGAGTCACTTCACCAAGCAGTGTCAGGAGAGTCACTTCACCAAGCAGTGTCAGGAGATGTCACTTCACCAAGCAGTGTCAGGAGAGTCACTTCACCAAGCAGTGTCAGGAGTGTCACTTCACCAAGCAGTGTCAGGAGGTCACTTCACCAAGCAGTGTCAGGAGAGTCACTTCACCAAGCAGTGTCAGGGAGTCCTTCACCAAGCAGTGTCAGGAGAGTCACTTCACCAAGCAGTGTCAGGAGGTCACTTCACCAAGCAGTGCAGGAGAGTCACTTCACCAGTGTCGGAGAGTCACTTCATCAAGCAGGTCGGGAAGAGTCACTTCACCAAACATGTCAGGAGAGTCACTTCACCAAGCAGTGTCAGGGATTCACTTCACCAAGCAGTGTCGGAGGGGTCACTTCACCAAGCAGTGTCAGGAGGAGTCACTTCACCAAGCAGGTCAGGAGAGTCACTTCACCAAGCATTGTCAGGAGAGTCACTCCCCAAGCAGTGTCGGGAGAGTCACTTCACAAGCAGTGTCAGGAGGTCACTTCACCAAGCAGTGTCGAGAGTCACTTCACCAAGCAGTGTCAGAAGAGTCACTTCACCAAGCAGTGCAGGAGAGTCACTTCACCAAGCAGTGTCAGGGAGTCACTTCCCCAAGCAGTGTCAGGAGGTCACTTCACCAAGCAGTGTCAGGAGAGTCACTTCACCAAGCGTTCAGGAGAGTCACTTCACCAAGCAGTGTCAGAAGAGTCCCCTTTCACCAAGCATGTCAGGAAGAGTCACTTCACCAAGCAGTGTCAGAAGAGTCATTTCACCAAGCAGTGCAGAGGAGTCACTTCCCCAAAAGCAGTTGTCAGGAGAGTCACTTCCCCAAGCAGTGTCAGAAAGTCACTTTCACAAGCAGTGTCAGGGAGTCCTTACCAAGCGTTCAGGAGAGCCCACTTCCCCAAGCAGTGTCAGGAGAGTCACTTCACCAAGCGTGTCAGGAGAGTCACTTCAACCAAGCAGTGTCAGGAGAGTCACTTCACCAAGCAGTGTCAGGAGAGTCATTCACCAAGCAGTGTCAGGAGAGTCACTTCACCAAGCAGTGTCAGAAGAGTCACTTCACCAAGCAGTGTCAGGAGAGTCACTTCACCAAACAGTGTCAGAAGAGTCACTTCACCAAGCAGTGTCAGAAGAGTCACTTCACCAAGCAGTGTCAGAAGAGTCACTTCACCAAGCAGTGTCAGGAGAGTCACTTCACCAAACAGTGTCAGGAGAGTCACTTCACCTACCTGACTCTCCAACATTCTTGAATATTCCTGTGTCTTGGTGATCAATTTATTAAAACTCCTCATTATTATAAATCAGTCATCATAATTATTGTAAATCATCATATGTGCTACATTTAATGTAATTATATTTGTAGTGATGACTGCTCAGTTACTTGAAGGTTAATTAAGTACCTCAGACCTTGACAACTTTCACACTGTGATACAAGTTTAATGTTCCGTGTTAGTTCAACTTAACATAAACTGATCTGTCTTCGCTACCTAAAATGTCGGTGCTATTGTACCATGGCTTATTGTACCATGGTTTATTGTACCATGGCTTATTATACCATGGTTTATTTTACCATGGTTTATTGTACCACGGTTTACTTTACCATCGTTTATTGTACCATGGTTTATTATACCATGGTTTATTTTACCATGGTTCATTGTTACATGATTTATTGTACTAAGGCTTATTGTACCATGGCTTGAACTGGCTTACCTGACAAGGCATGCTACACTCGATCATTTGTTAGTAACGATACACCCCAACACTCCACCATCAGTCTAGTCTCCAAGACTCCACCAGGGTCTACCCACCTCCAAGACTCCACCAGGGTCTACCCACCTCCAAGACTCCACCAGGGTCTACCCACCTCCAAGACTCCACCAGGGTCTACCCACCTCCAAGACTCCACCAGGGTCTACCCACCTCCAAGACTCCACCAGGGTCTACCCACCTCCAAGACTCCACCAGGGTCTACCCACCTCCAAGACTCCACCAGGGTCTACCCACCTCCAAGACTCCACCAGGGTCTACCCACCTCCAAGACTCCACCAGGGTTACCACCTCCAAGACTCCACCAGGGTCTACCCACCTCCAAGAACTCCACCAGGGTCTACCCACCTCCAAGACTCACCAGGGTTCTACCCACCTCCAAGACTCCACCAGGGTCTACCCACCTCCAAGACTCCACCAGGGTCTACCCACCTCCAAGACTCCACCAGGGTCTACCCACCTCCAAGACTCCACCAGGTCTACCACCTCCAAGACTCCACCAGGGTTTTCCCCCCTAAAAGACTCAAGGTTTAACCCCCCCCCCCAAAAGGGGACTAACCGGGGTTTCCCCCACCCCCAAGACTCCCCCAGGGTTTACCCCCCAAGCCCTCCCCCAGGGTCTACCCCCCCTCAACACTCCACCATCCGTTTAGTCTCCAAGACCCCACTAGGGTCTACCACCCCCCAAAACCCCCCCATAAAAACAGGCCCAAGACAAAAGAAAAACCATGACAAAAACAACTGGAAAGTGCCGGGTGTTCATTTTCTGGGCCCCAAAACACAAGAACCGGGGACAAAACCACAAAGTGCCGTGTTTAATAAGTAGATTCAAGGAAAGCGGGGGTCTTTTTTATTTGGATTTCTTTTACAGGATAAAGCTGCCCCCCAAGGGGAAAGGGGGGAAAAACCTCTTCCTTGGATAAAAACCTGACTGCCTGACTTCCCCCAGGGGTAAAGGGGACCCTCCCCTCAAACGGGTTTAGCGCCCCCCCGTAAATTGTTTAAAGTGTAACCCATCAAACCCATGAATGAGAAGACATTTCGCCCAAGGGAAAAACATCAGAAATTTAAACATCTTACATCCCCCCCCCGCCCCTTCCCCCCAAATTATCTACATTATTTATTATCTAAACTAAAGTAAAATGATAAACTACTGGGCGAAAGTTTCCAAAAACCACCAAATTTTCGAATGTGAGAGTTATTAACATATCTAAAGGTATATTCTCCCAATGATATAGATTTTTAAAAATTTTTTTAAAATTTATATATATATATATATAAATATTATAAAATATTTTTATATTTTAAAAATATATATATGCGTACCTTGTTAAGGTTCGTAGGTTCGAGTCCCCTTTCCCAGCCAAAAGATCGTGTTTGTTTTATTTTTTCGCAGCCTAGCGAATCCTTTGGGCATTGTTAAAATCTTAGAAAGGGCCCTGATGCATGCAGGGGATGAGATAAAAAAGTTTAAAGCCTTCCCCCCTGAAAGCTGGTTTCCCTTGGATCAAAGTGAAAGCAATGAAAACCGCCAAGGTTTTTGGTCCGGGGTTTTAGGGGTAGTTTGGGTTTAAAAGCAGGGCGTACCTTTTTCCAAAGGGTTTTTTAGGTTCGACCCCCCCTTTTAAAGCCGAGATCAGTTTTTTTGTGTATATTTCGCATGCTTTCGCGTTTTCCTTGATTGTTCAAACCCTTCTAGTAAGGCGATGCTGCAGGGGATGAGATGAAAAGTAAAGCCTTTGCGGATGATACTAGGATCTGCATGAGGCTGTCATCTGCTGAGGACGCGGTTAACCTCCAAGAAGATATAAACAAAGTTTTCCAGTGGGCAACGGTAAACAATATGATGTTCAATGAGGACAAATTCCAACTACTCCGTTATGGAAAACGGGGAGGAGATAAAAAATAAAACAGAGTATACTACTGACTCCGGCCATACAATAGAGCGGAAAATAATGTAAGGGACCTGGGAGTAGTAATGTCTGAGGATCTCACTTTCAAGGATCACAAAGTGCCCACGATCGCACGTGCAAAGAAATGATAGGATGGATAATGAGAACTTTCAAAACGAGAGATGCCAAGCCCATGATGATCCTTTTCAAATCACTTGTTCTCTCTAGGCTGGAATACTGCTGTACATTAACATCCCCATACAAAGCAGGTGAAAATCGAGATCTAGAGAGTGTACAGAGATCCTTTACTGCACGTAAAAGTTCTGTCAAGCCCCTTTTAACTACTGGGAACGCTTGAAAGCACTTGCTTGTACTCTTTGGGAAAACGCAGGAGGGAGAGATTATCATAATCTAACCTTGGAAAATCTTGGAAGGAATGCCCCAAATCTGCACACAGAAATCACCCCCTACGAAAGAAAAAAGACTGGGCAGGCGATGCAAAATGCCCCAATAAAAGTAGGGGCGCCATTGGTACACTAAGAGAAAACACCATAATGTCCGGGGCCCAAAACTGTTCAACAGCCTCCCATCAAGCATTAGGGGAATTGCCAATAAACCCCTGGCTGCCTTCAAGAGAGAGCTGGACAGATACCTAAAGTCAGTGCCGGATCAGCCGGGCTGTGGCTCGTACATCGGACTGCGTGCGGCCAGCAGTAACAGCCTAGTTGATCAGGCCCTAAATCCATCGGGAGGCCTGGTCGTGGCCGGGCCGCGGGGGCGTTGATCCCCGGAATAACCTCCAGGTAACCTCCAGGTAACCTCCCTGAAAGCTGGCTGCCTTGGATCAAACGTGTAGCGGATGCTACACGCCAAGGTATTGGTCCGTGTGGGTAGATTGGTTAAAGCACTGGGGTCCTTGTCCTAAGGTTCGTAGGTTCGAGTCTCCTTCAGCCAGAGATCATGTTTGTGGTATATTTCGCATGCTCTCGCGAATTCCTTGCATAATATATATGTACATTATATATATTTATATATATATATATATTATATTATATATAATATATACACATGTTTGGTATATTTTCAAATAGTATTACACATGAAGAAGGACGTGAGAGAAACATCGAAGAGGAGAGAAAAATTTCACCAACGAAAAGACAAACTACGAAGGTAAGAGAATTAGGAAAAATTTTGGGTTGACAACATTTACACACACGTACAGTACAACACACACGTACACGCACACGTACACACGTATATACACACAGGCACGGGGAAAAGTTTTCTCATTCAATTAGTAATTCTACAATGACCTTTTTACCCAAAGATGCACAGAGGTCATTAATTATAGTAATATTCAGTTGAACATAATTATACTGAAAGATAAACATTCACTAGTTTATAACTGCCCCCAGAAACATTTACACACTGCCAGGTATATTTGGCAGTAATATACCTCCTTTCCAGACACACTGCCGGTATTATCTAGCAGTATATACCTCCCTCCCAGACACACAGCCAGGTATATATCTTGGCAGTATTTTACCTCCTTCCAAGACACACTGCCAGGTATATATCTGGCAGTATATACCTCCTTCCCCGACACACTGCCAGGTATATACTGGGGATTACATTTCCTCCTTCCCAGACACACTGCCAGGTATATTTTCTGGCAGTATATACCTCCTTCCCCGACACACTGCCAGGTTTTATATCTAGCAGTATATACCTCCCTCCCAGACACACAGCCAGGTTTTATATCTGGCAGTATATACCCCTTCCAGACACACTGCCGGTATTATCTGGCAGTATTACCTCCCTTTCCCAGACACGCTGCCAGGTATATATCTAGCGTATATACCTCCCTCCCAGAACACACAGCCAGGTATAATCTGGCAGTTTTATACCTCCTTCCAAGACACACTGCCAGGTAAAATATCTAGCAGTTTTTATACCCCCCTCCCAGACAAAACTGCCAGGTTATATCTGGCAGTATATACCTCCTTCCCAGACACACTGCCCGGGTATATATCTGGCATTACATACCTCCTTCCCAGACACACTGCCAGGTATTATCTAGCAGTATATACCTCCTTCCCAGACACACTGCCAGGTATTATCTGGCATTACATTTCCTCCTTCCCAGACACATGCCAGGTATAATCTAGCAGTATATACCCCCCTCCCAGACACACTGCCAGGTATATATCTAGCAGTATATTACCTCCCTCCCAGACACACAGGGCCCGGGATATATTGGCAGTATTTACCTCCCTTTCCCAAACACACTGCCAGGTATATATCTAGCAGTATATACCTCCCTCCCAGACACACAGCCAGGTATATATCTGGCAGTATATACCTCCTTCCAAGACACACTGCCTGGTATATATCTGGCATTACATACCTCCTTCCCAGACACACTGCCAGGTATATATCTAGCAGTATATACCTCCCAGACACACAGCCAGGTATATATCTGGCGTATATACCCCCCTTCCAAGACACACTGCCAGGTATATATCTGGCATTACATACCTCCTTCCCAGACACACTGCCAGGTATATATTTGGCAGTATATACCTCCTTCCCAGACACACTGCCAGGTATATATCTAGCAGTATATACCTCCCTCCCAGACACACAGCCAGGTATATATCTGGCAGTAATATCCTCTTCCAAGACACACTGCCAGGTATATATCGGAGTATATACCTCCTTCCCAGACACACTGCCAGGTATATATCTAGCAGTATATACCTCCCTCCCAGACACACAGCCAGGTATATATCTGGCAGTATATACCTCCTTCCAAGACACACAGCCAGGTATATATCTAGCGTATATACCTCCTTCCCGACACCCCTGCCAGGTATATATCTGGCAGTATATACCTCCTTCCCAGACACACTGCCTGGTATATATCTGGCATTACATACCTCCTTCCCAGACACACAGCCAGGTATATATCTGGCAGTATATACCTCCTTCCAAGACACACTGCCAGGTATATATCTGGCAGTATATACCTCCTTCCAAGACAAAACTGCCAGGTATATATCTGGCAGTATATTTCCTCTTCCCAAACACTGCCAGGTATATATCTGGCATCACATACCTCCTTCCCAGACACACAGCCAGGTATATATCTGGCAGTATATACCCCCTTCCAAGACACACTGCCAGGTATATATCTGGCAGTATATACCTCCTTCCAAGACACACTGCCAGGTATATATCTGGCAGTATATACCTCCTTCCCAGACACACTGCCAGGTATATATCTGGCAGTATATACCCCCTTCCCAAAACACGGCCAGGTATATATCTGGCGTATATACCTCCTTCCCCGACACACGGCCAGGTATATATCTGGCAGTATATACCTCCTTCCCAGACACACGGCCAGGTATATATCTGGCAATACATACCTCCTTCCCAGACACACTGCAAGGTATATATCTGGCAGTATATACCTCCTTCCCAGACACACTGCCAGGTATATATCTGGCAGTATATACCTCCTTCCAAGACACACTGCCAGGTATATATCTGGCAGTTCATACCTTCCTCCCAGACACACTGCCAGGTATATATCTGGCAGTATATACCTCCTTCCCAGACACACTGCCAGGTATATATCTGGAAGTACACGCCTTCCCAGACACACTGCCAGGTATATATCTGGCAATACATACCTCCTTCCCAGACACACTGCAAGGTATATATCTGGCAGTATATACCTCCTTCCCAAACACACTGCAAGGTATATATCTCGCAGTATATACCTCCCTCCCAGACACGCTGCCAGGTATATATCTAGCAGTATATACCTCCCTCCCAGACACACTGCCAGGCATATATCTAGCAGTATACACCTCCCTCCCAGATACACTGCCAGGTATATATCTAGAAGTGTATACCTCCATCCCAGACACACTGCCAGGTATATATTTAGCAGTATATACCTCCATCCTAGACAAACTGCCAGGTATACATCTAGCAGTATATACCTCCCTCTCAGACACACTGCGAGAACCTTGCTGGAGAGTATCCTTCTCTACCCACCCACCAGTGCCACTACAACCCACCACCACCCACCAGTTCCCCTACAACCACCACCACCCACCAGTGCCACACAACCCACCACCACCCACAGTGCCACTACAACCCACCACCACCCACCAGTTCCCCTACAACCCACCACCACCCACCAGTGCCACTACAACCCACCACCACCCACCAGTGCCGCTACAACCCACCACCACCCACCAGTGCCGCTACAACCCACCACCACCCACCAGTGCCGCTACAACCCACCACCACCCACCAGTGCCGCTACAACCCACACCAACCCACCAGTGCTGCTACAACCCACCACCACCCAATAGTGCTGCTACAACCCACCACCACCCACCATTGCCAACAACAACCCACCACCACCCACCATTGCCACTACAACCCACCACCACCCACCCAGTGCCACTACAACCCACCACCACCCACCAGTGCCGCTACAACTCACCACCACCCACCAGTGCCGCTACAACCCACACCAGCCACAGTGACACTACAACCCACCACCACCGTCCAGTGCTGCTACAACCTACCACCACCCACCAGTGCCACTACAACCCACCACCACCCACCAGTGCCGCTACAACCCACCAGTGCTACTACAACCCACCACCACCCACCAGTGCCACTACAACCCACACCCACCAGTGGCACTACAACCCATCACCCACCAGTGCCACTACAACCCACCACCACCACACCAGTGCTGCTACAACCCACCACCACCCCACAGTGCCGGTACAACTCACCATCACCCACCAGTGCCACTACGACCCACCACCACCCACCAGTGCCTCTACAACCCACCACCACCCACCAGTGCCGCTACAACCCACCACCGGCCACCTGTGCCGGTACAACCCACCACCACCCACCAGTGTCGCTATAGCCTACCACCACCCACCAGTGCCGCTACAACCCACCACCACCCACCAGCGCCGCTACAACCCACCACTACCCACCAGTGCCGTTACAACACACCACTACCCACCAGTGCCGCTACAACCCACCACCACCCACCAGTGCCGCTACAACCCACCACAACCCACCAGTGCCGCTACAACCCACCACACACCAACCAGTGTTTCTATAAACCACCACCTCCCACCAGTGCCACCACAATTCACCCACAACAGCGACACCACAACCCACCACTCAACAGCGACCCACCACAACCCACCCCACAACAGCGACCCACCACAACACACCGCTCAACAGGGACCCACCACAACCCACCCTCAACAGGGACCCACCACAACCCACCCCTCAACAGTGACCCACCACAACCCACCCCTCAACAGGGACCCACCACCAACAGCGACCCACCACAACCCACCCCTCAACAGCGACCCACCACACCCACCCCACAACACCGACCCACACAACCCACCCCACAACACCGACCCACCACAACCCACCCCACAAACAGCGACCCACCACAACCCACCCCACAACAGCGACCCACCACAACCCACCCCACAACAGCGACCCACTACATCCCCCCCACAACAGCGACCCACCACAACCCACTCCACAGCTACCCACCACATCCCACCCCACAACAGCGACCCCCCACATCGCACCCCACTACAGTGACCCACCACAGCCTACCCCACAACAGCGACCCACCACATCCCACCCCACAACAGCGACCCATCACAACCCACCCCACAACAGCGACCCACCACAACCCACCCCACAACAGCGACCCACCACAACCCACCCCACAACAGCGACCCACTACATCCCACCCCACAACAGCGACCCACCACAACCCACCCCTAAACAGCGACCCACCACAACCCACCCCACAACAGCGACCCACCACAACCCACCCACAACAGCGACCCACCACAACCCACCCACACACAGCGACCCACCACAACCCACCCCACAACAGCGACCCACCACAACCCACCCACACAACAGCGACCCACCACAACCACCCCCCAACAGCGACCCACCACATCCCACCCCACAACAGCGACCCACCATATCCCACCCCCACAACAGCGACCCACCACAACCCACCCTTCAACAGCGACCCACCACATCCCATCCCACAACAGCGACCCACCACGACCCACCCCACAACAGCGACCCCCACAACCCACCCCACAACAGCGACCCCACCAAACCCACCCCACAACAACGACCCAGCACAACCCACCCCACAACAGCGACCCACCACAAACCACCCCACAACGACCCAGCACAACCCACCCCACAACAGCGACCCACCCAACCCACCCCACAACAACGACCCACCACAACCCACCCCACAACAACGACCCACCACAACCCACCACATCCCACCCCACACAGCGACCCACCACAACCCACCCCACAACAACGCCCCAGCACAAACCCACCCCACAACAGCGACCCACCACAACCCACCCCACAACAGCGACCCACCACAACCCACCCCACAACAGCGACCCACCACAACCCACCCCACAACATCGACCCACCACAACCCACCCCACAACAGCGACCCACCACAACCCACCCCACAACAGCGACCCACCACAACCCACCCCACAACAGCGACCCACCACAACCCCCCTCAACAGCGACCCACCACAACCCACCCACAACATCGACCCACACACACCCACCTCACAACAGTGATCCACCACAACCCACCCCACAACAGCGACCACCACAACCCACCCCACAACAGCGACCCACCACAACCCACCTCAACAGTGACCCACCACAACCCACCTCACAACAGTGATCCACCACAACCCACCCACAACAGCGACCCACCACAACCCACCCCACAACAGCGACCCACCACAACCCACCCCACAACAGCGACCACACACAACCCACCCACAACAGCGACCCACCACAACCCCCCTCAACAGTGACCCACCCAACCCACCTCACAACAGTGATCCACCACAACCCACCCCACAACAGCAACCCACCACAACCCACCCCACAACAGCGACCCACCACCACATAACGTCACTGGCTCACCCAGAGTAAGCTACAGTTACAGCAACATTCCTGAGCCGTGAGGCAAGACTTGCCCAGGTGCCCAGACTACCACCAACCTCCCCACCCATTACCTAGTACAACCAGCGCTCACTTACTACACAGCTACAATACTCATCTACAGAAGAAAACAGCGAGGTTTTTATAAATAATAAATAATAATAATAATAATACTTATACTAGTAAACATGTACAAGGTACACAGTCCTAGTTGACATCACTGACAGACTACACAGAAAGCCGCTTGTTATGCACAGCATTTCTGGCAAATTAAGTAAAAAAATTTCCCCCAGGATGCGACCCACACCAGTCTACTAACACCCAGATACCCATTTTACTGCAGGGTGATCGGGGACAGGTGTCTTAAGGAAGAACGTTCTAATATTTCCACCCGTACCGTGGATCGAACCATGGTCCTCAATGTGTGAACTGAGTGCGCTAACAACCGAGCAAAGATACAAGTAATGCAGGTTTCCACATATTTTCGACAGGTAACAGTTTTTGTGCTCAATACAGATCGCAAGAGTAAATGTTTCCTTTATTGGAGATTTATCAGTGTAAATGTACAAAATTATCCATCTTATTTATCAGTGTAAATGTACAAAATTATCCATCTTATTTATCAGTGTAAATGTACAAAATTATCCATCTTATTTATCAGTGTAAATGTACAAAATTATCCATCTTATTTATCAGTGTAAATGTACAAAATTATCCATCTTATTTATCAGTGTTAAATGTACAAAATTATCCATCTTATTTATCAGTGTAAATGTACAAATTATCCATCTTATTTATCAGTGTAAATGTACAAAATTATCCATCTTATTTATCAATGTAAATGTACAAAATTATCCATCTTATTTATCAGTGTAAATGTACAATATTATCCATCTTATTTATCAGTGTAAATGTGCAAAATTATCCATCTTATTTATCAATGTAAATGTACAAAATATTATCCATCTTATTTATCAGTGTAAATGTACAAAATTATCCATCTTATTTATCAGTGTAAATGTGCAAAATTATCCATCTTATTTATCAATGTAAATGTACAAAATTATCCATCTTATTTATCAGTGTAAATGTACAAAATTATCCATCTTATTTATCAGTGTAAATGTACAAAATTATCCATCTTATTTATCGGTGTAAATGTACAAAATTATCCATCTTATTTATCAGTGTAAATGTACAAAATTATCCATCTTATTTATCAGTGTAAATGTACAAAATTATCCATCTTATTTATCAGTGTAAATGTACAAAATTATCCATCTTATTTATCGGTGTAAATGTACAAAATTATCCATCTTATTTATCGATGTAAATGTACAAAATTATCCATCTTATTTATCGGTGTAAATGTACAAAATTATCCATCTTATTTATCAGTGTAAATGTACAAAATTATCCATCTAATTTATCGGTGTAAATGTACAAAATTATCCATCTTATTTATCAGTGTAAATGTACAAAATTATCCATCTTATTTATCAGTGTAAATGTACAAAATTATCCATCTTATTTATCAGTGTAAATGTACAAAATTATCCATCTTATTTATCGGTGTAAATGTACAAATTATCCATCTTATTTATCGGTGTAAATGTACAAAATTATCCATCTTATTTATCGGTGTAAATGTACAAAATTATCCATCTTATTTATCGGTGTAAATGTACAAAATTATCCATCTTATTTATCAGTGTAAATGTACAAAATTATCCATCTTATTTATCAGTGTAAATGTACAAAATTATCCATCTTATTTATCGGTGTAAATGTACAAAATTATCCATCTTATTTAGCAGTGTAAATGTACAAAATTATCCATCTTATTTATCGGTGTAAATGTACAAAATTATCCATCTTATTTATTGCCGACCTAGAAAATGTACAGAGAACTTTCACGACGCGCATAACGGAGATAAAACACCTCAATTACTGGGAGCGCTTGAGGTTCCTGAACCTGTATTCCCTGGAACGCAGGCGGGAGAGATACATGATTATATACACCTGGAAAATCCTAGAGGGACTAGTACCGAACTTGCACACGAAAATCACTCACTACGAAAGCAAAAGACTTGGCAGACGATGCACCATCCCCCCAATGAAAAGCAGGGGTGTCACTAGCGCGTTAAGAGACCATACAATAAGTGTCAGGGGCCCGAGACTGTTCAACTGCCTCCCAGCATACATAAGAGGGATTACCAACAGACCCCTGGCAGTCTTCAAGCTGGCACTGGACAAGCACCTAAAGTCAGTTCCTGACCAGCAGGGCTGTGGCTCGTACGTTGGATTGCGTGCAGCCAGCAGCAACAGCCTGGTTGATCAGGCGCTGATCCACCAGGAGGCCTGGTCACAGACCGGGCCGCGGGGGCGTTGACCCCCGAAACTCTCTCCAGGTAAACTCCAGGTAAACAAGTGTAAATGTACAAAATTATCCATCTTATTTATCAGTGTAAATGTACAAAATTATCCATCTTATTTATCAGTGTAAATGTACAAAATTATCCATCTTATTTATCAGTGTAAATGTAAAAATTATCCATCTTATTTATCAGTGTAAATGTACAAAAATTATCCATCTTATTTATCAGTGTAATGTACAAAATTATCCATCTTATTTATCAGTGTAAATGTACAAAATTATCCATTTTATTTATCAGTGTAAATGTACAAAATTATCCTCTTATTTATCAGTGTAAATGTACAAAATTATCCATCTTATTTATCGGTGTAAATGTACAAAATTATCCATCTTATTTTATCAGTGTAAATGTACAAAATTATCCATCTTATTTATCAGTGTAAATGTACAAAATTATCCATCTTATTTATCAGTGTAAATGTACAAAATATATCCATCTTATTTATCAGTGTAAATGTACAAAATTATCCATCTTATTTATCAGTGTAAATGTACAAAATTATCCATCTTATTTTCAGTGTAAATGTACAAAATTATCCATCTTATTTATCGGTGTAAATGTACAAAATTATCCATCTTATTTATCAGTGTAAATGTACAAAATTATCCATCTTATTTATCAGTGTAAATGTACAAAATTATCCATCTTATTATCAGTGTAAATGTACAAAATTATCCATCTTATTTATCAGTGTAAATGTACAAAATTATCCATCTTATTTATCAGTGTAAATGTACAAAATTATCCATCTTATTTCAAAAACTGTACGTGGTAGTTAGTATGTGTTTATTATATATATATTATATTATACTATATATATATATATATATATATATATATATTTATAATATATATATATATATATACAATATCGTGCTGAATAGGGAAAACTTGCGATTTTAGCTTAAATAGCAACGCTGCTCTTGCCGAATAAGACAAGCGAAAGTCTGTCCATGCAATAATTTCGCAAATATGACTGTGAACCTAAAAAAAAATGTATTTCATTGTGTTTTTTTATTATGTAATTATAAACTTGTATAAAATATATTTAGTTGGATTAGGCTAAATTAAACTGCGCTTGTTACAATAAGGTTAGGCAAGTTTACGAAGGTTCTTTTGGTACGATATCATTAATTTTGATTTTAACATACATAAAAATATATCTTTAAATGTATAAGAGAAAATTTTAGAAGGGACTTAATTTTAAATGAGTTATAATAATAATAATAATAATAATAATAATAATAATAATAATAATAATATTAATAATAATAATATCTTTATTTGTACAGGCACATGCACAAGGTATACAGTCCTAGCTGACATCAGTGACATACTGACATACTACTATATAGAAAGACGCTTGTTATGCTGACCATTTCTGGCATATTAGGTCAGTTTTGTCCCAGGATGCGACCCACACCGGTCGACTAATACCCAGACACCATTTTAAACTGATGGGTGAACATGGACAACAGGTGTCTTATGGAAACATGTCCATAATGTTTAACAGCCGTACTGGAGAAGATTCGATCTCCGGACGTCAGTGTGCGGGCTGAGGTCGCTGGTGATCGAGCTACGGGACACCGTCACTGTCACCTCGGTGTGTATGAGCTGTATCATGTACGTTAAGAAATAAAGATTATTACTGAAGAATGAAGCAAATAATGTGGAAAGAAATTAACGAGGGTTCAACACTTCAGAGTCACTATTATTAACGAGGGTTCAACACTTCAGAGTCACTATTATTAACGAGGTTCAACGACTTTACGAGATCAACTATTATTAACGAGGGTTCAACACTTCAGAGTCACTATTATTAACGAGGGTTCAACACTTCAGAGTCACTATTATTAACGAGGGTTCAACACTTCAGAGTCACTATTATTAAGTAATACATGAAATATCAAGTATTGTGATGACACAGGTGTTACATCAGAGAGTACAGTGACTGACTAGTGACCCGAGCAATGTGTTAGACGTCACCATCAGTGTTGCCACCATCTACTAGACTTCTACACGTCCTAACAATGTCTACCTCAACCTCTACAAATCTTCGTAACATTCACATACTGTTTCTTTTAATTGACATGTATTATTTTTTTTGTAATGTTGGCAAATTCTGGCTACAGTTGTAAAGCAACACAAATACAGTACAATGCAGCGGGAAGCAATACAAATAAGTTCTCAAATACAATGACTGGGAACGTCATAATAACGAGGTTAGTAACACAGTTTAGTGAATAACAGAAGTACAGGTGAAGGAACGCTGCTGAAGCTTGCATCACCTCGCAATCTAATGAAAGAACTCTAAACTTGGCTTAAGGTCACTTGTGCAACACATACTCGCCCTTATGACCTTTCCACACCTAAGTCAGTATTGTGACCTCTCGCTATACTTGTCTTCGTCTCGTATCTTACATGTTACAATCATGAAATTATATTATATATATATATATATATATATATATATACCAGCCTCCACGAACAATACATATAGTATTGTAACCACTATATATATTGTCCGTGGAGGCTGGTACACCAAACGGGGAGGATGAAATTAGCTCTGAAGCACCCACACCATCGTATGTCCTCGGATCACGGTACAACACCTAGGTCTGCTGGATGCGTGATTCTTGTAGGATTGTATGGTCCAGTGGATTAGAGTGTCGTGAATTTTCGCTCACCATGAGGCGGGCTAAAACTACGCGGTTTTGAATCCTTGGCTCGTCACAGTGTTGTTATTGATTAAATACCACTTGTTCGTGGTTACAATTTTCTATAATACACACACACACACACACACACACATTTATATATATATATATATATATATATATATATATATATATATATTATATATATGCAAAACAACCACTCTGAAAGAATAGAGAAATTCCAAGCGCTTTCGTGACTACTCACATTATCAAGGAACTATGCATATTCTGAAATCACCTGTTTACTGTGATCTTATTGCTATATATATATATATATATATTATATATATATGTAAGGAAATTCGCTAGAGCATGCTAATATATAACTAAAACACTGATCTCTGTGATATAGACTCGAACCTACGAACCTTAGGATAAAGGTACGCAGTGCTTTACCAATCTACCACACTGACCATACTTGGCGTGTAGCATCGCGCTACACGTTTGATCCAAGGCAGGCCAGCTTTCAGGGAGAAGGCTTACAGCTTTTCATCTGTATATATATATATATATATATTATATATATATATATATATATATATATATATATCATTATATATTATATACATTATATATAATTATTATTTTATATATTAAATATATATGTCGTGCCGAATAGGTAAAACGGGTCTTATTAGCAACAACCCATTTAAAATTAAGTCTTTTCTAAAATTTTCTCTATGTTTAAAGATATATTTTTTTTCATTTATGTTAATGTAAAAATTAATAATTTTGTACCAAAAGAACTTTAGAAAACTTACCTAACCTTATTATAACAAGCTCAATTTAATTTAGCCTAATCCAACTAAATATATTTTAGATAAGTTTACAATAATTTAATAAACAAACACAATGAAATGTATTAATTTTTCGCAAGTTTTACCTATTAGGCACGACATATATAATCTAGACATCCATTTAGACACACAGGAAGCATTTCTTCAGTCATAGAGTTGTCAGGAAGCAGAACATCTGGAGAGTGATGTAGTGGAGGCAGGATCCATATGTAGTTTTAAGAAGAGATATGATAAAGTTCGTGGAGCAGGGAGAGAGTGGACCTAATAGCGACCAGCCAAGAAGCGGGGCCAGGAGCTGTGAATCGACCCCTACAACCAGAAATACGCGAGTACACACACACGTACACACACACGTACACACACACGTACACACACACGTACACACACGCGCACACACGTGCGCACACACACGCACACAAGGTCACTTTGCCCTCGGCCCTCTTTCCCCTCCCTCCCCTTCTAATCCCATACACACACACACCCTTCCCTGCTTCTAAGGGTCACTCATCCTTCTCTCCCCCTCACCCCCTTAACCCCATCCCTCTCTCTCCCACACATGCACACACACATACACAAGCACACATACACAAGCTCGTATACACTTGACACAAACACGTACTCCCCATTCCCCTAACCACCTCTCCCCTTACCCTAGCCACCTACCCCTCCCCCAAACCATCTAACCCCTCCCCCAAACCATCTAACCCCCTCCCCAACTACCTCTCCCCCTCCAATAACCATCCTCCCCCTCCCCCATAACCATCCATCCCCACTCCCCCTAACCACCTATTCCCCTCCCCCTAACCAACTCTCCCCCTTCCTTCTGTGGAGTAATGGGGTAAACTAGAACTAGGATGAGAACAAGGGGCCCGAAGGACGAATCTGGGAGGGAGGACTGGGAGGCAGAGCTCAAGAAAAGGGAGGAAGACTGGGGAAGGAGGCTAGATGAGCTTGCAAGCAAGATGGAGGAAAGGTTAGCAGCAGAATGCAGAAGGTGGAAGCAACATGCTACAGCAGCAGAAAACAAGATACAGAAATTAGAAGAGGAGCTGAGACATCTGAAACAGCATAAAGACAAAGATATTACAGAAGAAGCATCAGCAATGGCTACATCAGACACAGACAATGGGTCTGAAGGGAGCACAGAAGCTAAACTGTATGCAGAGGTCCTGTCAAACCCACATGGGGCCAAAACAAAGACAGGGAGCACACTAGGACAGAATGAGAGGGTGGAAGAAATTGAAGGAACTAGGACATGTGCAGGGACCTTACCAGACACCTGTGGGGGCCAGGAAGAGGTGAGCAGGAAGGACAAACCAATGAGCATAGGGGCCATGGCTAGGGAAGGGACTGAAAGAACACTCCAGGGGAAGGAACTAAAACACCTCAGAGGATGCAATGGAAGTCACAGTGGGAGGTGCAAAGGGAGAGATCAGTTTTTGTCTATGAGCTAGACGAAGCTAAAGGGAAAACTTATGATGAAAGAAAGCAGGAGGAGAAAAAAGCGACTGAAGGTATCATGAAGGTGATAGGCGAGGGGGACATGACCCAGGTGGCAAATTTTCGGAGAATCGGGTGGTTCACAAAGAAAAGGAATCGGCCTCTCAAAGTAATTTTCAAGGCAGAATCAACCCGAACCAAGATCCTGCAAGAGAAAGCATGGCTGAGAGGCAAACAGGAGTTCATGAGTGTGTACCTCGATCGAGACAGAACACAGGAGGAAAGGAAGATGCTGAAAGAGAGAGTGCAAAAACGAAAGGAGAAATGGGAGGAAATGAAAAAGGAGAGCAGAATAACCCAGGAAGAATTGGAAGGAAAAGCACACCCCCCAGAAACACCTGCAGAAGGACTCCAGCCACGACACCCCCAAGGCAACTGAACAATCCAAACCAACCATCACACACCAATCCCTCTGTTCCCATCCCCAGCACCACAGTTACGGTACTAGAACAGAAGTTGAAGGTTTGGTACACAAATGTGGATGGATTAACGAATAAACATGAGGAATGGCAAGAAAGAATCAATGAGAAGTCCCCAGACATCATAGCAGTTACAGAAACAAAACTCACGGAGACAATAACAGATGCAATCTTCCCACCAGGATACCAGATCATGAGAAAAGATAGAAGGGGCAGAGGGGGAGGAGGGGTTGCTCTGCTCGTAAAAAAAAAAAAAAACAGATGGAAATTCGAGAAAATGGGAGGCATAGATGAGACGGGAGAAAGAGACTACATAGGTACACTTCAGTCTGGGGAGCACAAGGTGGTCATTGCAGTGATGTATAATCCACCACAGAACTGCAGGAGGCCAAGAGAGAAATATGAAGAGAGCAACAGAGCAATGGTGGACACACTTGCTGAGGTGGCAAGAAGAGCTCACTCCAGCAGAGCAAAGTTGCTGGTTATGGGGTATTTCAACCACAGGGAGATTGACTGGGAAAACCTGGAGCCACATGGGGGTCCCAAAACATGGAGAGCCAAGATGTTGGACGTGGTGCTGGAAAACCTCATGCACCAACATGTTAAGGACACTACCAGAGTGAGAGGGGAGGATGAACCAGCAAGATTGGATCTTGTGTTCACCCTGGGCAGTTCAGACATTGAGGACATCACATATGAGAGTCCCCTAGGAGCTAGCGACCACGTGGTTCTGTGCTTTGAATACATAGTAGAGTTGCACGTGGAGAGAGTAACAGGAGTTGAATGGGAAAAGCCTGACTATAAAAGAGGGGACTACATAGGGTTGAGGAACTTCCTGCAGGAGGTTCCGTGGGACAGAGAACTGGCAGGAAAGCCAGTAAACGAAATGATGGAATATGTAACAACAAAATGCAAGGAGGCAGTGGAAAGGTTTATTCCCAAGGGCAACAGAAACAATGGGAAGACCAGAACGAGCCCCTGGTTTACCCGACGGTGTAAGGAGGCAAAAACAAAGTGCAATAGAGAATGGAAAAAGTACAGAAGGCAGAGAACACACGAAAATAGGGAGATCAATCGCAGAGCCAGGAACGAGTATGCACAGGTAAGGAGGGAGGCCCAGTGACAGTATGAATGTTGCAACCCCTGAATGGGTTGCAATATATATAATGTATATTATGATTATGAACATAATGTATATTACCTTTTCATATAATTTTATATTGCTTATATTTGCGATAATAGCTAAATCGTAAATATATTGCTTTATATTATTTGACTTAGTTAAATTTTGTTAGGTAGGATGTAACATATTATGTGCTCAGTTCAAGTCTTGATTGTCTAACTACTGTAATTATCGCTCTTTGCTCGTTTCCCTGCCGGCTTCTTGCTGGGCAGCGACCCAGGGAGCTATCACGTGATCGAGGGGGGCTGTCCTCACCTCCCCTGATGTATTCAGTCTGGTCTAGACTCGCTGGGTGGTTGGATGTATTCCAGACAAAGTGCCTAAATCTCCCTTATAGGCCCTTGTTGGAAGACCGTCTCTAGCTTTCTTGTAGTTTCTGTGATACTCTGTTCACAGAACATTGTATAGACTTAGTGATTTTAGACGTTGTACTGAGGTTGTGTGTCGCATAGACACTCTAAACAACTCAGGTCTTGAGCTGTAGCTTCTGACCTAACTTGTACTTGTATCTGTGTATTATCACAGTCGGGGATTTTCTTATGCTGAACTTAGATTCAGTAGTATGGGAGTTTTGTGACTTTTGTGGAGGATCTGCTGATGGTCCCTACTTAGTGTCGTTATATTATCTCCTTGTTCCTGATTCTGTGTCGCAGTTGCTTGTTATATTGCTATTGGGCTTAGCATTCTTTTTGTTGTTCAAGCAGACTGTTCTGATTGCCAGTTGGTCAAGAAGTTAGTTTATTTGAGGACTTTGTCAGTCACTTGGTAAACTAGTCGAGTCGTGAGACATAGCAAACTACTTAGAGCACTTACACACATACACACAAACTTGTAAATATTTGTAATATCTTATTAAATGTTAATGTACCAGACGGTACTTAAGAATTATAAATGCGATATGTGCTTTCAGCACAATAATACTGTACTCGAGAGAAGTGATTATTATTATTTTGATTATTTATTTAGTTTACTTTGATAATATACCTCTAGACTTAATAAATTTATTAAATTTTTTCTCTAGTTAGTAACCTACCTGTCGCAATCCTAAAGCACTAATAATTCATACTGAATTCTAATGGATAATTGGACAAGGATACTGACTAATTGTTACGAAAACCCAGTAACAGGCTGGATGCTAGAAGGGCAGTCCTTTCTAGTATTCACTGGAGATCTATAAGCTTTTAGAATCGCGTTTTTTGTAACAAATGGGGGCCTGTCCGGGAGGCTCTTGATCCAAGGTGTTGGAGAAATTGTCCAGTTTGACATACTAGTAACTCTATGATCAAACACTTTGAGTACTTTCCTAATCTGAAGACTTTGAGTTTAGTCTTGTACAACATACCAGGTGGATGTATGTACCCGAGTCTCTTGATCCAAGGAGATGGAAATACTGTTTATGAGTTCTAGTTCTAAGACAACCAACACTAAAATTCCTATTAGGATTATAGTTTCCCATAATCACTCTCTCGTAGTACACTTATTTTCGTGATGTATGCCAAAGTGAAACAATTAATTGATACTCTGACTTTGTCTGAGTTAAGTACATTAAAACTTCAGACGTGTTGGCGAGTAGCCAAATATCTCGGTGTGATGTATAACAGGAATTACACCGCAGAAACTGTCAGAGCGTTAATTAAAGATATTTTGTTTCCTGCTCATTCAGAGATGTCTGATTATGATTCAGATTCAGAAAGCCTAGTGTCACAATTAGGAAATAAGACTATTTGATGAAGAAAGAGCAACTAATGCAGAAGAGAGCCTAGTGTCTGAGATTAATGTAGCTCAGTTCTCGCTCACTCCTTCCCTCCTAACTGGTAGTATGACTAAGCCTCATACTAGTACTGTGTATACTACTCCTGTATCTACTTATCCTAGACCAGATCTAGACTCTCTAGAGACGCCTGAACGAGGTGCCCGACCTAAGGACAGTCCAGAAAGACATGTTAATTTCCCTACTCCTCCATTACCTACTGGTCCTATCTCTCAGGAACAGTTTGAGAGGTTTGAATGCCTCATTATGTTGCAGACTGCACAAATAGAGGCACAGAGGAAATTGAACGAAGATTTCCAGAGAGAAAATGTTCGTCTGGGAAGACAACAGACTGATAGATCACAGGGCACATTTAATGTGCAGAAAGCTGCATCCATGGTTCCTAAGTTTTTTGAAAGTGACTTAGACACCTATTTTGATGTGTTTGAGAACCAGGCACGTGCTATGAACTGGCCACGTAAGCACTGGGCTACCTTGTTGCACACAGCTTTGACAGGAAGAGCTCGAACTGGTACTGCTGATTTACCATTTGCCAAGTACATTAGTTATGACGCTGTTAAGCAAACTATTCTAGAGACATGTAACTCGTTACCTGTAAGTTATCAAAGAGCATTTCGTACGTTACAACGACGACAAGATCAAACTTGTGTAGAGTTTGCTCGTGAGAAAAAAGTTGCATTTGAGAGGTGGTGTAGGTCTGCCAAGTGTAACAACTACGACAGTCTTGTTCAGTTGTTACTACACGAAGAGTTTAACAACTGTATGTCTGCTGACATACAAGAATATCTGATCGATCATACTACCTCGGATATTCTGGAAACTGCAGCATTAGCAGACAATTACGAGATTTCTCACAAACTTGTTCGTACTAAAACACAGAGAAACAAGGTAACTAAAAATTGTCCTAGAAGTTGGCAACCTAAATCAGCTGCTCATTGCCGGCCTGATGTACCTGCTACTGTAACTTCTCGTACCTTTACCAGGAAAACACAATCCTGAATCTTTGTGGCTAGACAGAAATCTGATATCGAGAAGAAGAAAGTTAAATGTACCTATTGTAACAGAAAAGGGCATGCTAGAGAGTATTGCTATAAGGTAGAAAGAGATACGAGAAGCAGTCGTGCGGCTGGCGCCCCCACACAAGTCGTATCTTCTTCCGAGCAACAAAGGCACCAAAATCCTAGTAATACCTCTGATCCTACTGTTTTAGATAATGTTACTCAGAACAGATGACAAGCGTCAGAAAGTGTATCTGACGAAAAGATTCGTTCAGCGATGAGTCCTTACTTTTCGAGAGGTAAAGTAGGATTTGACATATGTCATACACTAATACAAGCACCATACAACATACTTAACACTCATGCAGTAATACAAGCAACATATAACAATCATACTGAACACTTGTACATAAATACAAGTATTATACAACAGTCATACATTAATACAAGTATCATACAACAATCATACAGTAATACAGTTAACATACACTGAGCTCTGGAATTACTGTAACAATTCTTGTGTAAATATTCGAAATGTGATAAAGTGAACGTTAAATGTCTACACGTGGCAGTTAAATGTTTACACGTGGCAATTAAATGTCTACACGTGCCAGTTAAATGTCTACACGTGCCAGTTAAATGTCTACACGTGCCAGTTAAATGTCTACACGTGCCAGTTAAATGTACACGTGCCAGTTAAATGTCTACACGTGCCAGTTAAATGTCTACACGTGCCAGTTAAATGTCTACACGTGCCAGTTAAATGTCTACACGTGCAGTTAAATGTCTACACGTGCCAGTTAAATGTCTACACGTGCCAGTTAAATGTCTACACGTGCCAGTTAAATGTCTACACGTGCCAGTTAAATGTCTACACGTGCCAGTTAAATGTCTACACGTGCCAGTTAAATGTCTACACGTGCCAGTTAAATGTCTACACGTGCCAGTTAAATGTCTACACGTGCCAGTTAAATGTCTACACGTGCCAGTTAAATGTCTACATGTGCCAGTTAAATGTCTACAAGAGTAACAATATTGAAAACAATAACAATAATATTTGAGTTACTACTAAATTTGAGTTACTACCAAAGCCTCACTACGAGGACAGTGAGGCTCAAGTTAGAGTATGTAGGAAAGAGGGAGATTATTTCCCAGTAAAAGTAGGCCTTAGACAAGGATGTGTGATGTCACCGTGGTTGTTTAATATATTTATAGATGGGGTTGTAAGAGAAGTAAATGCGAGGGTCTTGGCAAGAGGCGTGGAGTTAAAAGATAAAGAATCACACAAAGTGGGAGTTGTCACAGTTGCTCTTTGCTGATGACACTGTGCTCTTGGGAGATTCTGAAGAGAAGTTGCAGAGGTTGGTGGATGAATTTGGAAGGGTATGTAAAAGAAGAAAATTAAAAGTGAATACAGGAAAGAGTAAGGTTATGAGGATAACAAAAAGATTAGGTGATGAAAGATTGGATATCGATTGGAGGGAGAGAGTATGGAGGAGGTGAATGTATTCAGATATTTGGGAGTGGACGTGTCAGCGGATGGGTCTATGAAAGATGAGGTGAATCATAGAATTGATGAGGGGAAAAGGGTGAGTGGTGCACTTAGGAGTCTATGGAGACAAAGAACTTTGTCCTTGGAGGCAAAGAGGGGAATGTATGAGTATAGTTTTACCAACGCTCTTATATGGGTGTGAAGCATGGGTGGTGAATGTTGCAGCGAGGAGAAGGCTGGAGGCAGTGGAGATGTCATGTCTGAGGGCAATGTGTGGTGTGAATATAATGCAGAGAATTCGTAGTTTGGAAGTTAGGAGGAGGTGCGGGATTACCAAAACTGTTGTCCAGAGGGCTGAGGAAGGGTTGTTGAGGTGGTTCGGACATGTAGAGAGAATGAAGCGAAACAGAATGACTTCAAGAGTGTATCAGTCTGTAGTGAAAGGAAGGCGGGCTAGGGGTCGGCCTAGGAAAGGTTGGAGGGAGGGGGTAAAGGAGGTTTTGTGTGCAAGGGGCTTGGACTTCCAGTGGGCATGCGTGAGCGTGTTTGATAGGAGTGAATGGAGACAAATGGTTTTTAATACTTGACGTGCTGTTGGAGTGTGAGCAAAGTAACATTTATGAAGGGATTCAGGGAAACCGGCAGGCCGGACTTGAGTCCTGGAGATGGGAAGTACAGTGCCTGCAGTCTGAAGGAGGGGTGTTAATGTTGCAGTTTAAAAACTGTAGTGTAAAGCACCCTTCTGGCAAGACAGTGATGGAGTGAATGATGGTGAAAGTTTTTCTTTTTCGGGCCACCCTGCCTTGGTGGAAATCGGCCAGTGTGCTAATAATAAAAAAATAATTACTACTAAAGCTGGAGTCTACCTGGAGGTGTTCCGGGGGTCAACGCCCCCGCGGCCCGGTCATGGCCTGATCAACCAGGCTTTTGCTGCTGGCCGCACTCAAACTGACGCTCGAACCACAGCCCGGCTGGTCAGGTACTGACTTTAGGTGCCTGTCCAGCGCCTTCTTGAAGACAGACAGGGGTCTATTGGTAATCCCCCTTACGTATGTTGAGAGGCAGTTGAGCAGTCTTGGGCCCCTGGCACTTATTGTGTTATGGCAAGTATTCTACCACACATGCTGGTTTAACGCCTTGTAATGAAGAAAATTATACATAGTCCATCAGGTGGTGAGGTCACACAGATGGCAGGGCAGGTGGTGAGGTCACACAGATGGCAGGGCAGGTGGTGGGTGAGGTCACACAGATGGCAGGGCAGGTGGTGGGTGAGGTCACACAGATGGCAGGGCAGGTGGGTGAGGTCACAGATGGCAGGGCAGGTGGTGGGTGAGGCCAAACAAATCGCAGGGCAGGTGGTGGGTGAGGTCACACAGATGTCAGGGCAGCTGGTGGGTGAGATCACACAGATGGCAGGGCAGGTGGTGGGTGAGGTCACACAGATGGCAGGGCAGGTGGTGGGTGAGGTCACACAGATGGCAGGGCAGGTGGTGGATGAGGTCACACAGATGGCAGGGCAGGTGGTGGGTGAGGTCACACAGATGGCAGGGCAGGTGGTGGGTGAGGTCACACAGATGGCAGGGCAGGTGGTGGGTGAGGTCACAGATGGCAGGGCAAGTGGTGGGTGAGGTCACGCAGATGGCAGGGCAGGTGGGTGAGGTCACACAGATGGCAGGGCAGGTGGTGGGTGAGGTCACGCAGATGGCAGGGCTGGTGGTGGGTGAGGTCACACAGATGGCAGGGCAGGTGGTGGGTGAGGTCTCACATAACATGGCAGGTGGTGCCACAGAGGGCATGGCAGGTGCCACAGAGGGCATGGCAGGTGGTGCCACAAATGGCATGGCAGATGGCAGCAAGTAAACCTATGGTACGAGTCTTCCCTCATCCTCCACGTTACACTCTCATTCCTTGTCTGCCTGCCAGGGAGGACTGGTGCAGGCCAGCGCCGTTGATCCTGCCAGGGAGGACTGGTGCAGGCCAGCACCGTTGATCCTGCCAGGGAGGACTGGTGCAGGCCAGCACCGTTGATCCTGCCAGGGAGGACTGGTGCAGGCCAGCACCGTTGATCCTGCCAGGGAGGACTGGTGCAGGCCAGCGCCGTTGATCCTGCCAGGGAGGACTGGTGCAGGCCAGCCGTTGATCCTGCCAGGGAGGACTGGTGCAGGCCAGCGCCGTTGATCCTGCCAGGGAGGACTGGTGCAGGCCAGCGCCGTTGATCCTGCCAGGGAGGACTGGTGCAGGCCAGCACCGTTGATCCTGCCAGGGAGGACTGGTGCAGGCCAGCACCGTTGATCCTGCCAGGGAGGACTGGTGCAGGCCAGCACCGTTGATCCTGCCAGGGAGGACTGGTGCAGGCCAGCGCCGTTGATCCTGCCAGGGAGGACTGGTGCAGGCCAGCGCCGTTGATCCTGCCAGGGAGGACTGGTGCAGGCCAGCACCGTTGATCCTGCCAGGGAGGACTGGTGCAGGCCAGCACCGTTGATCCTGCCAGGGAGGACTGGTGCAGGCCAGCACCGTTGATCCTGCCAGGGAGGACTGGTGCAGGCCAGCACCGTTGATCCTGCCAGGGAGGACTGGTGCAGGCCAGCACCGTTGATCCTGCCAGGGAGGACTGGTGCAGGCCAGCACTGTTGATCCTGCCAGGGAGGACTGGTGCAGGCCAGCACCGTTGATCCTGCCAGGGAGGACTGGTGCAGGCCAGCACCGTTGATCCTGCCAGGGAGGACTGGTGCAGGCCAGCACCGTTGATCCTGCCAGGGAGGACTGGTGCAGGCCAGCACCGTTGATCCTGCCAGGGAGGACTGGTGCAGGCCAGCACTGTTGATCCTGCCAGGGAGGACTGGTGCAGGCCAGCACCGTTGATCCTGCCAGGGAGGACTGGTGCAGGCCAGCACCGTTGATCCTGCCAGGGAGGACTGGTGCAGGCCAGCACCGTTGATCCTGCCAGGGAGGACTGGTGCAGGCCAGCACTGTTGATCCTGCCAGGGAGGACTGGTGCAGGCCAGCACCGTTGATCTGCCAGGGAGGACTGGTGCAGACCAGCACCGTTGATCCTGCCAGGGAGGACTGGTGCAGGCCAGCACTGTTGATTCCTGCCAGGGAGGACTGGTGCAGGCCAGCACCGTTGATCCTGCCAGGGAGGACTGGTGCAGACCAGCACCGTTGATCCTGCCAGGGAGGACTGGTGCAGGCCAGCACCGTTGATCCTGCCAGGGAGGACTGGTGCAGGCCAGCACCGTTGATCCTGCCAAGGAGGACTGGCGCAGGCCAGCACCGTTGATCCTGCCAGGGAGGACTGGTGCAGGCCAGCACCGTTGATCCTGCCAGGGAGGACTGGCGCAGGCCAGCACCGTTGATCCTGCCAGGGAGGACTGGTGCAGGCCAGCACCGTTGATCCTGCCAGGGAGGACTGGTGCAGGCCAGCACTGTTGATCCTGCCAGGGAGGACTGGTGCAGGCCAGCACCGTTGATCCTGCCAGGGAGGACTGGTGCAGGCCAGCACCGTTGATCCTGCCAGGGAGGACTGGTGCAGGCCAGCACCGTTGATCCTGCCAGGGAGGACTGGTGCAGGCCAGCACCGTTGATCCTGCCAGGGAGGACTGGTGCAGGCCAGCACCGTTGATCCTGCCAGGGAGGACTGGTGCAGGCCAGCACCGTTGATCATTAAAGGAATGGTTATTGTGGCCTGTCTACCTTGTCTCTCCCGCTCTCTCTCTCTCTCTCTCACACACACACACACACACACACACACACACACACACACACACACACACATGCCTTTCAACGTATATTATTTATCATTTACCATTATTATTATTATTTGTGCTGTATCAACACTAGAGATTGACCCCTGAAGAAGGGGTCAATCTGTAGTGTTGATACAGCACAAATAACCCGCACATAGAAGAGACGAGCTCACGACGACGTTTCGGTCTGACTTGGACCATTTACAAAGTCACACTAACGAAAAGGAGAGACGGAGGGAGTATACATCGTTCCAGTCATGGTATTGTGCCTTTTCTGTTATTTGTGTTGATACAGCATCTGGAGAATGAGAGATAATCCAGTTTAATCCAAGGAATGAGAGAATAACTCCAACCCTAGCTTAAATGAGGAAATAAAGATTAGAGACCATATAACCACGACGTACATGATACTTAGAGAGAGAGAGAGAGAGAGAGAGAGAGAGAGAGAGAGAGAGAGAGAGAGAGAGAGAGAGAGAGAGAGAGAGAGAGAGAAAGGTATTGACACAGTCACCATTGATGTGCCACAGTGTCATCGTGGTGCAGGGTCACCAGCAGGGTGCCATAATACCTCCACACCATACAGACCTCCTCGACACCATACAAACCTCAACACCATACAGACCTCCTCCACACCATGCAGACCTCCTCTTCCACACCATACAGACCTCTTCTACATCATACAGACCTCCTCTACACCATACAGACCTCCTCCACACAATACAGACCACCTCCACACCATACAGACCACCTCTTCCACACCATACAGACCTCTACACCATACAGACCTCTTCCACATCATACAGACCTCCTCCACACCATACAGACCTCCTCCACACCATACAGACCTCCTCCACACCATACAGACCTCCTCCACACATACAGACCTCTACACCATACAGACCTCTTCCACATCATACAGACCTCCTCCACACCATACAGACCTCCTCTTCCACACCATACACACCTCCACACCATACACGCCTCTTCCACACCATACACACCTCTTCCACACCATACACACCTCCTCCACACCATACAGACCTCCTCTTCCACACCATACACACCTCATCCACACCATACACACCTCCTCCACACCATACACACCTCTTCCACACCATACAGACCACCTCCACACCATACAGACCACCTCTTCAACACAATACACACCCTCCTCCACACCATACACACCTCCTCCACATCATACACACCTCTTCCAAACCATACACACCTCCTCCACACCATACAGACCTCCTCTTCCACACCATACACACCTCCTCCACACCATACAGACCTCCTCTTCCACACCATAACACCTCCTCCACACCATACACACCTCCTCCACATCATACACACCTCTTCCAACCATACACCACTCCTCTTCCACACCATACACACCTCAACACACCATACACACCTCCTCCACACCATACACACCTCCACACCATACACACCTCCTCCACACCATACACACCCCCTCTTCCACACCATACACACCTCAACCACACCATACACACCTCTCCACACCATACACACCTCCTCCACACCATACACACCCTCCACACCATACACACCTCCTCCACACCATACACACCTCCTCCACACCATACACACCTCTTCCACACCATACACACCTCCTCCACACCATACACACCCCTCCACACCATACACATCTCCTCTTCCACACCATACACACCTCTTCCACACCATACACACCTCCACACCATACACACCTCTTCCACACCATACACACCTCCTCCACACCATACACACCTCTCCACACCATACACACCTCCTCCACACCATACACACCTCCTCCACACCATACACACCTCTTCCACACCATACACACCTCATCCACACCATACACACCTCTCCACACCATACACACCTCCTCCACACCATACACACCTCCTCCACACCATACACACCTCCACACCATACACACCTCCTCCACACCATACACACCTCCATACCATACACACCTCTTCCACACCATACACACCTCGTCCACACCATACACACCTCGTCCACACCATACACACCTCGTCCACACCATACGCACATCCTCCACACCTCCTCTACACCATACACACCTCCTCCACACCCTACACACCTCGTCCACACCATACACACCTCCTCCACACCATACACACCTCGTCCACACCATACACACCTCTTCCACACCATACACACCTCTTCCACACCATACACACCTCCACACCATACACACCTCCACACCATACACACCTCCTCCACACCATACACACCTCTTCCACACCATACACACCTCCTCCACACCATACACACCTCGTCCCACACATACACAAACTTCTCCACATCATACACACCTTGTCCACACCATACACACCTCTTCACACCATACACACCTCTTCCACACCATACACACCTCCTCCACACCTGTAGACAGCCTGTACTGTCTGCACAGACAGCCCATGCTGTCTGCCAGCTTAGTTCATATTTTGCGGCACTAAGGTGCTGCCCTCTGTAGCCAGGCCTCTCGGTGGGCACGCCAGCCTGCCGGCCCTTGCCACGCTCTCACTCTCACAGCGGCCTAGCAGGAAGACACAAGGCCTACTCCTAGCTCTCTCTCGTGGAATGGCCCTCCCGGGCCATGGGCACAACACACAAGCCTGTGTACCCACCACGACTTAACAATAAGTAAGAAGCTTCCTAAGACATTTATCATTAACCACTCGCTTGCAGCATTACCAAACAAACCATTAAACATTGGTAGCAGCGGTGGTCGCAGCAGTTGTTTGCCCGGAGAGAGGAAGGAAGAGGGATGAAGTCATCTTCACTTCATCATCCCATGCAAGAAGCATCCGTCTCTCAACGAGTTATCCTGATGTCGTGTCTGCACGTTTCAGCATCCAGACACAGGTACAAGCAGGATCCAGCCGAAATTTGCCGAATTTCTTCGAGAATTGTAAGTGGCGTCCCAGCGACCCCACGCTACATCGTCCCACACTGTTTCTCAAGTCACGTGTTTAGCGTCACTTGTATGTTCTGCTGTTGTTCAGCTCAGTACAGCTGCTTCAGCAAGCAAGAGGTGAGTTTCGTGGTGATTTCTGCCTCCAGTGTGTTTCCCTGTGTTTGTGGGTGGGAGGAGGAGGAATGGCCAGATGCTCCCTCGCCATACACTCATCCATGCTCCTCGCCACCACACTACCATACACCACTCACCACTGCGCACTCCCTCTGCTGTGTTTTCTGCTGTTTTTCGTGTGATTCATTGCCAGAGCTGTGTATCCGAGTGCCCGAGGCCACTCGAAGCTACGTGGATCAGCATGCCACGTGGATCCCGACGCCACGTGGGTGTGGGCGATGTCACGTAGACCTACGAAGCCACGTGAGTTACCAGATGTCCCAGGCCACATGCTGTGGTCTGCTGCCCGGATCACATTGACGTCACCCACGATGCTGCCCGACTTCATGATGTCACCTCACGATATCTGCCTAACGTCACCTCGAGATGTCTGCTGACGTCACAGTGCTGACGTCACCTCGCGACATCACGCCTGACATCACATGTCACATCGAGTGTTCTAGTAATTATTTCAGTATTGTCGAGAAGATTGAGAGAAGATATATGTCGTGTGTTAATTCCTCTCAGTCAGTGTTCTCACATGTTAGTGTACCACATGTACCGTGGTGTGTTTCAAGTTTCCGTGTGTCCAGTGAGGTCTGAGCCAGACCTGAGTAGCACCACTGTGCTAAGTCACCCGTGTGGCCAGTGTGTTTGACAGCTGTTATCAGACAGCCCTGAGTGTATGAGCCCCCTTGTACAGAAAGCTTTTATGCTCGTCGCTCGTGATGTTCTGCAGAATCGTGCCTGCTATGATTCCCATCGAGATTTGTTTCACTTCACCTCCAGACCTTCAGAATGCAGTTATATGTAGAGAAACAAGTCTGGGGACGCTTAGACTAACCTCTGCTATAACTCCAACTACCGAGAGAATGACACTCGTCAAGCCGCAGTTAGCCCTGTCGGCAGGCACTGTGTCAGCCTCGTGTCACAAACTTCATTGAGCATTTTGCACAAAGAAGATGTCACTTTTACTGCTAGCTCTCTCACTGGAGTCTGGTGTATGATGTTACGACTCCCAGATGTTTTGCCCAGTCGTCTTTGCCATGACTCGCTCCACAACTCGCTCCACGCTCGCCGGCAGTGACAGCCCAGCGACAGTACCAGTCGAGGAGTGTCCTCCTGAGTAGCTTGCCAGAAGTCCTGCCCAGTTGCCGAGTTTTGTCGACGCCTCACTCAAGGGCACCAACATGTTGTGCCCCAGGTTGAGTGAAACCTGCAGCGACTCCTACGATGTCTGCTTCACCGTTCCAGAGGAGACCATACCCTGTTACGTCACAGCTCAGCCTCAGCGATGTCTGTGCTGCAGTATCTGTCCAGACGCAGGAAGTCATGCAGTGATGCACTTCGATGCTCACTGCCTGTGACCACGATGTTTAGCACACCCCACGTTTTTTCTTCCCTCCCTGTAGGAAGTTTTTTTTTCCATGTCCATATGTATATATATGTTTTTATTTTGTGTTCTGTGCCCTGTGCCTACGAGAGAGAGATCGAGTTTGTTTTTACCACCAGTATTGTCGCGTCGGGACGACGCGAGGTAGGTGGCCGAGCATATGTAGACAGCCTGTACTGTCTGCACAGACAGCCCATGCTGTCTGCCAGCTTAGTTCATATTTTGCGGCACTAAGGTGCTGCCCTATGTAGCCAGGCCTCTCGGTGGGCACGCCAGCCTGCCGGCCCTTGCCACGCTCTCACTCTCACAGCGGCCTAGCAGGAAGACACAAGGCCTACTCCTAGCTCCCTCTCGTGGGATGGCCCTGCCCGGGCCATGGGCACAACACACAAGCCTGTGTACCCACCACGACCTTAATAAAGTAAGAGGCCTCCGAAGACGTATCATTAACCACCCACTTACAGCCTACCAAATAATTTCATTAAGCACACCATACACACCTCTTCCACACCATACACACCTCTTCCACACCATACACACCTTCTCCACACCATACACACCTTCACACCATACACACCTCTTCCACACAATACACACCTCCTCCACACCATACACATCTCTTCCACACCATACACACCTCCTCCACACCATACACACCTCCTCCACACCATACACACCTCCTCCACACCATACACACCTCCTCCACACCATACACACCTCTTCCACACCATACACACCTCCTTCACACCATACACACCTTCACACCATACACATCTCTTCCACACCATACACACCTCCACACCATACACACCTCCACACCATACACACCTCGTCCACACCATACACACCTCGTCCACACCATATACACCATGACACCATACAACATGGTAAATAAAAGGAAATGTATTGTCAGACGTCACTACCAGTTAAAGTTATCTCCCCTAACTCTCTCTCTCTCCATCATACTTCCTGCCACCTTCCATCCTGGTGTGTAACCTGGACGGTGAAAGTGTGTGGTACATACCACACCAGGTGACGCATAGCACCATATATGGCAGACACACCTGTGTCAGGTGTATGAAGTTAACAGTGTCAGTCACTGTAGCAACAGTGACACGCCATTACTTCTACTGAGTATCCATTGTTTACTCAGTACTTACTGAGTAAGAGTATACACAGTACCGAGTAAATGATGTACACAGTAGTGAGTTGAGGTCAATCTGTGAGAGGTCACCAACCACCCTGATGATACCTCACACATCTGTAAACATTGTACCACCATAACCATCCACAAACATGCAAATACAGTAGTACCACTGCTCAGTGGTACCAACTAACCCACAGAGTACCAGTGGTGCCAACTAATCCACAGAGTACCAGTGGTACCAACTAATCCACAGAGTACTAGCGGTCAGTGGTACCAACTAACCCACAGGGTACTAGTGGTACCAACTAATCCACAGAGTACCACTGGTCAGTGGTACCAACCCACAGGGTACCAGTGGTACCAACTAACCCACAGAGTACCATTGGTACCAACTAACCCACAGAGTACAAGTGGTACCAACTAACCCACAGGGTACCAGTGGTACCAACCCACAGGGTACCAGTGGTACCAACTAACCCACAGAGTACCACTGGTCAGTGGTACCAACTAACCCACAGAGATAAAGTATTTTTTTCCTTGTAGATTACTGGCTGGTTGATTAGATTTAAACACTATCTACTTCACGAGGGTCATTAAGACTGCAGGTCACCTGCCAAGGATAACTTCAGGCGCAGTGTACGAAGTTATATATACTAAGTGTATAACGGTTTTGTTTGGTATTCTGGTAGCGGGTGGTTAAATGATACGTCTTCGGAGGCTTCTTCGTTTATTGTTAAGTCGTGGTGGGTACACAGGCTTGTGTGTTTGTGCCCATGGCCCGGGCAGGGCTATCCCACGAGAGAGAGCTGGGAGGCCTTGTGTCTTCCTGCTAGGCCGCTGTGTGAGTGAGAGTGAGGCAAGTCTGGGCATACTGAAGTGGCAAGGCCTATAGGTGGCAGCACCAGCATGGCGCGAAATATGAACTAAGCTGGCAGACAGCATGGGCTGTCTGTGCAGACAGTACAGGCTGTCTACAAGTGTATAATACTGAACAGACCCCTCTGTGTATATACCGCCGCTATCAGTATATACAAGTCGATAGCGAGAGGAGAGAGAGAGGAGAGAGAGGAGAGGAGAGAGAGAGAGAGAGGACAGAGAGAGAGACAGAGACAGAGAGAGAGACAGAGACAGAGACAGAGACAGAGACAGAGACAGAGACAGAGAGAGACAGAGACAGAGAGAGACAGAGACAGAGAGAGACAGAGACAGACAGAGAGAGACAGACATACATACATACATACATACATACTCGGGTTATATACGAGCCTGGTCCATGGCCGGGCTCCGAGAGTAGCAAGACTCAACTCATCAAAGACACATCCTGTGCAGACTTCTTGTATGGACTTTATAGACGCATCAATACATTATATAACCAAACACCACTAGTTTCCAGTCTTAATTAACACTTGTATCGATACTATGTTTGTGCCAGTGAATCCTTCATCTAAATACATATACACGCATGACTGTCTTCGTGGTTCCTCTCTTTCAACTTACACACACAAGCCAGTGTTGGTGGTTACTGTGTCAGCTTACAGACAGACATGTTCGTGAATCACAACTACCAGACAACCAACATCGTGCTGGCTACCAGCACGATGTTGACACCTTCAATATAGATAATGCAAGGAAGTATGAGACACAGAGTCACACAGTGCCACGCCCACATGTCACCATCAGATGAGTCACAAGGAAGTATGAGACAGAGAGTCACACAGTGCCACGCCCACATGTCACCATCAGATGAGTCACAAGGAAGTATGAGACAGTCACACAGTGCCACGCCCACATGTCACCATCAGATGAGTCACAAGGAAGTATGAGACACAGAGTCACACAGTGCCACGCCCACATGTCACCATCAGATGGGTCACAAGGAAGTATGAGACAGTCACACAGTGCCACGCCCACATGTCACCATCAGATGAGTCACAAGGAAGTATGAGACACAGAGTCACACAGTGCCACGCCCACATGTCACCATCAGATGGGTCACAAGGAAGTATGAGACAGTCACACAGTGCCACGCCCACATGTCACCATCAGATGAGTCACAAGGAAGTATGAGACACAGAGTCACACAGTGCCACGCCCACATGTCACCATCAGATGAGTCACAAGGAAGTATGAGACACAGAGTCACACAGTGCCACGCCCACATGTCATCATCAGATGAGTCACAAGGAAGTATGAGACAGTCACACAGTGCCACGCCCACATGTCACCATCAGATGAGTCACAAGGAAGTATGAGACACAGAGTCACACAGTGCCACGCCCACATGTCACCATCAGATGGGTCACAAGGAAGTATGAGACAGTCACACAGTGCCACGCCCACATGTCACCATCAGATGGGTCACAAGGAAGTATGAGACAGTCACACAGTGCCACGCCCACATGTCACCATTAGTTGGGTCACAAGGAAGTGAGACAGTCACACAGTGTCACGCCCACATGTCACCATCAGTTGGGTCACACTACCATCTGGGCCACACACAGTGCCACGCCCACATGTCACCATCAGTTGGGTCATACTACCATCTGGGCCACACTGGGTCACACTACCACCTGGGCCACACACGACAGATTCAACCTCACTACCAGCTGCGCCACATACGATCATCTTGACCTCACCGCCAGCTGGGCCACATATTATCTCTACCAGAGCACCAGCTGGGCCACAAACACAACCATCTGTCTGAGTCGTTCATCAAATGGCGGTGCAGCAGACATTCACCTCTACACTTTCCTCGCTCATCTGAAGGACCAGGAGCTTCATCCTGACATTCTCACCTCTATAAATATCATAAGTAAAACATTGCTTTTTTTCCTCTTGTGGCTGCGATGATGTAGTGCCTCGAGAAGTGACATTGTTCAACTGGTGAGTCAACCAGTAACAACCACACTAGTCTCACTGGTGAGTCAACCAGTAACAACCACACTAGTCTCACTGGTGAGTCAACCAGTAACAACCACACTAGTCTCACTGGTGTGTCAACCAGTAACAACCACACTAGTCTCACTGGTGTGTCAACCAGTAACCACACTAGTCTCACTGGTGTGTCAACCAGTAACAACCACACTAGTCTCACTGGTGAGTCAACCAGTAACAACCACACTAGTCTCACTGGTGTGTCAACCAGTAACAACCACACTAGTCTCACTGGTGTGTCAACCAGTAACAACCACACTAGTCTCACTGGTGTGTCAACCAGTAACAACCACACTAGTCTCACTGGTGTGTCAACCAGTAACAACCACACTAGTCTCACTGGTGTGTCAACCAGTAACAACCACACTAGTCTCACTGGTGTGTCAACCAGTAACAACCACACTAGTCTCACTGGTGAGTCAACCAGTAACAACCACACTAGTCTCACTGGTGAGTCAACCAGTAACAACCACACTAGTCTCACTGGTGTGTCAACCAGTAACAACCACACTAGTCTCACTGGTGTGTCAACCAGTAACAACCACACTAGTCTCACTGGTGTGTCAACCAGTAACAACCACACTAGTCTCACTGGTGTGTCAACCAGTAACAACCACACTAGTCTCACTGGTGTGTCAACCAGTAACAACCACACTAGTCTCACTGGTGTGTCAACCAGTAACAACCCACTAGTCTCACTGGTGTGTCAACCAGTAACAACCACACTAGTCTCACTGGTGTGTCAACCAGTAACAACCACACTAGTCTCACTGGTGTGTCAACCAGTAACAACCACACTAGTCTCACTGGTGTGTCAACCAGTAACAACCACACTAGTCTCACTGGTGTGTCAACCAGTAACAACCACACTAGTCTCACTGGTGAGTCAACCAGTAACAACCACACTAGTCTCACTGGTGTGTCAACCAGTAACAACCACACTAGTCTCACTGGTGTGTCAACCAGTAACAACCACACTAGTCTCACTGGTGTGTCAACTAGTAACAACCACACTAGTCTCACTGGTGTGTCAACCAGTAACAACCACACTAGTCTCACTGGTGTGTCAACCAGTAACAACCACACTAGTCTCACTGGTGTGTCAACCAGTAACAACCACACTAGTCTCACTGGTGTGTCAACCAGTAACAACCACACTAGTCTCACTGGTGTGTCAACCAGTAACAACCACACTAGTCTCACTGGTGTGTCAACCAGTAACAACCACACTAGTCTCACTGGTGTGTCAACCAGTAACAACCACACTAGTGTCACTGGTGTGTCAACCAGTAACAACCACACTAGTGTCACTGGTGTGTCAACCAGTAACAACCACACTAGTGTCACTGGTGTGTCAACCAGTAACAACCACACTAGTCTCACTGGTGAGTCAACCAGTAACAACCACACTAGTCTCACTGGTGCGTCAACCAGTAACAACCACACTAGTCTCACTGGTGTGTCAACCAGTAACAACCACACTAGTCTCACTGGTGAGTCAACCAGTAACAACCACACTAGTCTCACTGGTGAGTCAACCAGTAACAACCACACTAGTCTCACTGGTGTGTCAACCAGTAACAACCACACTAGTCTCACTGGTGTGTCAACCAGTAACAACCACACTAGTCTCACTGGTGAGTCAACCAGTAACAACCACACTAGTCTCACTGGTGTGTCAACCAGTAACAACCACACTAGTCTCACTGGTGTGTCAACCAGTAACAACCACACTAGTCTCACTGGTGAGTCAACCAGTAACAACCACACTAGTCTCACTGGTGAGTCAACCAGTAACAACCACACTAGTCTCACTGGTGTGTCAACCAGTAACAACCACACTAGTCTCACTGGTGTGTCAACCAGTAACAACCACACTAGTCTCACTGGTGTGTCAACCAGTAACAACCACACTAGTCTCACTGGTGTGTCAACCAGTAACAACCACACTAGTCTCACTGGTGAGTCAACCAGTAACAACCACACTAGTCTCACTGGTGTGTCAACCAGTAACAACCACACTAGTCTCACTGGTGTGTCAACCAGTAACAACCACACTAGTCTCACTGGTGTGTCAACCAGTAACAACCACACTAGTCTCACTGGTGAGTCAACCAGTAACAACCACACTAGTCTCACTGGTGAGTCAACCAGTAACAACCACACTAGTCTCACTGGTGTGTCAACCAGTAACAACCACACTAGTCTCACTGGTGTGTCAACCAGTAACAACCACACTAGTCTCACTGGTGTGTCAACCAGTAACAACCACACTAGTCTCACTGGTGTGTCAACCAGTAACAACCACACTAGTCTCACTGGTGAGTCAACCAGTAACAACCACACTAGTCTCACTGGTGTGTCAACCAGTAACAACCACACTAGTCTCACACTCCACCACCAACACTGTTGTAATCACTTCCTGTACTAATGTTCAGTCATCCTTCCATTTCTCCCTTCTCTTCTTCCTTTTCCATTATTCCTGTCCTCCCATCCTCTCTCCCTCACTCTCTCTCCCCTCCCTCTCTCTCGCTTGCTCCCACTCTCTCCTCTCTTCATCTCTTCCTCTTCATTCTTTGTATCTTACTCTCTAATTCCTGCAGAGTTGCGGAAGTGATAACTTTCTCAGCTATTATAAAATCAAATACCCAAATTACCGTGAACGTGTGAAGTGAACCCGTCACCACCACGGTGAAGTGAACCCGTCACCACCACGGTGAAGTGAACCCGTCACCACCACGGTGAAGTGAACCCGTCACCACCACGGTGAAGTGAACCCGTCACCACCACGGTGAAGTGAACCCGTCACCACCACGGTGAAGTGAACCCGTCACCACCACGGTGAAGTGAACCCGTCACCACCACGGTGAAGTGAACCGTCACCACCACGGTGAAGTGAACCCGTCACCACCACGGTGAAGTGAACCCGTCACCACCACGGTGAAGTGAACCCGTCACCACCACGGTGAAGTGAACCCGTCACCACCACGGTGAAGTGAACCCGTCACCACCACGGTGAAGTGAACCGTTACACCACGGTGAAGTGAACCCGTCACCACCACGGTGAAGTGAACCCGTCACCACCACGGTGAAGTGAACCCGTCACCACCACGGTGAAGTGAACCCATCACCACCACGGTGAAGTGAACCCGTCACCACCACGGTGAAGTGAACCCGTTACCACCACGGTGAAGTGAACCCGTCACCACCACGGTGAAGTGAACCCGTTACCACCACGGTGAAGTGAACCCGTCACCACCACGGTGAAGTGAACCCGTTACCACCACGGTGAAGTGAACCCGTTACCACCACGGTGAAGTGAACCCGTCACCACCACGGTGAAGTGAACCCGTTACCACCACGGTGAAGTGAACCCGTTACCACCACGGTGAAGTGAACCCGTTACCACCACGGTGAAGTGAACCCGTTACCACCACGGTGAAGTGAACCCGTTACCACCACGGTGAAGTGAACCCGTTACCACCATGGTGAGAAACATCAACACTGACAACACTGGTACCAGACTTGTACACCGAAATCACTCGATATAGAAGCAAGAGGTTCTGTAGACGGTACAATAAGTGTAAAGGGACCAAGGCTCTTCAACACCCACCCATCATATATACAGAGAACCTGAAATGATCGTCAAGTGAGTAGCTGATGGTGAGTACGATGGACTGCTGGCACCAGTAGCCTAGTCGATCAGGCCAGCAGCCAAGAAGCCAGGTCTGGGAGCGGGCAGCAGGGTCGATGTCCCTCTATTTCCATCCCTATGCCTCCCTCCCTCCATCCGTCCATCCTTACCTCTCCCTCTCTCTTACTTTTCTCTCATTCTCATGAAGCACAGAGTGGACACACACCAGACCACACAAAACTGGTCAGTTAGCAAGAACTCATTTAAAATTAAGTCCTTTCGAAAATTTTCTCTTATACGTTTAAAGATATATTTTTTTCATTGATGTTAATGTAAAAAAATTTAATTTTGCACCAAAAGAATCTTAGAAAACTTACCTAACCTTATTATAACAAGAACAATTTATTTTAGCCTAACCCAACTAAATATATTTTAGATTTGTTTACAATAATTTAATACTAAACAAACACAGTGAAATATATTTTTTTCGTTAGGTTCAGAATGATTTTGGAGAAATTATTGCATACACAAATTTTCACTTGTCCTATGTGGCAAGATGAACGTTGCTATTTAAGCCAAGATCGCAAGTTCTGCCTGTGTGTGTGTGTGTACTCACCTACTTGTACTCACCTATTTGTGGTTGCAGGGGTCGATTCACAGCTCCTGGCCCCGCCTCTTCGCTGATTGCTACTAGGTCCTCTCTCTCCCTGCCCCATGAGCTCTATCATACCTCGCCTTAAAACTATGTATGGTTCCCGCCTCCACTACGTTACTTTCTAGGCTATTCCATGGCCTGACTACTCTATGACTGAAGAAATACTTCCTAACATCCCTTTGATTCATCCGAGTCTTCAACTTCCAATTGTGACCTCTTGTGTCTGTGTCCCTTCTCTGGAACATCCCGTCTTTGTCCACCTTGTCTATTCCGATCAGTATTTTATATGTCGTTATCATGTCTCCCCTGACCTTCCTGTCCTCCAGTGTCGTCAGGCCGATTTCCCTCAACCTCTCTTCGTAGGACAATCCCCGTAGCTCTGGGACTAGTCTTGTTGCAAACCTTTGCACTTTCTCTAATTTCTTGACGTGCTTGACTAGGTGTGGATTTCAAACTGGTGCTGCATACTCCAGTATGGGCCTGACGTAGATGGTATACAGAGTCTTAAACGAATCCTTACTTAGGTATCGGAACGCTATCCGTAGGTTTGCCAGGCGCCCGTATGCTGCAGCAGTTATCTGATTGATGTGTGCCTCAGGAGATATGCTCGGTGTTATACTCACCCCCAGATCTTTTTCCTTAAGTGAGGGTTGCAGTCTTTGGCCATCTAAACTATATTGTGTCTGCGGTCTTCTTTGCCCTTCCCCAATCTTCATGACTTTGCATTTGGCAGGGTTAAAATCAAGGAGCCAGTTGGTGGACCAGGCTTGTAGCCTGTCCAGGTCTCTTTGTAGTCCTGCCTGATCCTCATCCGATTTGATTCTTCTCATTAACTTCGCATCATCTGCAAACAAGTACACTTCTGAGTCTATCCCTTCCGTTATGTCGTTCACATATACCAAGAACAGCACAGGTCCTAGGACTGACCCCTGTGGGTTGTACATTACTGCAATTATCACCTTATGTCCCTCAGACTGGATTGTTCCTACTAAGTAGTCCCTTTCGCCCGTGCCATCCATTCTTTCCATTTTCTCAAAACCCCACTGGTTTTTAATGAGCAGTGCAACTCCTCCTCCTCCTCTCCTCCCTCTGTCTTTCCTGAGGATTTGATATCCGGATGGAAAGATTGAATCTGTTATTATTCTGGTGAGTTTTGTTTCTGTGAGTGCTATTATGTCTGGGGATGTCTCCTTGATTCTTTCGTGCCACTCCTCATACTTGTTTGTTATTCCATCTGCATTTATATACCACACCTTCAACTTCTTTTCTAAGACTGTGGTCTGGGAGGTATATTGGGGTTGGGGAAGTGGGAGACCTGGTAAGGAACTATTGGTTGTTGCTGTGGGGGTGGAGTTTGTACTGTAGTGGGTGGGGGCATTGGATGTGGCATGGGTGTTTTGATTTAGAGTGTTTGGTTGCACTGGGGTTGACCTGGTTTGGAGGCTTCTATAGGAAGTTGTGAGGGAGGCTGTATTTGATCTTCTTCCTGGGTCTGGGATCTCCTGTCTGTCTTCTCCATCCCCTCTCTTTCCTCCTTTCGCCTTTGTACCATCTCTCTCAGTTTCTGCCTTTCTTCTTGTGTTCTGTCGTGGTCGAGATACACCTTCCTGTATGCCGGCATGTCCCTTAATCGTGCTTTCTCCTGCAGGATCCTGTTCTGAGTCGCTTCTGCCTTGAAGGTCACTTTCACTGGCCGGGTTCTTTTTTTTTACAAAACCCCCCTATTCTCCAAAAATTTTCCAGCTGGGTCATGTCGTCTTCTCCCATTGCTTTCATGATGCTTTCAATTCCTTTTTTTTCCCTTGTTTTCTTGCTTCATATGTTTCCCCTTCAACTTCCTGGAGCCCATACACAAAGACTGACCTCACCCTTTCATTCTCCCACTGCATATCCCTGTGTATCCCCTCATTTAATTTGATTTCCTCCACTGCAGCTTTCCTTACTTCAGTTTCACTAGCTAATGTACTTGGGCTCAGTGGCCTGTCATTTTCCCTTCTCGGCTTTCCTTGGGCTCTGTTAGGGCCTCCACATAAAGCTTAGCTCTTTCATTTACTACAGTCTCCTCTGATAGAGCTTCTCCATGCAGTTGTGCTCCTTCTTTCCCTACAGTCCCCTTATTTGTGACTGAGGTAGCAGTATCTGTTGTCAATCCCAAAACGTTCTTTAGTTCTTTAGGCTGTTTCAGATTTTTCAGTTCCTCTTCTAAACTCTGTATCCTAGCCTCTGCTGCTTTGACATGCACCTCCCACTTCCTGCTTTCCATATCTATCCTCTCTTCCATTCTCATGCTAAGTTCTTCTAGTTTCTTTTCCCATTCATGATCCCTTTTTATGAGCTCTGCTGCTCAATCTTCCTTTGCAGCTTCCTCCTCCTGTCCCTTGGTTTTTCTTGTTGCTCTCTGGCAACCCATTTTTGTTTTATCCTGATTGCCTCAGAGTGGGAAACCTATGTAGTTCTGTATGTTAGGTTAGTAGTGTGTGTGTCAGAGTGTGGAGGGGGGAGGTAGTGGAGGAACTGTGGCTATGTGGGAGAGGAGTGGGGAGGGGTGGGGAGGGGACGGGTGAACGAGGGAGGGGAGGGATCAGGGGAAGTAGTGAGATGTTGGTGGTGAGGGGGGGAGTGTATGTGTGAGTCTGGATATGTACTCACCTATTTGTACTCACCTCTTTGTGGTTTGTGTGTGTGTGTGTGTGTGTGTGTGTGTGTGTGTAATTTTGTGTGGAATTATGTGTGGGTTTATTATGTACTGAAAGGTAGGTGGCTTGTGCGTTGTAATGTAGAGTCTCAGTGGTCCTTGGCTGCCCACAACTTCTTGTGACCTGACCCCCAACCTCCTGGGACTTGACCGGCATGTACTTACAGTGTACTCACCTATTTGTGGTTGCAGGGGTCGATTCATAGCTCCTGGCCCCGCCTCTTCACTGATTGCTGCTAGGTCCTCTCTCTCCCTGCTCCATGAGCTCTATCATACCTCGCCTTAAAACTATGTATGGTTCCCGCCTCCACTACTTCACTTTCTATGCTATTCCACGGCTTGACTACTCTATGACTGAAGAAATACTTCCTAACATCCCTTTGATTCATCCGAGTCTTCAACTTCCAATTGTGACCTCTTGTATCTGTGTCCCATCTCTGGAACATCCCGTCTTTGTCCACTTCGTCTATTCCGCGCAGTATTTTATATGTCGTTATCATGTCTCCCATGACCCTCCTGGCCTCCAGTGTCGTCAGGCCGATTTCCCTCAACCTTTCTTCGTAGGACAATCCCCGTAGCTCTGGGACTAGTCTTGTTGCAAACCTTTGCACTTTCTCTAATTTCTTGACGTGCTTGACCAGGTGTGGATTCCAAACTGGTGCTGCATACTCCAGTATGGGACTGACGTAAATGGTATACAGAGTCTTGAACGAATCCTTACTGAGGTATCGGAATGCTATCCGTAGGTCTGCCAGGCACCAGTATGCTGCAGCAGTTATCTGATTGATGTGCGCCTCGGGAGATATGCTCGGTGTTATACTCACCCCCAGATCTTTTTCCTTGAGTGAGGTTTGTAGACTTTGGCCATCTAAACTATATTGTGTCTGCGGTCTTCTTTGCCCTTCCCCAATATTCATGACTGCATTTGGCAGGGTTAAACTCAAGGAGCCAGTTGCTGGACCAGGCTTGTAGCCTGTCCAGGTCTCTTTGTAGTCCTGCCTGATCCTCACCCGATTTGATTCTTCTCATTGACTTCACATCGTCCTCAAACAAGGACACTTCTGAGTCTATCCCTTCCGTTATGTCATTCACATATACCAAGAACAGCACAGGTCCTAGGACTGACCCCTGTGGAACCCCGCTTGTCACAGGCGCCCACTCTGACACCTCGTCACGTACCATGACTCGTTGTTGCCTCCCTGTCAGGTATTCTCTGATCCATTGCAGTGCCTTTCCTGTTATGTGTGCCTGATCCTCTAGCTTTTGCAGTAACCTTTTGTGAGGAACTGTGTCGAAGGCCTTCTTGCAGTCCAAAAAAATGCAGTCGATCCACCCCTCTCTCTCTTGTCTTACTTCTGTCACCTTGTCATAAAACTCTAGTAGGTTTGTGACACAGGATTTTCCCCCCCTGAAACCATGCTGGTTGTCAATTATACACTTGTTTCTTTCCAGGTGCTCCACCACTCTCCTCCTGATGATCTTCTCCATGACCTTGCATACTATCCCGTTAGTGTACAGGTCTGTTGTTTAGTGCCTCATGTCTGTCCCCCTTTTTAAAATTGGGACTACATTTGCCATTTCCATACCTCGGGGAGTTGCCAGTTTCAAATGATGTGTTGAAGATCTTTGTAACGGTACAACAATTCTCTGCTCCTTTTTAAAGGACCCATGGAGAGATGCTGTCTGGTCCCACCGCCTTTGAGGTGTCAAGTTCGCATAGCAGCTTCTTCACCTCTCCTTGGTTATATGTCCCTCATCCAGCACTTGCTGGTGCACCCCCCTGCTCTGATTTCCTGGAGTCCTACTGGTTTTCTACTGTAAAAACTTCTTTAAATCTTGTGTTGAGTCCTGACATACCTCTTGGTCGTTTCTTGTGAATTCCCCATCATTCTCAGTTTGATTACCTGGCCCTTTGACTGTTGTTTTCCTCCTGATGTGGCTGTACAACAGTTCGGGTCAGTCTTGACTTTCGATGCTATGTCATTTTCGTATTGCCGTGAGCCTCCCTTCTTATCTGTGCATATTCGTTTCTGGCTCTTCGGCTAATCTCTCTATTTCCTGAGTTCTCTGTCGTCTGAACCTTTTCCATTCTTAGTACACCTAGTTTTTGCCTCCCTACACCTTTGGGTGAACCAAGGGCTCGTTTTTGTTCTTCCCATTATTTCTGTTTCCCCTTGGGAACAACCTCTCCCCTGCCTCCTTGCATTTTGTTGCCCCATAGTCCATCATTTCTTGTACTGGTTTTCCTGTCAGTTCCCCCTCCCCCTGAATGGGCTTGAAAGAAGTTCCTCAAGCCTGAGTAGTTCCCCCTTTTGTTTGTTTGGTTTTTCCCACCCTATTCCTGCTGCTCTCTCCATTGGAAGCTCAAAATATGCAGTCGAAGCACAGAACCACATGATCACTAGCTCCAGGGGCCTTTCATACATATCCCGGATGTCAGAAATGCTCAAGGTGAATACAAGGTCCAGGTCTTGCTGGTTCATCCTCTCCTCTCTCTCTGGTTTGTGTCTCTAACATGTTGATGCATGAGGTTTTCCGTACAACATCCATCATCTTGGCTCTCCATGTTTCGGGACCCCCATGGGGCTCCATGTTTTCCCAGTCAATCTCCTTGTGATTGAAATCACCCATAACTAGTAACTTTGCTCCCCCATGTGGGGCTCTCCTGGCCACCTCGGCTAGTGTGTCAACCATTGCTCTGTTGCTCTCATCGTATTCTTCTCTTGGCCTTCTGCAGTTCTGTGGTGGGTTGTACTTTACTGCAATTATCCCCTTATGTCCCTCGGGACTGGATTGTTCCTACTAAGTAGTCCCTTTCGCCCGTGCCATCCATTCCTTCCATTTTCTCAAAAACCCCATGGTTTTTAATGAGCAGTGCAACTCCTCCTCCCCCTCTCCTCCCTCTGTCTTTCCTGGGGATTTGATATCCGGAGGGAAAAGATTGAATCTGTTATTATTCTGGTGAGTTTTGTTTTGTGGTGTATTATGTCTGGGGATGTCTCCTTGATTCTTTCGTGCCACTCCTCATACTTATTTGTTATTCCATCTGCATTTGTATACCACACCTTCAACTTCTTTTCTAAGATTGTGGTCTGGGAGGTGTATTGGGGTTGGGGAAGTGGGAGACCTGGTAAGGAACTATGGGTGGTTGCTGCGTGGGTGGAGTTTGTAATGCAGTGAGTGGGGGCATTGGATGTGGCATTGGTGTTTTGGTTTAGAGTGTTTGGTTGCACTGGGGTTGACCTGGTTGGGAGGCTTCTATAGGAAGTTGTGAGGGAGGCTGTATTTGATCTTGCTGTGTCTGGGATCTCCTGTCTTCTCCATCCCCTCTCTTTCCTCCTTTCGCCTTTGTACCATCTCAGTTTCTGCCTTTCTTCTTGTGTTCTGTCGTGGTCGAGATACACCTTCCTGTATGCCGGCATGTCCCTTAATCGTGCTTTCTCCTGCAGGATCCTGTTCCGAGTCGAATCTGCCTTGAAGGTCACTTTCACTGGCCGGGTTCTTTTTTTACAAACCCCCCTATTCTCCGAAAATTTTCCAGCTGGGTAATGTCGTTTCTCCTATTGCTTTCATGATGCTTTCAATTGCTTTTTTTTTCCCCTTTTTTTCTTGCTTCTATGTTTCCCCTTCAACTTCCTGGAGCCCATACACAAAGACTGATATCACCCTTTCATTCTTCCACTGCATATCCCTGTGTATCCCCTCATTTAATTTGATTTCCTCCATTGCAGCTTTCCTTTGTTCAGTTCCCCTGGTAATGTACTTGGGCTCAAGGCCTGTCATTTTCCCTTCTCGGCTTTCCGTGGGCTCTGCTGTGGTCTGTTAGGGCTCCACATTTAGCTTAGCCCCTTTCATTTTCAACGTCTCCACTGATTGAGCTTCTAATGCAGTTTTGCTCCTTCTTTCCCTACAGTCCCCTTATTTGTGTGTGTGTGTGTTGTGTGTGTGTGTGTGTGGGGTGTATGTGTGTGTGTGTGTGTGTGGTGTGTGTGTGGGGTTTTGTGTGTGTTGTGTGTGTGTGTTGTGGTGGTGTGTGTGTGTGTGTATGTGTTTGATGTGTGTGTGTGTGTGTATGTGTGTGTG
>NC_069425.1:9626017-9681017 GCF_026875155.1 Cherax quadricarinatus | reverse complement strand
GTAAACAAATCTAAAATATATTTAGTTGGGTTAAGCTAAAATAAATTGTTATAATAATTGTTATAATAAGGTTAGGTAAGTTTTCTAAGTTCCTTTTGGTGCAAAATTATAAATTTTTACATCAACATTAATGAAAAAATATATATTTAAACGTACAAGAGAAAATTTTAGAAAGGACTTAATTTTAAATGAGCTCTTGCTAACTGACCAGTTTTACATATTCGGTACGACATTATATATATATATATATATATATATATATATATATATATATATATATATATATATATATATATACATACATATATATATACATACATATATATATACATACATATATAATGTCAGGTCTGTAAGCCGTATCATGTACATGTAGAAATAAAAATTATTACTGAAGAATAAAGCAAATTATGTGCAAAGAAATTAACGAAGATTGTAACGAGGGATCAAGACTTCAGGGTCCCATTATTAAGTAATATGCAACTCAGACATCATCCAGGGAGGACAGGGAGGGAATTAAACCTCTGATCATAGACAACATTGAGGCCACAAACCAGGAGAGGGTTCACACTGAACACCAGTTGTTGACACAGGAAGCCTTACACGGCGAGAAAACGGCTTCCCCTCGTCTTTGCAATGACAATATGACTGCAGTACAAGCCAGGCTGTCACGAGTACACCCAAACAACAACAAGGGCTTGACGGCGGAGATCCAGGGAGAGTTCACCTTACTCGACATAAAGGATCTCAAAGAGTAATGTACGGATCATCACTCAGGGATCCGTGCAAAGCTGGATCTTCGAGTGGTGAACATTGTTCACCACTCAAAGATCCAGTAAGTGCAGCAGAGAAGAGCTGGCCGATAAGATCTGACAGATGGTGGTGTTGTGGTGGTGATGGTGGTGCTGTGGTGGTGGTGCTGTGGTGGTGGTGCTGTGGTGGTGGTGGTGGTGTGAGGGTTGCAAGATCACAAGAGTCAGGAAGCAGCAGACTTGAACCAACTTACATAGACTATAATGTTTCCAGCCAACCACAAGTTATGTACCAGACACTCCTTCCCACACCCATACCCCCCACACTCCTTCCCACACCCACACACTCCTTCCCACACCCATACCCCCCACACTCCTTCCCACACCCATACCCCCCACACTCCTTCCCACACCCATACCCCCACACTCCTTCCCACACCCATACCCCACACTCCTTCCCACACCCACACACTCCTTCCCACACCCATACCCCCCACAATCCTTCCCACACCATACCCCCCACAATCCTTCCCACACCCACACACTCCTTCCACACACCCATACCCCCACACTCCTTCCCACACCCATACCCCCCACACTCCTTCCCACACCCATACCCCCCACACTCCTTCCAACACCCACACACTCCTTCCCACATCCCCCACACTCCTTCCCACACCCATACCCCCACACTCCTTCCCACACCCACACACTCCTTCCCACACCCATACCCCCACACTCCTTCCCACACCCACACACTCCTTCCCACACCCACACCCCCACACTTCCACACCCACACACTCCTTCCCACACCCATACCCCCCACACTCCTTCCCACACCCACACCCCCACACTTCCCACACCCCCACACTCCTTCCCACACCCATACCCCCCACACTCCTTCCCACACCCATACCCCCCACACTCTTCCCACACCCACACACTCTTCCCACACCCCACACTCCTTCACACTCCTTCCCACACCCCCACACTCCTTCCCACACCCACACACTCCTTCCCACACCACACCCCCACACCTTCCCACACCCACACCCCCACACTCCTTCCCACACCCATACCCCAAACTTCTTCCCACACCCACACACTCCTTCCCACACCCCCACACTCCTTCACACTCCTTCCCACACCCCCACACTCCTTTACACTCCTTCCCACACCCCACACTCCTTCCCACACCCACACACCCCTTCACATTCCTTCCCACACCCCCACACTCCTTTACACTCCTTCCCACACCCCACACTCCTTCCCACACCCACACTCTCCTTCCCACCCCCACTCCTTTCTGGAGTTTACCTGGAGGGCATTCCGAGGATCAACGCCCCCGCGGCACGGACCACGACCAGGCCTCCAGGTGGATCAGGGCCTGATCAACGAGGCTGTTATTGCTGGCCGCACGTAGTACAAAGTACAAGCCACAGCCTGGCTGATCCGGCACTGACTTTAGGTATCTGTCCAACTCCCTCTTTAAGACAACCAGGGGGGTCTATCGGTAATTCCTCTTATGGCTGGTGGAAGGCTGTTGAACAGTCTTGGGCCCCGCACACTTATTGTGTTTTCTCTCGGTGTACCAGTGACGCCCCTACTTTTCACTGGGGGTATATTGCATCGCCTGCCAAGTCTTTTGCTTTCGTATGAAGTGATTGTTGTGTGCATATTAGGGACCAGTCCCTCCAGAATCTTCCAGGTGTAGATTACGATATATCTCTCTCGCCTGAGCTCCAGTGAGTACAAGTGCTTCCAGGCGCTCCCAGTAGTTAAGGTGTTTGATGGAACTTATACGTGCAGTAAAGGTTCTCTGTACATTCCCTAGATCTGTAATTTCACCTGCCTTGAATGGGGATGTTAATGTACAGCAGTACTCAGCCTAGAGAGAACAAGTGATTTAAAAAGGATCATCAATGGCTTGGCATCTCTTGTCTTGAATGTTCTCATTATCCATCCTATCAGTTTCCTCGCAGATGTAATAGTGGCATTGTTGTGGTCCTTGAAAGTGAGATCTTCGGACATTACCACTCCCAGGTCCTTCACATTACTTTTCCTCTCTATTGTGTGATTAAAGTTTGTAGTATACTCAGTCCTAGTTATTATTTCCTCTGTTTTTTCCATAACGGAGTAGTTGGAATTGTCTTCACTGAACATCATACTGTTCTCTGTTGCCCATTGGAAAACTTGGTTTGCCGTGTCCTCAATGGATGACACTCATGCAGATCCTAGTATCGTCTGCAAAGTATGATACGGTGCTATGGTTTACATCTCCGTCTATGTCTGATATGAGAATGAGGAACAGAATAGGGGCGAGTACTGTGCCTTGTGGAACACACTTCACTATGGCAGCTTCCGATTTAACTGTGTTCGATTGGTTAGAAAGTTGAAGAGCCATCTGCCTACTTTGCCAGTTATCCCTTTAGCACGCATTTTGTGTGCTATTACACAATGGTCGCACCTATCAAAGGCTTTTGCAAAATCTGTGTATACTACATCTGCGTTCTGTTTGTTTTCCAGTGCATCTAAGACCATATAGTTGTCCAATAGTTCCCAGAGGCAGGAGCGACCTGCTCTGAAACCATGTTGCCCTGGATTGTGCAAATTTTGGGAGTCCAAGTGGTTTGCAATCCTGCTTTTTAAAACTCTTTCAAAGATTTTTAGGATGTGGGACGTTAAAGCTGTTGGTCTATAGTTCTTAGCTACTGCTTTGCTGCCACCTTCAAGGAGTGGGGTTATATCCGTTGTTTTTAGTGACTGTGGAATCTCACATGTGTCTGTACTCCTCCATAGCGTACATAGGGCCCGTGAGAGGGGTTTCATGCAGTTCTTAATGAACACCGAGTTCCACGAGTCTGGGCCTGGGGCTGAGTGCATGGGCATGTCGTCGATGGCTTTCTCAAAGTCTAGCGGAGTTAGGGTTATGTCAGAAATTTGGCATACATTGGCAGGGTTTTGAGGCTCATTTACGAAAATTTTTTTTGGATTGTCTATCTTTAGACTGATTAGTGGCTCGCTGAACACAGTCATATCGAGATTTCAGTATCTCGCTCATTTCTTTGTCATCTGTGTAAGATCCATCTTGTCTGAGCAGGGGCCCTATACCAGAAGTGGTTTTTGCCTTGTTTTTGGCATATGAAAAGAAATATTTCGAATTTCTTTCAGTTTCACTAATCGCTTTTAGCTTCTCTTGTCTCTTCTGGATCCTGTATGAGTCCTTTAACTTAAGCTCAATATTTTACACTTCCCTGGCTTTAGCGATTTCTTCCATGTTTCAAATAATCTGTCATTCTTGAGGAGCTCAGAGATTCTTCGCCTTCTCCTGTAGAGGGAGCGTCTCTCTCCAGTTTACTTCTTCTCTTCTTTTTTCTTAGGGGAATATGCCTTGAACATACTTCAGCTACCAGGAGGTTGATCTTTTCAAGGCACTGGTTAAGGTCCATGTAATTTAAGATATCTTCCCAACATGTTTCATTTAGGACATAGTTTATCTGGTCCCAGTTGATGTTCTTGTTGTTGAAGTTGAATTTGGTAAAGGTACCATCATAGCTGTATGCATTTTGCTGATCAAGACTCCTGTCCATGTACGTCTGGACTTCGATTAGATTGTGATTAGAACAGTTGTTTTTGATATTATGTTTCTTACCAGGTTCTCATTATCTGTGAAAATAAGGTCTAATGTGTTCTCCAGTCTTGTTGGCTCCACTAACTGACTTAGGGTGTGTTTATTGCAGAAATTCAGCAGCTCATGTTGTGACTTTTCATCTGAGCTGCCTCCAGGGATTATTTCTGCTACAGCATTTGCTATATTCTTCCATTTTGCATGTCTTAGATTGAAGGCACCGAGCAGCAAGTTGTTTGAGGATAGGACTGGAAGGTTTTCTAGACAGTAATAAATTTTTGATAGCTGTTCCTTGAACTGTTGGGAAGTTACATCTGGCGGCTTATATATAATTACAATGACTAAGTTTTGGTTTTCGATTTTTATTGTTAGGACTTCAAATACATCATTTGTGGTGTTCAATATCTCCGTGCAAATGAGCGACTCTGACATACAGGCCAACCCCCCGTTGTTGCCTGTTCTTTCTGTCGCACTCCTTAACACCCCCACACCCCTCCCCACACCTACACTATTCTTCCCTTCCCTTATACTCCTTCCCAAACCCCACACTCCTTCCCAAATCCCCACACTCTTTCCCATCCCTACATTCCTTCCCACACCCAGACTCTCCATCCCACCCCTACACTCCTTCCCACACCCAGACTCTCCCTCCCACCCTACACTCCTTAACTCCAACAACCACCCCCTCAACGTCCATCCCCCCACACTGTCTTTCCCAGCACACCCCCACCCCACCACACTCACAATAATTGCAGCTCTGCTGGAAGGAAACCTTTGAAGCTGTCGTAGCTGAAGAACCCTTACAATAGCCTCAATGTCCTACTGGTGTCTGACAGCTCCGACTGACACGACGGAAATCTGACGGCTCAGACTGGCACTACCTAAGCCTCCCAGCTCTGGCTGACATCCTGAATGATCGAATATAACAGGTGGAACACAGCTATATATCAATATGGTGGCGGCAGCAGCAACTACAGCTGCAGCAACAACAGCAGCAGCAGCAACAGCAGCAGCAGCAACAACAGCAGCAGCAGCAGCAGCAGCAGCAGCAGCAGCAGCAACAACAGCAGCAGCAGCAGCAATAAAAGCAGCAGCAGAAGGAGCAACAACTACAGCACCAACAACTACAGCAGCAGTAGCAGCAACAATTACAGCACCAACTACAGCAGTAACAACAAAAGCAGCAGCAACAACTACAGCATCAGCAACAGCAGCAGCAGCAACAACAGCAGTTGTAACAACAGCAGCTGGAACAACAGCTGTAACAACAGCAGCTGCTCCAACAACTACAGCAGCAGTAGCAGCAACAATTACAGCACCAACTACAGCAGTAACAACAAAAGCAGCAGCAACAACTACAGCATCAGCAACAGCAGCAGCAGCAACAACAGCAGTTGTAACAACAGCAGCTGCTCCAACAACTACAGCAGCTCAGCAGCAGCAACAACAAATTCAACATTGACCTTCCCACCATTCAACACTGACCTTCCCACCACAACACTGACCTTCCCACCATTCAAAACTGACCTTCCCATCATTCAACACAACACTGACCTTCCCACCATTCAAAACTGACCTTCCCATCATTCAACACAACACTGACCTTCCCACCATTCAACACTGACCTTCCCACCATTCAACACTGACCTTCCCACCATTCAACACTGACCTTCCCACCATTCAACAGACCTTCTCACCATTCTACACTGACCTTCCCACCATTCTACACTGACCTCCCCACCATTCTACACTGGCCTTCCCACCATTCAACACTGACCTTCCCACCATTCAACACTGACCTTCTCACCATTCTACACTGACCTTCCCACCATTCTACACTGACCTTCCCACCATTCTACACTGACCTTCCCACCATTCAACACTGACCTTCCCACCATTCTACACTGACCTTCCCACTATTCTACACTGACCTTCCCACTATTCTACACTGACCTTCCCACCATTCAACAGACCTTCTCACCATTCTACACTGACCTTCCCACCATTCAACAGGCCTTCTCACCATTCTACACTGAACTTCCCACCATACTACACTGACCTTCCCACCATTCAATACTGACCTTCCCATCATTCTACACTGGCCTTCCCGCCATTCAATACTGACCTTCCCATCACTCTACACTGACCTTCCCATCATTCTACACTGACCTTCCCACCATTCAATATTGACCTTCCCATCATTCAATACTGACCTTACCATCATTCTTCACTGACCTTCCCATCATTCTACACTGACCTTCGCACCATTCAATACTGACCTTCCCACAATTCAATACTGACTTTCCCATCATTCTACAATGACCTTCCCACCATCCAATACTGACCTTCTCATCATTCTACACTGACCTTCCCATCATTCACTACTGACCTTCCCATCCTACACTGACCTTCCCATCATTCTACACTAGCCTTCCCATCATTCTACACTGACCTTCCCATCATTCTACACTGACCTACCCACCATTCAATACTGACCTTCCCATCATTCTACACTAACCTTCCCATCATTTACTGACCTTCCCATCCTACACTGACCTTCCCATTATTCTATACTGACCTTCCCATCATTCTACACTAACCTTCCCAAGATTCAATACTGACCTTCCCATCATTCAATACTGGCCTTCACATCATTCTACACTGACCTTCCCACGAATACTGACCTTCCGATCATTCTACACTGACCTTTCCATCATTCTACACAGACCTTCCCACCATTCTACACTGACCTTCCTACCATTTAACACTGACCTTCCCACCATTCAACACTGACCTTCCCACCATTTAACAGTGACCTTCCCATCATTCAATACTGATCTTCCCACCATTCTACACTGACCTTCCCACCATTCTACACTGACCTGCCAGCCTCCACATTCTACAATGACCTTACCACCATTCTACACTGACCTTCCCACCATTCTACAATGACCTTCCCACCATTCAACTGACCTTCCCTCCATTCAACACTGACCTTCCCACCATTCTACAATGACCTTCCCACCATTCAACACTGACCTTCCCACCATTCAACACTGACCTTCCCACCATTCAATACTGACCTTCCCACCATTCAACACTGACCTTCCCACCATTCTACACTGACCTTCCCACCATTCTACAATGACCTTACCAACATTCTACACTGACCTTCCCACCATTCTACACTGACCTTCGTATTGATACTGACATCATTCTCCACTGACCTTCTCACCATTCAATACTGACCTTCCTATCATTCTACACAGACCTTCCCACCATTCTACAATGACCTTCCCACCATTCTACACTGACCTTCCCACCATTTATATTGACCTTCCCACCATTCTACACTGACCTTTCCACCATTCAATACTGACTTTCCCACCATTCTACACTGAGCTTCCCACCATTCAACAGACCTTCTCACCATTCTACACTGAACTTCCATCATTCTATACACATGACCTCACAATCGCCATTCAATACTGACCTTCCATCATTCTACACTGACCCTCCCGCCATTCAATACTGAACTTCCCACCATTCAATACTGACCTTCACATCATTCTACACTGACCTTCCCACAATTCGATACTGACCTTCCCACCATTTCATGACTGACCTTCCCATCATTCTACACTGACCTTCCCATTCATTCCTTCACACTGACCTTCCCATCATTCTACACTGAGCTTCCCATCATTCTACACTGACCTTCCCACCATTCAACAGACATTCTCACCATTCTACACTGACCTTCCCACCATTCAATACTGACCTTCCAATCATTCTACACTGACCTTCCCGCCATTCAATACTGAACTTCCCACCATTCAATACTGACCTTCCCACCATTCTACACTGACCTTCCCATCATTCACTACCGACTTTCAAATCCTACACTGTCCTTCCCACCATTCAATACTGACCTTCCCACCATTCAATATTGACCTTCCCATCATTCTACACTGACCTTCCCACGAATACTGACCTTCCCATCATTCTACACTGACCTTCCCACCATTCTACACTGACCTTCCCGCCATTCTACACTGACCTTCCCACCATTCAATAATGACCTTCCCATCATTCTACACTGACCTTCCCACCATTCAATACTGACCTTCCCATCATTCAATACTGACCTTCCCATCATTCTACACTGACCTTCCCATCATTCACTACTGACCTTCCCATCCTACACTGACCTTCCCATCATTCTACACTGACCTTCCCATCATTCTACACTGACCTTCCCACCATTCAATACTGACCTTCCCACCATTCAATACTGACCTTCCCATCATTCTACACTGACCTTTCCACAAATATTGACCTCACCATTCTACACAGACCTTCCTACCATTCTGCACCGACCTTCTCACCATTCTACACTGACCTTCCCACCATTCAATACTGACCTTCCCATCATTCTACACTGACCTTCCCACCATCCAATACTGACCTTACCATCATTCTACACTGACCTTCCCATCATTCACTACTGACCTTCCCATCCTACACTGACCTTCGTCATTCTACACTAACCTTCCCATCATTCTACACTGATCTTCCCATCATTCTACGCTGACTTTCCTACCATTCAATACTGACCTTCCCATCATTCACTACTGACCTTCCCATCATTCAATACTGACCTTCCCATCATTCAATACTGACCTTCCCATCATTCTACACTGACCTTCCCACCATTCAATACTGACCTTCCATTCAATACTGGCCTTCCCATCATTCTACACTGACCTTCCCACGAATACTGACCTTCCGATCATTCTACATTGACGTTTCCATCATTCTACACAGATCTTCACACCATTCAACACTGACCTTCCTACCATTCAACACTGACCTTCCCACCATTTTACACTGACCTTCCCATCATTCAACACTGACCTTCCCACCATTCAACGCTGACCTTCCTACCATTCAACAGTGACCTTCCCATCATTCAATACTGACCTTCCCAACATTCTACACTGACCTTCCCACCATTCAACACAGAACTTCTCACCATTCTACACTGACCTTTTCACCATTCTACACTGGTCTTCCCACTATTCAATACTGACCTTCCCATCATTCTACACTGAATTTCCCATCATTCACTGACCTTCCCATCCTACACTGACCTTCCCATCATTCTACACTAACTTCCATCATTCTACAGTTACCTTCCCATCATTCTACACTGACCTTACCACCATTCAATACTGACCTTCCCATCATTCTACACTGACCTTCCCATCATTCACTACTGACTTTCCCATCCTACACTGACCTTCCCACCATTCTATACTGACCTTCCCATCATACTATACTGACCTTCCCACCATTCAATACTGACCTTCCCATCATTCAATACTGGCCTTCACATCATTCTATACTGACCTTCCCACGAATACTGACCTTCCGATCATTCTACAATGACCTTTCCATCATTCTACACAGACCTTCCCACCATTCAACAATGACCTTTCTACCATTCAACACTGACCTTCCCATCATTCAACACTGACCTTCCCACCATTTTACACTGACCTTCCCATCATTCAACATTGACCTTCCCACCATTCAACACTGACCTTCCTACCATTCAACAGTGACCTTCTAATCATTCAATACTGACCTTCCCACCATTCTACACTGACCTTCCCATTCAACACAGACCTTCCCACCATCCTACACTGACCTTCCAGCCATTCAACACAGACCTTTCCACCATTCTACAATGACCTTCCCATCATTCAACACTGACCTTCCCATCATTCAACACTGATCTTCCCACCAATCAACACTGACCTTCCCACCATTCAACAATGACCTTCGCACCATTCAACACTGACCTTCGCACCATTCAACACTGACCTTTACACCATTCTACACTGACCTTTACACCATTCTACACTGACCTTCCCACCATTCTACACTGACCTTCCCACCAGTCTATAATAACCTTCCCACCATTCAACACAGACCTTTCCACAATTGAACACTGACCTTCCCACTTTTCTACACTGACATTCCCACCATTCAACACTGATCTTACCACCATTCTACACTTTCCTTCCAACCATTCTACACTGACCTTCCAACCATTCTACACTGACCTTCAACTAATCATCAGAACAGTCACTCCACCAATCATTGCATATCGACCAGCTCATGTTGCACTTTCACATTACACCGTCATTCACACGGACAGTGAAAGTTGAGAGGACACCCAGTCTTGTTGCTACCAGCCTCACCACGGTGCCACTGGTACTACCACCAGCCTCACCATGGTGCTACTGGTACCACCACCAGCCTCACCACGGTGCCACTGGTACTACCACCAGCCTCACCATGGTGCTACTGGTACCACCACCAGCCTCACCATGGTGCTACTGGTACACCACCAGCCTCCCATGGTGCTACTGGTACCTACCACCAGCCTCACCAGGTGCTACTGGTACTCACCACCAGCCTCACCATGGTGCTACTGGTACCACCACCAGCCTCACCATGGTGCTACTGGTACCACCACCAGCCTCACCACGGTGCCACTGGTACTACCACCAGCCTCACCATGGTGCTACTGGTACCACCACCAGCCTCACCATGGTGCTACTGGTACCACCACCAGCCTCACCACGGTGCTACTGGTACCACCACCAGCCTCGCCATGGTGCTACTGGTACTACCACCAGCCTCACCACGGTGCCACTGGTACTACCACCAGCCTCACCACGGTGCCACTGGTACTACCACCAGCCTCACCATGGTGCTACTGGTACCACCACCAGCCTCACCATGGTGCTACTGGTACCACCACCAGCCTCGCCATGGTGCTACTGGTACTACCACCAGCCTCGCCATGGTGCTACTGGTACTACCACCAGCCTCACCATGGTGCTACTGGTACTACCACCAGCCTCACCATGGTGCTACTGGTACCACCACCAGCCTCACCATGGTGCTACTGGTACCACCACCAGCCTCACCACGGTGCCACTGGTACTACCACCAGCCTCACCATAGTGCTACTGGTACCACCACCAGCCTCACCATGGTGCTACTGGTACCACCACCAGCCTCACCACGGTGCTACTGGTACCACCACCAGCCTCGCCATGGTGCTACTGGTACTACCACCAGCCTCACCATGGTGCTACTGGTACTACCACCAGCCTCACCATGGTGCTACTGGTACTACCACCAGCCTCACCATGGTGCTACTGGTACCACCACCAGCCTCACCACGGTGCCACTGGTACTACCACCAGCCTCACCATGGTGCTACTGGTACTACCACCAGCCTCACCATCGGTGCACTGGTACCACCACCAGCCTCACCATGGTGCTACTGGTACCACCACCAGCCTCACCATGGTGCCTACTGGTACCACCACCAGCCTCACCATGGTGCTACTGGTACCACCACCAGCCTCACCATGGTGCTACTGGTACCACCACCAGCCTCACCATGGTGCTACTGGTACCACCACCAGCCTCACCACGGTGCTACTGGTACCACCACCAACCTCACCATGGTGCTACTGGTACTACCACCAGCCTCACCATGGTGCTACTGGTACTACCACCACCTCACCATGGTGCTACTGGTACCACCACCAGCCTCACCACGGTGCCACTGGTACTACCACCAGCCTCACCATGGTGCTACTGGTACTACCACCAGCCTCACCACGGTGCCACTGGTACTACCACCAGCCTCACCATGGTGCTACTGCCACCACCACCAGCCTCACCACGGTGCCACTGGTACTACCACCAGCCTCACCATGGTGCTACTGGTACCACCACCAGCCTCGCCATGGTGCTGCTTTTACTACCACCAGCCTCACCATGGTGCTACTGGTACTACCACCCGCCTCACCATGTTGCTACTGGTACTACCACCAGCTTCACGATGGTGCTACTGGTACCACAACCAGCCTCACCACGGTGCTTCTGGTACACCTCCAGCTCACCATGGTGGTACTGGTACCACCACCAGCCTCACCATGGTGCTACTGGTACCACCACCACCCTCACCATTGTGCTACTGCTACCACCACCAGCCTCACCATGGTGCTACTGTTACCACCACCAGCCTCACCATGGTGCTACTGTTACCACCACCAGCCTCACCATGGTGCTACTGGTACCACCACCAGCCTCACCATGGTGCTACTGGTACCACCACCAGCCTCACCATTGTGCTACTGGTACCACCACCAGCCTCACCATGGTGCTACTGTTACCACCACCCGCCTCACCATTGTGCTACTTGTACCACCACCCGCCTCACCATGGTGCTACTGGTACCACCACCCGCCTCACCATGGTGCTACGGGTTACCACCACCAGCCTCACCATGGTGCTACTGGCAGCACCACCAGCCTCACCATGGTGCTACTGGCACCACCACCAGCCTCACCATGGTGCCACTGGTACTACCACCAGCCTCACCATGGTGCTACTGGTACCACCACCAGCCTCGCCATGGTGCTGCTTTTACTACCACCAGCCTCACCATGGTGCTACTGGTACCACCACCAGCCTCACGATGGTGCTACTGGTACTCCCACCAGCTTCACGATGGTGCTACTGGTACTACCACCAGCCTCACCATGGTGCTACTGGTACTACCACCCGCCTCACCATGTTGCTACTGGTACTACCACCAGCCTCACGATGGTGCTACTGGTACCACAACCAGCCTCACCACGGTGCTTCTGGTACCACCTCCAGCTTCACCATGGTGGTACTGGTACCACCACCAGCCTCACCATGGTGCTACTGGTACCACCACCACCCTCACCATTGTGCTACTGCTACCACCACCAGCCTCACCATGGTGCTACTGCTACCACCACCAGCCTCACCATGGTGCTACTGTTACCACCACCAGCCTCACCATGGTGCTACTGGTACCACCACCAGCCTCACCATTGTGCTACTGGTACCACCACCAGCCTCACCATGGTGCTACTGGTACCACCACCAGCCTCACCATGGTGCTACTGGTACCACCACCCGCCTCACCATTGTGCTACTGTACCACCACCCCCGCCTCCCATGGTGCTACTGTTCTACCACCACCAGCCTCACCATGGTGCTACTGGCACCACCACCAGCCTCACCATGGTGCACTGGTACCACCACCAGCCTCACCATGGTGCTACTGGTACCACCACCCAGCCTCACCATGGTGCTACTGGTACCACCACCAGCCTCACCATGGTGCTACTGGTACCACCATCCAGCCTCACCATGGTGCACTGGTACCACCACCAACTTCACCATGGTGCTACTGGTACCACCACCAGCCTCACCATGGTGCTACTGGTACCACCACCAGCCTCACCATGGTGCATCCCCGCTCCCTGGACTACCACCACCAGCCTCACCATGGTGCACTGGTACCACCACCAGCCTCACCATGGTGCTACTGGTACCACCACCAGCCTCACCATGGTGCTACTGGTACCACCACCAGCCTCACCATGGTGCTACTGGTACCACCACCAGCCTCACCATGGTGCTACTGGTACCACCACCAGCCTCACCATGGTGCTACTGGTACCACCACCAGCCTCACCATGGTGCTACTGGTACCACCACCAGCCTCACCATGGTGCTACTGGTACCACCACCAGCCTCACCATGGTGCTACTGGTACACACACCAGCCTCACCATGGTGCTACTGGTACCACCACCAGCCTCACCATGGTGCTACTGGTACCACCACCAGCCTCACCAGGTGCTACTGGTACCACCACCAGCCTCACCATGGTGCTACTGGTACCACCACCAGCCTCACCATGGTGCTACTGGTACCACCACCAGCCTCACCATGGTGCTACTGGTACCACCACCAGCCTCACCATGGTGCTACTGGTACCACCACCAGCCTCACCATGGAGCTACTGGTACCACCACCAGCCTCACCATGGTGCTACTGGTACCACCACCAGCCTCACCATGGTGCTACTGGTACCACCACCAGCCTCACCATGGTGCTACTGGTACCACCACCAGCCTCACCATGGTGCTACTGGTACCACCACCAGCCTCACCATGGTGCTACTGGTACCTACCACCAGCCTCACCATGATGCTACTGGTACCACACCACCACTCACCATGGTGCTACTGGTACCACCACCAGCCTCACCATGGTGCTACTGGTACCACCACCAGCCTCACCATGGTGCTACTGGTACCACCACCGAGCCTCACCATGGTGCTACTGGTACCACCACCAGCCTCACCATGGTGCTACTGGTACCACCACCAGCCTCACCATGGTGCTACTGGTACCACCACCAGCCTCACCATGGTGCTACTGGTACCACCACCAGCCTCACCATGGTGCTACTGGTACCACCACCAGCCTCACCATGGTGCATACTGGTACCACCACCAGCCTCACCATGGTGCTACTGGACTACCACCACCGCCTCACCATGGTGCTACTGTTACCACCACCAGCCTCACCATGGTGCTACTGGTACCACCACCCGCCTCACCATGGTGCTACTGGTACCACCACCCGCCTCACCATGGTGCTACTGTTACCACCACCAGCCTCACCATGGTGCTACTGGCAGCACCACCAGCCTCACCATGGTGCTACTGGCACCACCACCAGCCTCACCATGGTGCCACTGGTACTACCACCAGCCTCACCATGGTGCTACTGGTACCACCACCAGCCTCGCCATGGTGCTGCTTTTACTACCACCAGCCTCACCATGGTGCTACTGGTACCACCACCAGCCTCACAATGGTGCTACTGGTACTCCCACCAGCTTCACGATGGTGCTACTGGTACTACCACCAGCCTCACCATGGTGCTACTGGTACTACCACCAGCCTCACCATGTTGCTACTGGTACTACCACCAGCCTCACGATGGTGCTACTGGTACCACAACCAGCCTCACCACGGTGCTTCTGGTACCACCTCCAGCTTCACCATGGTGGTACTGGTACCACCACCAGCCTCACCATGGTGCTACTGGTACCACCACCACCTCACCATTGGTGCTACTGTACCACCACCAGCCTCACCATGGTGCTACTGCTACCACCACCAGCCTCACCATGGTGCTACTGTTACCACCACCAGCCTCACCATGGTGCTACTGGTACCACCACCAGCCTCACCATTGTGCTACTGGTACCACCACCAGCCTCACCATGGTGCTACTGGTACCACCACCAGCCTCACCATGGTGCTACTGGTACCACCACCAGCCTCACCATTGGTGCTACTGTACCACCACCACGCCTCACCATGGTGCTACTGTTACCACCACCAGCCTCACCATGGTGCTACTGGCACCACCACCAGCCTCACCATGGTGCTACTGGTACCACCACCAGCCTCACCATGGTGCTACTGGTACCACCACCAGCCTCACCATGGTGCTACTGGTACCACCACCAGCCTCACCATGGTGCTACTGGTACCACCTCCAGCCTCACCATGGTGCTACTGGTACCACCACCAACTTCACCATGGTGCTACTGGTACCACCACCAGCCTCACCATGGTGCTACTGGTACCACCACCAGCCTCACCATGGTGCTACTGGTACCACCACCAGCCTCACCATGGTGCTACTGGTACCACCACCAGCCTCACCATGGTGCTACTGGTACCACCCCAGCCTCACCATGGTGCTACTGGTACCACCACCAGCCTCACCATGGTGCTACTGGTACCACCACCAGCCTCACCATGGGCTACTGGTACCACCACCAGCCTCACCATGGTGCTACTGGTACCACCACCAGCCTCACCATGGTGCTACTGGTACCACCACCAGCCTCACCATGGTGCTACTGGTACCACCACCAGCCTCACCATTGTGCTACTGGTACCACCACCAGCCTCACCATGGTGCTACTGGTACCACCACCAGCCTCACCATGGTGCTACTGGTACCACCACCCGCCTCACCATTGTGCTACTTGTACCACCACCCGCCTCACCATGGTGCTACTGTTACCACCACCAGCCTCACCATGGTGCTACTGGACCACCACCAGCCTCACCATGGTGCTACTGGTACCACCACCAGCCTCACCATGGTGCTACTGGTACCACCACCAGCCTCACCATGGTGCTACTGGTACCACCACCAGCCTCACCATGGTGCTACTGGTACCACCACCAGCCTCACCATGGTGCTACTGGTACCACCACCAACTTCACCATGGTGCTACTGGTACCACCACCAGCCTCACCATGGTGCTACTGGTACCACCACCAGCCTCACCATGGTGCTATTGGCACCACCACCAGCCTCACCATGGTGCTACTGGTACCACCACCAGCCTCACCATGGTGCTACTGGTACCACCACCAGCCTCACCATGGTGCTACTGGTACCCACCACCGCCTCACCATGTGCTACTTGTACCACCACCCGCCTCACCATGGTGCTACTGTTACCACCACCAGCCTCACCATGGTGCTACTGGCACCACCACCAGCCTCACCATGGTGCTACTGGTACCACCACCAGCCTCACCATGGTGCTACTGGTACCACCACCAGCCTCACCATGGTGCTACTGGTACCACCACCAGCCTCACCATGGTGCTACTGGTACCACCCCAGCCTCACCATGGTGCTACTGGTACCACCACCAACTTCACCATGGTGCTACTGGTACCACCACCAGCCTCACCATGGTGCTACTGGTACCACCACCAGCCTCACCATGGTGCTATTGGCACCACCACCAGCCTCACCATGGTGCTACTGGTACCACCACCAGCCTCACCATGGTGCTACTGGTACCACCACCAGCCTCACCATGGTGCTACTGGTACCACCCACCAGCCTCACCATGGTGCTACTGGTACCACCACCAGCCCTCACCATGGTGCTACTGGTACCTACCACCAGCCTCACCATGGTGCTACTGGTACCACCACCAGCCTCACCATGGTGCTACTGGTACCACCACCAGCCTCACCATGGTGCTACTGGTACCACCACCAGCCTCACCATGGTGCTACTGGTACCACCACCAGCCTCACCATGGTGCTACTGGTACCACCACCAGCCTCACCATGGTGCTACTGGTACCACCACCAGCCTCACCATGGTGCTACTGGTACCACCACCAGCCTCACCATGGTGCTACTGGTACCACCACCAGCCTCACCATGGTGCTACTGGTACCACACCAGCCTCACCATGGAGCTACTGGTACCACCACCAGCCTCACCATGGTGCTTACTGGTACCACCACCAGCCTCACCATGGTGCTACTGGTACCACCACCAGCCTCACCATGGTGCTACTGGTACCACCACCAGCCTCACATGGTGCTACTGGTACCACCACCAGCCTCACCATGGTGTTACTGGTACCACCACCAGCCTCACCATGGATGCTACTGGTACCACCACCAGCCTCACCATGGTGCTACTGGTACCACCACCAGCCTCACCATGGTGCTACTGTACCACCACCAGCCTCACCATGGTGCTACTGGTACCACCACGAGCCTCACCATGGTGCTACTGGTACCACCACCAGCCTCACCATGGTGCTACTGGTACCACCACCAGCCTCACCATGGTGCTACTGGTACCACCACCAGCCTCACCATGGTGCTACTGGTACCACCACCAGCCTCACCATGGTGCTACTGGTACCACCACCAGCCTCACCATGGTGCTACTGGTACCACCACCAGCCTCACCATGGTGCTACTGGTACCACCACCAGCCTCACCATGGTGCTACTGGTACCACCACCAGCCTCACCATGGTGCTACTGGTACCACCACCAGCCCTCACCATGGTGCTACTGGTACCACCACCAGCCTCACCTGGTGCTACTGGTACCACCACCAGCCTCACCCTGGTGCTACTGGTACCACCACCAGCCTCACCATGGTGCTACTGGTACCACCACCAGCCTCACCATGGTGCTACTGGTACCACCACCAGCCTCACCATGGTGCTACTGGTACCACCACCAGCCTCACCATGGTGCTACTGGTATCACCACCAGCCTCACCATGGTGCTACTGGTACCACCACCAGCCTCACCATGGTGCTACTGGTACCACCACCACCAGCCTCACCATGGTGCTACTGGTACCACCACCAGCCTCACCATGGTGCTACTGGTACCACCACCAGCCTCACCATGGTGCTACTGGTACCACCACCAGCCTCACCATGGTGCTACTGGTACCACCACCAGCCTCACCATGGTGCTACTGGTACCACCACCAGCCTCACCATGGTGCTACTTGCGCATAAGGTTACAAATGCCGGGTTAGTCCCATTTCTGCTCTGCACTGCTGCTATGTATGATTATCTATGTAACTGCATTTGTGTATACCTGAATAAACTTATACACAAGAGAAGGCGAGACGGGACACCTCTGTGAGCACAAGTACAGATGTCTCGAGGACGGGTCTCGCACCAACTTGGCCGTGACAAGCTCTGTCTCATGAGTCTTGCCACATCGTGCATGTTACAGACACGGTGAGTCCCATGCCTGGTATATACAAGTATATGAGTGTACCTGGTTGTTGCTTTATATGAGGCAGGTGATGGCGTGGTTGTTGCTGTATATGAGGCAGGTGATGGTGTGGTTGTTGCTGTATATGAGGCAGGTGATGGCGTGGTTGTTGCTTTATATGAGGCAGGTGATGGCGTGGTTGTTGCTGTATATGAGGCAGGTGATGGCGTGGTTGTTGCTGTATATGAGGCAGGTGATGGCGTGGTTGTTGCTGTATATGAGGCAGGTGATGGCGTGGTTGTTGCTTTATATGAGGCAGGTGATGGCGTGGTTGTTGCTGTATATGAGGCAGGTGATGGTGTGGTTGTTGCTGTATATGAGGCAGGTGATGGCGTGGTTGTTGCTTTATATGAGGCAGGTGATGGTGTGGTTGTTGCTGTATATGAGGCAGGTGATGGTGTGGTTGTTGCTGTATATGAGGCAGGTGATGGCGTGGTTGTTGCTGTATATGAGGCAGGTGATGGCGTGGTTGTTGCTGTATATGAGGCAGGTGATGGCGTTGTTGCTGTATATGAGGCAGGTGATGGCGTGGTTGTTGCTGTATATGAGGCAGGTGATGGCGTGGTTGTTGCTGTATATGAGGCAGGTGATGGCGTGGTTGTTGCTGTATATGAGGCAGGTGATGGCGTGGTTGTTGCTGTATATGAGGCAGGTGATGGCGTGGTTGTTGCTTTATATGAGGCAGGTGATGGTGTGGTTGTTGCTGTATTGAGGCAGGGATGGTGTGGTTGTTGCTGTTATGAGCAGGTGATGGCGTGGTTGTTGCTGTAATGAGCAGGTGTGCGTGGTTTGCTGTATATGAGCAGGTGATGGCGTGTTTGCGTATTGAGGCAGGTGATGGCGTGGTTGTGCTGATACTGAGCATGGTGATGCGTGGTTGTCTGCGTATATGAGCAGGTGCGACGCCTACCTGGTTGTCTGGTATATGAGGCCAGGTGATGCGTGGTGTTGCTGTATAGAGGCAGGTGATGGCGTGGTGTTGTTTATGACGCATGATATCCATGGTGTTACTGGTACCACCGACCAGCCAGGGCTCACCATGGTGCTTACTGGTTACCACCACGCAGCCTGCGCTGGTTGTCTACTGGTACCACCAGCAGCCTCCATGGTGCTATGGTTACACCACCAGCCTCAGCATGGTGCTATGTGTACCACACCAGGCCTCCATGGTGCTATTTGGTACCACCACAGCCTCACATGGTGTACTTGCGCATAGGTTACAAAGCCGGTGTTAGTTGCCATTTCTGCTCTGCATGCTGTGCTGTGATGATCTATCTATGTACTGCTTTGGTATACGTGAATTAACTTATACAGAGGAGGCGAGGGGACACCTCTGGTGAGCACAAGTACAGATGTCGCGAGGTCGGTTCTCGCACCATTGGCCGTGACAAGCTCCGTCTATGAGTCTTGCCACATCGTGATGTTCAGGAAGGGGGTCATGCCTGGTTATATACAAGTATTGGTGTCTGGTTGTGTTTATATGAGGCAGGTGATGGGGTGGTTGTTGCTTTTATAGAGGCAGGTGATGGTGTGGTTGCTGCTTTATAGGAGGCAGGTGATGGTGTGGTTGTTGCTGTATATGAGGCAGGTGATGGCGTGGTTGTTGCTTTATATGAGGCAGGTGATGGCGTGGTTGTTGCTTTATATGAGGCAGGTGATGGCGTGGTTGTTGCTGTATGAGGCAGGTGATGGCGTGGTTGTTGCTTTACATGAGGCAGGTGATGGTGTGGTTGTTGCTTTATATGAGGCAGGTGATGGTGTGGTTGTTGCTTTATATGAGGCAGGTGATGGTGTGGTTGTTGCTTTATATGAGGCAGGTGATGGTGTGGTTGTTGCTTTACAGAGGCAGGTGAGGTGTGGTTGTTGCTTTACAGAGGCAGGTGATGGTGTGGTTGCTTTACAGAGGCAGGTGATGGCGTGGTTGTTGCTTTAATGAGGCAGGTGTGGTGTGGTTGTTGCTTTTACACGAGGCAGGTGATGGGCGTGGTTGTTGCTTTATAGAGGCAGGTATGGTGTGGTTGTTGCTGTATATGAGGCAGGTGAGGCGTGGTTGTTCTTATATGAGGCAGAGATGGCGTGGTTGTTGCTTTTATACTGAGGCAGGTGATGGCGTGGTTGTTGCTTTATATGAGGCAGGTGATGGTGTGGTTGTTGCTTTATATGAGGCAGGTGATGGCGTGGTTGTTGCTTTACACGAGGCAGGTGTTGGCGTGGTTGTTGCTTTATATGAGGCAGGTGATGGGCGTGGTTGTTGCTTTAATGAGGCAGAGATGGCGTGGTGTTGCTTTATCATGAGGCAGGTGGAGGCGTGGTTGTTGCTTTACATGAGGCAGAAGATGGCGGTGGTTGTGCTTTATATGAGGCAGAGGAGTGGGCGTGGTTGTTGCTTTACTATGAGGCAGGTGTGTGGCGTGGTTGTGTTTACATGAGGCAGTTGTGGCGTGGTTGTTGTTTATCACGAGGCAGGTGATGGCGTGGTTGCTGCTTTTACATGAGGCAGGTGATGGCGTGGTTGTGTTTATATACGGGGCAGGTGATGGGCGTGGTTGTTCTTTATATGAGGCAGGTGATGGCGTGGTTTTGCTTTATTAGAGAGGCAGGTGGATGGCGTGGTTGTTGCTTTAACGAGGCAGGTGATGGCGTGGTTGTGCTTTACGAGGCAGGTGATGGCGTGGTTGTGCTTTACACGAGGCAGGTGTTGGGCGTGGTTGTTGTTTTACAGAGGCAGGTGTTGGCGTGGTTGTGCTTTACATGTGGCAGGTGGGGGCGTGGTGGTTGCTTTACATGAGGCAGGTGGGGCGTGGTTGCTGTTTTACACGAGGCAGGTGGGGGCGTGGTTGTTGTTTTACACGAGGCAGGTGGGGGCGTGGTTGTTGCTTTACATGAGGCAGGTGGGGGCGTGGTTGCTGTTTTACATGAGGCAGGTGGTGGCGTGGTTGTTGCTTTACATGAGGCAGGTGGGGGCGTGGTTGTTGCTTTACATGGGCAGGTAGGGGGCGTGGTTCTGTATTAACTGAGACAGGTGGGGCGTGGTTGTTGCAATTACATGAAGGCAGTGGGTCAGTGGTACGCTTTACATGAGGCAGGTGGTGGCTGTTGTGCTTTCACATGAGCAGGTGGGGTGGTTGTGCTCTAACATGAAGGCAGGTGGTGACCATGAGGTTGTTGTTTTGAACAATGAAGGCAGGTGGGGCGTGTTGTTGCTTACATGAAGGCAGGTGGTGGCGTGGTGGTTGACTATACATGAGGCAGGTCGGTGTGGTTGTTGCTTTACAAGGCAGGTGGGGGCGTGTGTAGTTGCTATATACATGAGGCAGGTGGTGGCGGGTTGCTGTATTTCACGAGGCAGGTGGGGGCAGGTGGTTGTTGTTTTAACACGACGGCAGGTGGAGTGCGTGGTGGTTGCTTTAACACAACGACTGCTGGTCGTGTACTTCACACTAGTATTGTAGTGATCTGACAAACACTGACAGGTCAGGTGTGTCAGTGACACCAACACTGACAGGTCAGGTGTGACAGTGACACCAACACTGACAGGTCAGGTGTGACAGTGACATCAACACTGACAGGTCAGGTGTCAATAACATCACAAACTGCTTTGCGTCATCAGACGACGAATTCGACTCAGACGGCCCGGTAAGAACAACTGTTGCAACATCAAATATCACTAACTGAACACCCAGATCAAGTGAACACAGTCCTTAAGTGAACATTCAGGTCAGCAAGTGAACACACGAGTCACCAAGTGAACACACGGGTCACCAAGTGAACACACGGGTCACCAAGTGAACACATGTTGTGAGATAATGTTCTCTGGGTGGAAGAAAGTCTTCGCCAACTTGTGAGACACTCAGATTCTGATTAGTTCTTTAATCTCTAAAATTAATCGACTTGTTCGCATGTTCAAGGTTGCTGGCGGCAACACCAACACCTGTCTACTCTCTCAAACAACATTCATATCCACTACCTCCAACACCATACTTGTCTACAGCGTCCCTCAGGGCAGACACAGGCACCATAACCTCACCGTTTTAAGCTGTACTTTGAATTGCAAGGCTTGGCACTCCTTAAAGTCTCCAAAAATGACAAATTGTCTTGTTCTGTGAATTGGTTATCTTTTTCAATTAAACTCCTACGAGTTTACAGTTTTTTTCATGAGGATAACCACCACCACCACCACCACCACAGATGTAGAGGGCATCGCCCCCTACATCTGCCCTCCTCTCCCACCCCATAGTGTCTAGGAAGCCTGACGTGTGTTTAACATTATCACCTACCCTCGCACAAACCCTCCGCACGTGCAACATCATGGATGTAAGACTCCGTGTGTGTGACAGTGTGCCAGGGAACCAACCACTGCTTATTTACAATACCTAACTTTCAAGAATTCACAACCCACAATACCGTGGCTGGAACAATTCACAACCCACAATACCATGGCTGGAACAATTCACAACCCACAATACCGTGGCTGGAACAATTCACAACCCACAATACCGTGGCTGGAACAATTCACAACCCACAATACCGTGGCTGGAACAATTCACAACCCACAATACCGTGGCTGGAACAATCTCACAAACCCACAATACCATGGCTGGAACAATTCACAACCCACAATACCGTGGCTGGAACAATTCACAACCCACAATACCGTGGCTGGAACAATTCACAACCCACAATACCGTGGCTGGAACAATTCACAACCCACAATACCGGTGGCTGGAAACCAACAATACCAACATCCACAATACCGTGGCTGGAACAATTCACAACCCACAATACCATGGCTGGAACAATTCACAACTCAACACCGGGGCTAAAAAGTGTTCAGAATGATCTTCTCGAGAGCGAGTCAGTGTTACCATAATTCTGACAGGTTAAGGTAATACCATCACACGTCTAACAGTTTTCTTTTAATGAAATTAGTACTGAGAGTTGTGTGCCGGTATAGCAGCCCACATTAACCCCCACCAAACTATACCAGGGATTAAAGTGGGCTAGTCCGGTTTATACCCCGGGGTATACAACAGGCTAGCCCAGAATATACCTCTGTAGTCCATATTAAATTGCCCCCCCCCGTGTTTTCATAAATAAATCTGTATTTCAATGTCTAGTTTTTCCCATCATAATTTATATATTTTGGACAAGACCAGACTATATCTCTCCTGTCCAGATTATACCTCATTGTGTTTTTCAAAAAAGGCAATTCAAACCAAGCCCCCCCCCCCCCCAAAAAAAAAAAGCGAAATGGGTGAAAGGTGAGATGAAGCATCTAATAGGCATTAAGAAAGGTATTTATAGGAGATTAAAAAGAGGGATAAGAATTTGAGGCAGTAATAACTTCGGTGAGGTTAGGTTAGTTGGTCTGTAGTCTCCACTTTATTAGTTTGCAACACAATTTAAGCGATTAAAATTGTGTATTTTAGTTTATAAAATTGTGTCCTCAGAGCGAAAATTAAAATCAAATTTTAATATCTGAGTGGTTTTTTTAATTTAAATTAAGATATTTTAATCAGAGCACTCAGTTCACAACACAACTCTCACAGGGCTGGTTTCTGAGTGCGGAAGGGGTATAATCTGGCTTAAGGGGGTATGAAATAGCCTAGCCTGTTTTATACCCCGGGTATAGTCTGTGCTAGTCTAGTTCATCCCAGCGTATAGTCTGGGGAGGGGGTATATGTTGGACTGTTACACCGGGTTGAGCAGCCCTCACACGCCACAGAGCTGTCCAAACATTAGCGGCGAGCACAGAGCGACAACATGGTTGTGTTGTGGTGCTGGCCGGCTCCCGTGGCCTTGCTGCCCCGCCTCCACACACATACAAAACAAGTGGCCCTGTTTATACATTCTACGTGGGCTGGGCAAGCACACTCATCACTGATCTCGTACACTGTTAGTGCCACTGTAAATGTTCAATATGGCTCTCTTACTCGGCATCAAGTGACATTATTCTGTCCATTGTTCTGTCTCGGTGATGACCGAGAAATCCTGTCACCAGGATTCCACTGACTGCTATGGGACACCATAAACTGAACTTGTGCTAGGACGCTCAGTCATAATATCCTAAAGCTCTGTAATAATTTAAAATGCAAACAATGAAATAATGATTTTCTTCTCTAAGTTTATATTGAACATAATATCTGGTAGGAGGGGAGACTGCAAACAAACGTTTCTTAATAATACACAGCCTCTGATAAGCTTTCATTAAATGAAAGTCGTCTTAATAGAGACTTGTTCTGCTCAGGTTGTCTTCGTAATATACATAAATAACTAGTGTTCAACAGAGGTCCAGTTAGCATTACCTAGTCTTCTGTTATAACTGTGTAGCCTTCATCTAGTCTTCAAAGACGCTTCTTGTTGAACCAGATCTCACACACGACTTTCCTAAGATGACGCTGGGTTGCAGCATACTGCCACACCCACGCTAGTGACACAGCTGCCAGGGTCAGTACTGTGCTAGAGTGCAACATCCACGCTAGTGACACAGCTGCCAGGGTCAGTACTGTGCTACAGTGCCACACCCACGCTAGTGACACAGCTGCCAGGGTCAGTACTGTGCTACAGTGCCACACCCACGCTAGTGACACAGCTGCCAGGGTCAGTACTGTGCTACAGTGCAACACCCACGCTAGTGACACAGCTGCCAGGGTCAGTACTGTGCTAGAGTGCCACACCCACGCTAGTGACACAGCTGCCAGGATCAGTACTGTGCTAGAGTGCCACACCCACGCTAGTGACACAGCTGCCAGGGTCAGTACTGTGCTAGAGTGCCACACCCACGCTAGTGACACAGCTGCCAGGGTCAGTACTGTGCTAGAGTGCAACATCCACGCTAGTGACACAGCTGCCAGGGTCAGTACTGTGCTAGAGTGCAACACCCACGCTAGTGACACAGCTGCCAGGGTCAGTACTGTGCTAGAGTGCAACACCCACGCTAGTGACACAGCTGCCAGGGTCAGTACTGTGCTAGAGTGCAACACCCACGCTAGTGACACACAGCTGCCAGGGTCAGTACTGTGCTAGAGTGCAACACCCACACTGGTGACACACAGCTGCCAGGGTCAGTACTGTGCTAGAGTGCAACACCCACACATGGTACACACAGCTGCCAGGGTCAGTACTGTGCTAGAGTGCAACACCACACTGGTGACAACAGCTGCCAGGGGTCAGTACTGTGCTAGAGTGCAACACCCACACTGGTGACACACAGCTGCCAGGGTCAGTACTGTGCTAGAGTGCAACACCCACACTGGTAACACACAGCTGCCAGGGTCAGTACTGTGCTAGAGTGCAACACCACACTGTGACAACAGCTGCCAGGGGTCAGTACTGTGCTAGAGTGCAACACCCACACTGGTGACACACAGCTGCCAGGGTCAGTACTGTGCTAGAGTGCAACACCCACGCTAGTGACACAGCTGCCAGGGTCAGTACTGTGCTAGAGTGCAACACCCACGCTAGTGACACAGCTGCCAGGGTCAGTACTGTGCTAGAGTGCAACACCCACACTGGTGACACACAGCTGCCAGGGTCAGTACTGTGCTAGAGTGCAACACCCACACTGGTGACACACAGCTGCCAGGGTCAGTACTGTGCTAGAGTGCAACACCCACACTGGTGACACACAGCTGCCAGGGTCAGTACTGTGCTAGAGTGCAACACCCACACTGGTAACACAGCTGCCAGGGTCAGTACTGTGCTAGAGTGCAACACCCACCTGGGGACACACAGCTGCCAGGGGTCAGTACTGTGCTAGAGTGCAACACCCACGCTAGTGACACAGCTGCCAGGGTCAGTACTGTGCTAGAGTGCAACACCCACGCTAGTGACACAGCTGCCAGGGTCAGTACTGTGCTAGAGTGCAACACCCACGCTAGCGACACACAGCTGCCAGGGTCAGTACTGTGCTAGAGTGCAACACCCACGCTAGTGACACACAGCTGCCAGGGTCAGTACTGTGCTAGAGTGCAACACCCACACTGGTAACACACAGCTGCCAGGGTCAGTACTGTGCTAAGTGCAACACCCACCTGGTGACACAGCTGCCAGGGTCAGTACTGTGCTAGAGTGCAACACCCACACTGGTAACACACAGCTGCCAGGGTCAGTACTGTGCTAGAGTGCAACACCCACACTGGTAACACAGCTGCCAGGGTCAGTACTGTGCTAGAGTGCAACACCCACACTGGTAACACAGCTGCCAGGGTCAGTACTGTGCTAGAGTGCAACACCCACTGGTAACACAGCTGCCAGGGTCAGTACTGTGCTAGAGTGCAACACCCACACTGGTAACACACAGCTGCCAGGGTCAGTACTGTGCTAGAGTGCAACACCCACACTGGTACACACAGCTGCCAGGGTCAGTACTGTGCTAGAGTCAACACCCACACTGGTGACACACAGCTGCCAGGGTCAGTACTGTGCTAGAGTTCAACACCCACGCTAGTGACACAGCTGCCAGGGGTCAGTACTGTGCTAGAGTGCAACACCCACACTGGTAACACAGCTGCCAGGGTCAGTACTGTGGTAGAGTGCAACACCCACACTGGTAACACAGCTGCCAGGGTCAGTACTGTGCTAGAGTGCAACACCCACACTGGTAACACAGCTGCCAGGGTCAGTACTGTGCTAGAATGCGACACCCACACTGGTAACACACAGCTGCCAGGGTCAGTACTGTGCTAGAGTGCAACACCCACACTGGTAACACAGCCTGCCAGGGTCAGTACTGTGCTAGAGTGCGACGCCATTTTTGTCAAGACGAGAGAGAAAATGCACGTGAACAAAGTATGGAATCTCCCTCTAATACAGCTAGGTTAGCAGATGTTGAGATCTTGGAACTTACTCAGTTAAGTATCACCTTCATTAGTCCTACAACCACTGTATCAGCCCAAAAAATAATTCTAAACTCTTTCAACGGCATATATTCGCTAAGAACCTTATTAGTACGAAAATATATACATTTTATAAGACTGAAGTCAAAAGTAAGAGGCATTCTCAAAATATAGCCTAAAATTTACAAAAATAAAAAACAGTCTTTAAAAGTCAGACATCCATCCAGAGAAGCATTTGGAAGGTTACACAGATTCCGTGAGGAAGTAAAATAAAAGTGAAATTCCCCTGAATTTCTTAAGGTATCCCTCTTCCATGGATACCTGAATGTACACACAAGACGAAGATACAAGGTGAGAGGTATTTAAAGAACATACAAAGCAACAAAACTACTTTCGGGTCACATCACATCATCCTGGGAGAGAGAACAGGTGGTGGTTAGAAGTTAGTGTGGTTGATAGAGAGAGAGCGATCGGTAAGGACAGTGAGTGGCTGGTTAATGGGGTTTAAAAACCTATAGACTGTGTTAGGGGTTATTAAGGTTGCATGTCACCTATTGACCACCCAATCATGTTAAAATACATCACATAAAAATTAAATGTTAAGAACCTAATTGTCAACAACGACGCTGAACTTTCACTCTACTGCTGTTTAATTAACGAAATTTACAAAAAACATTATAACTGGGAACTGGTGTAGAGGTACACAAGACAGATCAACACCTTCGCTTACTCCCAAGAACACTGGGTAAAGTAAACTATTAGCAAATATATACAATGACAGACATACACCTCTCTCTCTGTATACGTCATAAGTGCATTGTGGCAGCGGGAAATCATTGATAAAAGACTTTTTTGGTAACACTAGATCAGTGCGTTGGAGGGAAGGGAGGGAGGGACTCTGAAGGTACTGTTCTTACAGTTACATAGCTATCTTTTTCTCATTTATTGATTCATTTACATCTAAACTGACAACATCAAGATGTTGTAAGGAGATGAACGTGATATTCTTTACGCTGTGGGTGATACCTCGCGGTTTCCCTAAAGAAATTTAAGAATGCTACCGTGGACTGACCTCAAACTTTAACACTTGTGGAGAGCGATAAAATGACGTCCAGGATTGTTACTGGACAATGTAGCTTTCTGTCTGACAATTTTAAGAACGTGTAATACTGAAGATACAGGTTATATTTCTTCACTCTCACCCCGAAACACTCTCCAGGTATATTCCCGGTATATGTCTATCTTCACTGGTCCCACAGTGTTGTGATAGGATCAAAATAAAAGTAGGGGGGAGGGGAATTCTTTTTTAATTACGGCAATTGGATTTTTTTGCAAGAGTGAAGAGAAAAAAAAGTGAATATACCGAAGATACGGTGTTCAGTTACCTAGTGACTGATATAAATTCGTGGTAAGCTGCTCCAGTTGTTAATAATCACGTATCACTTGGGCAGAAATATAACATTCGTATCTGACTGTAGGTTTAAGTGCTTGGGAATATCCACTCGTGAATCTTGGATAATCTACGAGGCAAGGCAATCACTGGTCCGACGTAACACGGAGGTATCTGAGGTGCAGTTAAGTAACGTTGTGTACAGAAATGACTCATATAGTTATGTATCTTTATTCCGAAACTGTCCAGGCATAATACAGTAGGCGTCTTTCAGTTCGGATTACAGAAGGATTTTTGCTAGAGAAGCAGAAGAAGTGAGACATGTAATCGGTCAGCTTCAGTGACGTATTGTAACCTCATATAATCACAGACGCAGAATTAACATTCACACGTAGTTATGCTAAATGCGCATCTTATATCTCAGTCAGGAAAATGTCACAACAAACTGAGTGTTATGGTCTTGCTTGGTTATGACTATATGTTCGTATCTTTATTCAACATCGTAATACAAATCTAATGTTACAGTAAGATCTAGAAAGCTGAGATTTTGCAATGACATCTAATCATTACTTCTAACTGTAATTCCATCATATGTATTCTTCTATGGAACAGTACGAGTTCACCTAACAGAGTTATATATGGACCCTTTATCATGTGTAAGTAAACACAACCTGGTCTCCTTATCATTGTTAGTCTACCTGGACCTATAATGTGTCTAATACTGGTTCCTACATTGTAGTAACAACATCCTGGACCCTCATACATGTTGTCTAGAAACATTCTACTGGACCTCATACATGTGTAGTAACACTACCTGGTTCCTCATACTATTTGTTTTTAGTAAACACTCCTGACCCTCATACATGTGTTAGTAACACTACCTGGACCCTCATACATGTGTCAGTAACACTACCTGGACCCTCATACATGTGTTAGTAACACTACCTGGACCCTCATACATGTGTTAGTAACACTACCTGGACCCTAATACATGTGTTAGTAACACTACCTGGACCCTCATACATGTGTTAGTAACACTACCTGGACCCTCATACATGTGTTAGTAAACACTACCTGGACCCTCATACATGTGTTAGTAACACTACCTGGACCCTATACATGTTTAGTAACACTACCTGGACCCTCATACATGTGTCAGTAAACACTACCTGACCCTCATACATGTGTTAGTAACACTACCTGGACCCTCATACATGTGTCAGTAACACTACCTGGACCCTCATACATGTGTCAGTAACACTACCTGGACCCTCATACATGTGTCAGTAACACTACCTGGACCCTCATACATGTGTCAGTAACACTACCTGGACCCTCATACATGTGTCAGTAACACTACCTGGACCCTCATACATGTGTCAGTAACACTACCTGGACCCTCATACATGTGTTAGTAACACTACCTGGACCCTCATACATGTGTTAGTAACACTACCTGGACCCTCATACATGTGTCAGTAACACTACCTGGTCCCTCATACATGTGTTAGTAACACACTACCTGGACCCTCATACATGTGTTAGTAACACACTACCTGGACCCTCATACATGTGTCAGTAACACTACCTGGTCCCTCATACATGTGTTAGTAACACTACCTGGACCCTCATACATGTGTCAGTAACACTACCTGGACCCTCATACATGTGTCAGTAACACTACCTGGACCCTCATTACATGTGTTAGTAACACTACCTGGACCCTCATACATGTGTCAGTAACACTACCTGGACCCTCATACATGTGTCAGTAACACTACCTGGACCCTCATACATGTGTTAGTAACACTACCTGGACCCTCATACATGTGTCAGTAACTACCTGGATCCTCATACATGTGTGAGTAACAGTACCTGAACCCTCATACATGTGTCAGTAACACTACCTGAACCCTCATACATGTGTCAGTAACACTACCTGAACCCTCATACATGTGTTAGTAACACTACCTGGACCCTCATACATGTGTCAGTAACACTACCTGGACCTCATACATGTGTAGTAACAGCTACCTGACCCTCATACATGTGTCAAACACTACCTGAACCCTCATACATGTGTCAGTAACACTACCTGAACCCTCATACATGTGTTAGTAACACTACCTGAACCCTTATGCATGTGTCAGTAACACTACCTGAACCCTCATGCATGTGTTAGTAACACACTACCTGGATCCTCATATCATGTGTCTGTAACACTACCTGGATCCTCATACATGTGTCAGTAACACTACCTGGACCCTCATACATGTGTTAGTAACACACTACCTGAACCCTCATACATGTGTCAGTAACATACCTGACCCTCATACATGTGTTAGTAACACACTACCTGAACCCTCATACATGTGTCAGTAACACTACCTGAACCCTCATACATGTGTCAGTAACACTACCTGAACCCTCATACATGTGTCAGTAACACTACCTGAACCCTCATACAATGTGTCAGTAAACACTACCTGAACCTCATACATGTGTCTAGTAACACTACCTGAACCCTCATCATGTGTAGTAACACTACCTGAACCCTCTATGCATGTGTAGTAAACACTACCTGACCCTCATGCATGTGTTAGTAACACACTACCTGGATCCTCATACATGTGTCAGTAACACTACCTGGACCCTCATACATGTGTTAGTAACACACTACCTGAACCCTCATACATGTGTCAGTAACACTACCTGAACCCTCATACATGTGTCAGTAACACTACCTGAACCCTCATACATGTGTTAGTAACACACTACCTGAACCCTCATACATGTGTCAGTAACACTACCTGAACCCTCATACATGTGTCAGTAACACTACCTGGACCCTCATACATGTGTTAGTAACACACTACCTGAACCCTCATACATGTGTCAGTAACACTACCTGAACCCTCATACATGTGTCAGTAACACTACATGAACCCTCATACATGTGTCAGTAACACTACCTGAACCCTCATACATGTGTCAGTAAAACTACCTGGACCCTCATACATGTGTCAGTAACAGTACCTGAGCCCTCATACAATGTGTTAGTAACACACTACATGAACCCTCATACATGTGTTAGTAACACACTACCTGAACCCTCATACATGTGTTAGTAACACACTACCTGAATCCTCATACATGTGTCAGTAACACTACCTGGACCCTCATACATGTGTCAGTAACACTACCTGGACCCTCATACATGTGTCAGTAACACTCATGCCATGTACTACCCAAAATACACGCGTATCTTTCCCTGGCATGGTAGTCTGGAAGGTGCAAGTCCTACGGGTCTTAATTTGGGCTTGTAAAGCTGGCGTGTGGGAGCCGTGTGTGGGCCAGGCAGCTATACCTGGACCACCAAGCCCCGCCCCACCCCGCCCCGCCCTCGACCAGGTAATAAGGCAGCCTTTTATTACATTAACCGTATACAATACCGACAAATTTGTAAATGAAATGTATGTACAACTCGTGGGTATAAAAATACACATGCATTGCGCATGTGAGGTATTCATGAAGTGAACCCTAGCTCAGGCGGAGAGATGACCAACTCACTCTGTCTTGACGTTAACGTATTCGTTAACTAGAGAAGATAGGCTGATGTATGGCTAGTCTGTTGTGCTGATGAGTAGATAATCAGTGCTACTAGCGTGCCTAGCACGGGCCTGTCGGCCTAACGCAGGCCTACTCTCCCAAGTATTCACGTAACTAGCACTTTACTGATATAAAGATACTATGGTGGAAGACAACAGAATAAGATAATTCACATAAAGACCAGAATTCAAGTCTAGAGAGAGAGAAGAGAGAAGAGGAGAGAGGGGAGAGAGAGAGAGGAGAGAGAGAGAGAGAGAAGGAGAGAGAGAGGAGAGAGAGAAGAGAGTATGAGAAGAAGATACATAGGATGAAAGGAACCAGAATGACAGATTAGACAACATTGAACAGGTGTACTGAGCAACATGTGAACCAGGTGTACTGAGTAACATGTGAACCAGGTGTACTGAGTAACATGTGAACCAGGTGTACTGAGTAACATGTGAACCAGGTGTACTGAGCAACATGTGAACCAGGTGTACTGAGCAACATGTGAACCAGGTGTACTGAGCAACATGTGAACCAGGTGTACTGAGCAACATGTGAACCAGGTGTACTGAGCAACATGTGAACCAGGTGTACTGAGCAACATGTGAACCAGGTGTACTGAGTCAACATGTGAACCAGGTGTATGAGAACATGTGAACCAGGTGTACTGAGCAACATGTGAACCAGGTGTACTGAGCAACATGTGAACCAGGTGTACTGAGTAACATGTGAACCAGGTGTACTGAGCAACATGTGAACCAGGTGTACTGAGCAACATGTGAACCAGGTGTACTGAGCAACATGTGAAACCAGATGTACTGAGAACATGTGAACCAGGTGTACTGAGTAACATGTGAACCAGGTGTACTGAGCAACATGTGAACCAGGTGTACTGAGCAACATGTGAACCAGGTGTACTGAGCAACATGTGAACCAGGTGTACTGAGCAACATGTGAACCAGATGTACTGAGCAACATGTGAACCAGTGTTACTGGCAACATGTGAACCAGGATGTACTGAGCAACATGTGAACCAGGTGTACTGAGCAACATGTGAACCAGGTGTACTGAGTAACATGTGAACCAGGTGTACTGAGTAACATGTGAACCAGGTGTACTGAGTAACATGTGAACCAGTGTGTACTGAGCAACATGTGAACCAGGTTGTACTGAGTAACATGTGAACCAGGTGTAACTGAGCAACATGTGAACCAGGTGTACTGATCAACATGTTGAACCAGGTGTACTGAGCAACATGTGAACCAGGTGTATGAGCAAACATGTGAACCAGGTGTACTGAGCAACATGTGAACCAGGTGTATTGAGAAACATGTTGAACCAGGTGTACTGAGCAACATGTGAACCAGGTGTACTGAGCAACATGTGAACCAGGTGTACTGAGCAACATGTGAACCAGTGTACTGAGTCAACATGTGAACCAGTGTACTGAGCAACATGTGAACCAGGTGTACTGAGCAACATGTGAACCAGGTGTACTGAGCAACATGTGAACCAGGTGTACTGAGCAACATGTGAACCAGATGTACTGAGCAACATGTGAACCAGATGTACTGAGCAACATGTGAACCAGGTGTACTGAGCAACATGTGAACCAGGTGTACTGAGCAACATGTGAACCAGGTGTAACTGAGCAACATGTGAACCAGGTGTACTGACAACATGTGAACCAGGTGTACTGAGCAACATGTGAACCAGGTGTACTGAGCAACATGTGAACCAGGTGTACTGAGCAACATGTGAACCAGGTGTACTGAGCAACATGTGAACCAGGTGTAATGAGCAACATGTGAACCAGGTTGTAAATGGACGCAACATGTGAACCAGGTTTAATGAGCAACATGTGAACCAGGTGTTGATGAGAACATGTGAACCAGGTGTAATGAGCAACATGTGAACCAGGTGTAATGAGCAACATGTGAACCAGGTGTACTGAGCAACATGTGAACCAGGTGTACTGAGCAACATGTGAACCAGGTGTACTGAGCAACATGTGAACCAGGTGTAATGAGCTAACATGTGAACCAGGTGTACTGAGCAACATGTGAACCAGGTGTACTGAGAACATGTGACCAGGTGTACTGAAGCAACATGTGAACCAGGTGTACTGAGCAACATGTGAACCAGGTGTACTGAGCAACATGTGAACCAGGTGTACTGAGTAACATGTGAACCAGGTGTACTGAGCAACTGTGAACCAGGTGTACTGAGAACATGTGAACCAGGTGTACTGAGCAACATGTGAACCAGGTGTATGAGCAACATGTGAACCAGGTGTATGAGCAACATGTGAACCAGGTGTACTGAGCAACATGTGAACCAGGTGTTACTGAGCAACATGTGAACCAGGTGTATGAGCAACTGTGAACCAGGTGTATGAGCAACATGTGAACCAGGTGTACTGAGAACATGTGAACCAGGTGTATGAGCAACATAGTGAACCAGGTGTACTGAGCAACATGTGAACCAGGTGTATGAGCAACATGTGAACCAGGTTGTACTGAGCAACATGTGAACCAGGTGTACTGAGCAACATGTGAACCAGGTTGTACTGAGAACATGTGAACCAGGTTGTACTGAGTCAACATGTGAACCAGGTGTATGAGCAACATGTGAACCAGGTGTATGAGCAACATGTGAACCAGTGTACTGAGCAACATGTGAACCAGGTGTACTGAGTAACATGTGAACCAGGTGTACTGAGTAACATGTGAACCAGGTGTACTGAGCAACATGTGAACCAGGTGTACTGAGTAACATGTGAACCAGGTGTACTGAGCAACATGTGAACCAGGTGTACTGAGCAACATGTGAACCAGGTTAACTGAGCAACTGTGAACAGGTGTATGAGCAACATGTGAAGCCAGTGTGTACTGAGCAACATGTGATCCGGTGTACATGGCAACATGTGAACCAGGTGTAACTGATGCACATGTGAACCAGGTGTACTGAGTAACATGTGAACCAGGTGTACTGAGTAACATGTGAACCAGGTGTACTGAGCAACATGTGAACCAGGTGTACTGAGCAACATGTGAACCAGGTGTACTACCTGGAGGTTATTCCGGGGATGAACGCCCCCGCGGTCTGGTCCACGACCAGGCCTCCCGGTGGATCAGGGCCTGATCAATCAGGCTGTTACTGTTGGCCGCACGCAGCCCAACGTACGAACCACAGCCCGGCTGATCCGGCATTGACTTTAGGTAACTGTCCAGGCAGCCAGGGGTTTATTGGTAATTCCCCTTATGCTTGATGGGAGGCTGTTGAACAGTCTTGGGCCCCGGACACTTATGGTGTTTTCTCTTAGTGTACCAATGGCGCCCCTACTTTTAATTGGGGGCATTTTGCATCGCCTGCCCAGTCTTTTACTTTCGTAGGGAGTGATTTCTGTGTGTAGATTCGGGACCATTCCTTCCAGGATTTTCCAAGTGTAGATTATGATATCTCTCTCTCTCTCTCTCTCCTGCGTTCCAACGAGTACAAGTCAAGTGCTTCCAAGCGTTCCCAGTAGTTAAGGTGCTTGACATAACTTATACGTGCAGTAAAGGATCTCTGTACACTCTCTAGCTCTGCAATTTCACCTGCTTTGAACGGAGATGTTAATGTACAGCAGTATTCCAGCCTAGAGAGAACAGGTGATTTGAAAAGGATCATCATTGGCTTGGCATCTCTTGTTTTGAAAGTTCTCATTATGAATCCTATCATTTTCTTTGCACTTGTGATCGTGGCACTGTTGTGATCCTTGAAAGTGAGATCTTCAGACATTACTACTCCCAGGTCCCTTACATTATTTTTCCGCTCCATTGTATGGCCAGAGTTTGTAGTATACTCTGTTCTAGTTATTATCTCCTCCAGTTTTCCATAACGGAGTAGTTGGAATTTGTCCTCATTGAACATCATATTGTTTACCGTTGCCCACTGGAAAACTTTGTTTATATCTTCTTGGAGGTTAACCGCGTCCTCAGCAGATAACAGCCTCGTGCAGATCCTAGTATCGTCTGCAAAGGATGATACGGTGCTGTGGGTTACATTTCTATGTCTGATATGAGGATGAGGAACAGGATGGGGGTGAGTACTGTGCCTTGCGGAACAGATCGCTTCACTATGGCGGCCTCTGATTTAACTCTGTTGACCACTACTCTGTGTTTGATTGGTTAGGAAGTTGAAGATCCATCTCCCCACTTTGCCAGTTATTCCTTTAGCACGTATTTTGTGCGCTATTACGCCATGATCGCATTTGTCAAACGCTTTTGCAGTCTGTGTATATTACATCTGCATTCTGATTTTCTTCCAGTGCATCCAAGGCCACACCATAGTGATCCAGTAGTTGTGAGAGGCAGGAGCGACCTGCCCTGAACCCATGTTGCCCTGGATTGTGCAGATTTTGGAAATCCAGGTGATTTGCAATCCTGATTCTTAGCACTCTTTCAAAGATTTTTATGATGTGGGACGTCAGATCTATTGGTCTATAGTTCTTAGCTAATGCTTTGCTGCCACCTTTATGGAGTGGGGCTATATCCGTTGTTTTAAGTGACTGTGGAATTTCAGCCATGTCCAAGCTCCTCCTCCATAGTGTACTTAGGGCACGTGAGAGGGGTTTCTTGCAGTTCTTAATGAACACAGAGTTCCACGAGTCTGGGCCCGGGACTGAGTGCATGGGCATGTTGTCAATGGCTTTTTCAAAGTCTATCGGAGTTAGGGTAATGTCGGAAATCTGGCATACATTTATGGAGTTTTGAGGCTCATTTATGAAGAAATCATTTGGGTCGTCGATCCTCAGATTGATTAGTGGCTCACTAAACAGAGTCGTACTGGGATTTCAGGTGAACCAGGTGTACTGAGCAACATGCGAACCAGGTGTACCGAGCAACATGTGAACCAGGTGTAGTGAGTAACATGTGAACCAGGTCTACTGAGCAACATGTGATACACTCAACATCCCTCGTCACCTGCCCTCCCGACTCGCTATATAGTTGGCCTCTAACGTTATCCCATCTGTTTACACTGTGTTAACTCATCCCCAGTAACCTCTACTATGAAGATAAATGGTATAAAATATCAACACGATGGAAAAATAAGACACAAGTGCAGTATAATGGGATCTTTTATAGACTATGTTTCGCCCACACGGTGGGTTTTATCAAGTAACAAACCTTCTACTAATTAAAATTATTTAGAGATAGTCTCTTAGCAGCTAGACTTGTATAAGTAGTTAACCCTCTTTACTAGTTTCACATTTTAACCCGTCACTAGTTATATCGAATCATGGGTAAACCCGTTCTGGGTAGACTGGTTTGTTATAAGTTAGTAAACAGTAGACTAGACATGTATATCATAGTTTACCATTCGGCTTATCGCCTACAACTGCCTATGGCTAATTCCGTATTATGATATTTGACATGCAAGCAGTTCAGTAGTAGGTTCCAAGACGCGTGGCAGTTCTTCAGCGAGTTGCCTGCAAGTCTTGACTGATTGACTTAAAAGAGATGCATAGGTCATCACTAAAGAATGTTAGGTGGTCGTTAGTGACGTGGATACAGCAGCATCCTGTCCTCGGTAATAAAAGAAGACACGTGCAAAGAAAGCTTTGTGACATCCATGTAGCTCTCCATAGAACGAAACGTTGTTATGCAACACATGCTTTCTTTGAGTTAGTGAGGGGCATTCTAGGTGCACTTACACCTAAAACTTCCGAGCTCTTAGACGAGTGTCTCGTCTTGGTGACGACTTTAACTTGTGGAACAACTCTCAGGTGTACGTGGGACGCTCTCAGAATGTTCAACACTGGAAAGATTGGTTTCCTAGGGGATTCCTAGTATATCTCCTTTTATTCTAACTGATTCTCACACAGTTGAGTTACTTGATGTTTTAACTTTTTAAGAATTTAATAATTAGACATTACAAGGTCCCCAAAGGAAATAAGTCACTTTGACTTGGGGTTATCCTTTATTCTATGTATTGTACTTGTGATGTTAAAATTACTTAGACAATAAGGCTTCGAGTATAGATCTAGTAATTATACTTCATTGGTTTTTCCTAGTTTATAATTTTGAGATAAGATCTTGTGTTACCACTGTTGGCCTAAAAACCTTTACTTAGGACCAAATAAAGGCTTTGCTGGCAGTACAATATCCTGGGGAGTCAAATTTGATACATATTCCTGAGGTCCACGCATGGATCTGGGTCCTTGAGCGCTGATTATCTGGGTTGTGCGGAGGATGAAGCAATCACCTTCCTGGGCCCGCCACACACTAGCTCCTGGGTCCCCTCCCACCACACACTACTTCATGGGTCCCCTCTCACCACCCACAACCTCCTGGGTCCCCTCCCACCACACACGACTTCCTGGGGCCCCTCCAACCACACACTACCACCTGAGGCCCCTCCCATTACCACTACCTCCTGGGTCCCCTCCCAATCTCACCACACACTACCTCCTGGGTCCCCTCCCACCACTCACTACCTCCTGGGACTCCTCCCACCACTCACTACCTCCTGGGGCCCCTCCCATCACACACTACCTCCTGGGTCCCCTCCCATCACACACTACCTCCTGGGTCCCCTCCCATCGCACACTACCTCCTGGGGCCCCTCCCACCACTCACTACCTCCTGGGTCCCCTCCCACCACACACTACCTCCTGGGGCCCCCCACCACACCACTCCTCCTGGGGCCCCTCCCACACACACTACCTCCTGGGGCCCCTCCCACCACACACTACCTCCTGGGGGCCCCTCCCACCACACACTACTCCTGGGTCCCCCCACCACACACTACCTCCTGGGGCCCCACCACCACACACTACCTCCTGGGGCCCCATCCCACCACACACTACCTCCTGGGGCCCCTCCCACCACACACTACCTCCTGGGGCCCCTCCCACCACACACTACCTCCTGGGGCCCCTCCCACCACACACTACCTCCTGGGGCCCCTCCCACCACACACTACCTCCTGGGGCCCCTCCCACCACACACTACCTCCTGGGGCCCCTCCCACCACACACTACCTACTGGGTCACTACTGTCACACACTGCACTCTTAAGCTACACTTCAGTCACCGGAGCCTAGACTGTGTAACAATCCTGGGGAAGCACTAAACCCGTAAGGGTCATACCTCGGAATGGGAGAATTAAGGGAAGACGTAATCATGCTTGATCCCACTAAGGGAAGAAGTTTGACTAATAAAGCCAAGTTGAGATCATTTATCTGGGATACGCCTTTATTCTGCAAACAGGGAAGGTAGCTCCAGCTCCTTGGATCTAGGCACCTTACCTTCAAGGAAAGAATATGCATTGTTCCATACTACGGAGCAGAAGTCATCCCTAGGCTGAGGGACTGACCACCTCAAGATTACGTCTGTTTACATCATGTTTACATGTCTACTACTGCTGCTGCGCTGCCTCCTCTGTATTCAACTGAAGAAGACTACTGTGTAGGTGAAAGGTTTCGGAATAAGTACATGTAACTGTTGCACATGTGTCTTATCAAGAGTATAGAAGAGTTGAGTCATTAAGATGAGAACATCAGTGAAGGTGTGTGTGATGGCGCAGACACACCCATGCAAACCTTTGATTTACTCTGGCGACCACAGCTGGTCGCTGATCATCATGACCACCTGGTACTTGAAGGTTTTCCTGTGTACAGAGTTGATCAAGATAACTGTGTTTGTTGGCACGATGTTGTGGTCAGTCGTGGGACAAAAGTTGTGCGCTAATTCTCAAATTATGATTGTCTCTGCTCACACACAAACACACACACACGTACGTTTTTATCTAAACAACATGCAGATGTTGGTTCTACGACTCTCAGTCAAACACATGTACTTCCTGGTGCACCTTGCAAGACATATTAATCACGTTGTACAAGAATGATATACAATACCGACAATATGAAAATTTAGACACATGTGCAACGCTGGGTATCTTTATTGTAGACGTTTCGCCATGGCGAAACGTCTACAATACAGATACCCAGATGCTGCACGTGTGTCTCAATTTTCATATTAATCACATACACAGTGAACAACTGTGCACCTCATTTGAATTGCAGAGAGACAAGGCAAGGTTGAATGGGTATTAAGATTATATATATAATATATTATATATATATATATATATATATATATATATATATATATATATAATATATATATCAAGGCAGTGTTGCTGGAGATTATGAGTGGGTATACAAGTCAGGAGTGAGAAGAGAGTGAGGAGGAGAGAGAGAGAGAGAGAGAGAGAGAGAGAGAGAGAGAGAGAGAGAGAGAGAGTACCAGCAGCAACACCAGTGTACACACACCCATATGCTAGTGTGTGTACCACCAGCAACACCAGTGTACACACACCCATATGCTAGTGTGTGTACCAGCAGCAACACCAGTGTACACACACCCATATGCTAGTGTGTGTACCAGCAGCAACACCTGTGTACACACCCATATGCTAGTGTGTGTGTACCACCAGTAACACTTAAGTACACACGCGGCCCAGCGTGAGAAATATACACCACAGTAACAACAGCAGTCGTGAGCCACACCACACACTAGACACCACACACCAGACGGCACCACACACCAGACGACGACACCACACACCAAATGACACCACACACCAGACGACACCACACACCAGACGACACCACACACCAGACGACGACACCACACACCAGACGGCACCACACACCAGACAACGACACCACACACCAGACAACGACACCACACCCCAGACGACGACACCAACACCAGACGACGACACCACACACCAGACGACGAGCACCACACACTAGACACCACACACTAGACACCACACACTAGACACCACACCAGACGACGACACCACACACCAGGCGACACCACACACACACAGACGACACCACACACCAGAGAACACACACACACCGAGACACGACACCACACCCAGACGACACGACACCACACACCAGACGACACACCACACACCAGATACCACACACACCAGACAACACACACACACCAGACGACAACATCACACCCCAGACGACGACACCACACACCAGACGACACACACCCCATACACCACATACCAGACGACACCACATACCAGACGACGACCCCACACACCAGATGACATCAGCGACAGACACCACACACCAGACAACACCACACACCACACACCAGACAACACCACACACCACACACAACACCACAACCAGACGACACCACACACCAGACAAACACCACACACCAGACGACACCACACACCAGACGACGACACCACACACCAGACGACGAACACCAACACCAGACGACACAACACAGACACCATACACCACTTACCAGACGACACCACACACCAGACGACACCACACATCACATATCAGACAACACCACACACCAGACGACGACACCACACGCCAGATGGCATCAGACGACACGACACCGCACACCAGACGACACCACACACCAGAGAACACCACACACCAGACGACACGATACCACACACCAGACGACACGACACCACACACCAGACGACACGACACCACACACCAGATACCACACACACCAGACAACACCACACACCAGACGACAACATCACACACCAGACGACGACACCACACACCAGACGACACCACACACCATACACCACATACCAGACGACACCACATACAGACGACGACGCCACACACCAGATGACATCAGACGACACGACACCACACACCAGACAACACCACACACACACACAGACAACCACACACCACACCCCAGACAACACCACACACCAGACAACACACACCAGACGACGACACCACACACCAGACAACACCACACACCAGACGACACCACACACCAGACGACGACCCCACACACCAGACGCACCACACCCAGACCCCATACACACATACCAGACGACACCACACACCAGACGACACCACACATCACATATCAGACAACACCACACACCAGACGAGGGACACCACACGCCAGATGGCATCAGACGACACGACACCGCACACCAGACGACACGACACCACACACTAGACACCACACACCAGACGACACCAGACACCATACACCACATACCAGACACCACACACCAGACACCATACACCACACCAGACGACACCATACACCAAACGACACGACGCACCAGACGACACACCACACCAAGTTAGATTACAACCACTGGTAGCGTTGAAATCACCCACCACCACTACTACTACTACTACCACAACCACCCCCCGACGACGACCCCCCCACCACTACCACCACCACAGCCACCCCCCGCCGACGACCCCCACCACAACCACCCCCTGCCGACGACCCCCACCATAACCACCCCCCGCCGACGACCCCCCACCTCAACCACCCCCACCGACGACCCCCACCATAACCACCCCCACCGACGACCCCCCACCTCAACCACCCCCACCGACGACCCCCGCATCACTTAAATTGTGTTCGAAAATTTTGAATGCAGGAAAATGTTATATTGTGTTGAATTAACCAGTGTTGCTGGCAACGGTTTTAAAACATAACATACACGGGTTGGCTAATGGGGGGTTCACATTATTATAATCACGGGAGAGAGCTAAACCCGTAGGATTATACAGCTCATGTGGGGGGGATGGAAGGTATTCAGGCTCAATTCAGGGGACTGGAGCACAGATCCAATTCCATAGATCAAGAGCCCCTCACCTGCGTCAAGGAACCTCCCTTGACGGGGGGAGGGGGGGGAAGTCACAACCTTTCGACTAAACAAAGGCCACTGAGGATGTACGTCACCTTTGTCACCACTAGATAAGAATACTTTAATTCCTGAAACAGAGATTTAAGAAAACTCGCAGTATATATACACAGAAATACACTTTTCCGTAGAGTGCAACGGACAAGTGAAGAAGTAGTAGCAGTCATACACACAGCAAGAGGCATCCCTGAGCTTCCCCAGCGCTCGGGCTGCGGCCAAAGGCTGGGGTGTGTCTCCAAAAGGATCCTATAGTGATTGCCGCCTTTGCACCTCCTGACATCACTCGACTCACGAAATCGTAATGACACGATTGCAAACAAACCATACCATATCACGGGTGGGGTTCGAACCCGCGGTCAGAGAGTCTCAAAACTCCAGACCGTCGCGGGTTCAAACCTCACCTGGTTAGGTTTTGGCTTTTCTTAACATCGGTCTGCGCTTTGTAGCTGCCATACCCTCGAGCCATTTAAGTCACGATTTTGGGTTGGGCCCTTTAAGGTGCCTAGCTCTTACTACGAGCTCCGCGAGGGCGGGAATGGGGCAGGCCTGGGGGACAGTTGGTCCCAGAAGATGGGAGATACGTTTTATTCTCCCGGCAGACCCATCTCGGACACTCCGCCCATAGGGAGCCAAGGCCGGGTCGCCAACTAGCAGAGACCCGGGTTGGCAGTACCGGCGAATCAAGAAGACACCTTTCAGTGTTTATATCTTGTGACATGAGTCCATGTAGTGTGGAGCGTCGCGTATATGTGTGGCTGCTGCCTGCCTTCACTCACCCTCCTCAGCCTGACAGATTATTTACGTTGAATTTACAGGCAAAGAACCTCGTCTCGTGTCAAATCCCAGCTTTAACTCATAGCTCTCCAGGATGCGACCCACACCAGTCGACTAACACCTAGGTACCTACTTACTGCTAGGTGAACACGGGCAACTGGTGTAAGGAAGCGTGCCCAAACGTTTCCACCCATGACTCAATTCTTGAAGTTCGAAATCCAACCTGTTATGAAATTTGAAAGGAAAACATGACAGGTTTGGTTCCCACAACAAATATATATCATAGACTACTGTTAACCACACACACTGCAGACTATCATAGACTATTGTCAGCCACACACTGCAGACTATCATAGACTATTGTTAACCACACACACTGCAGACTATCATAGACTATTGTTAACCACACACACTGCAGACTATCATAGACTATTATGAACCACACACACTGCAGACTATCATAGACTGTTGCAAAACCGCACACATTTGCAAGACTACATAGCCCTGTTTGTAACCACACACATGCAGACCTATCATAGACTGTTGCTAACCGCACACACTGCAACATTCAAGACTATTGTTAGCCACCACTGCAGGCCTCATACGGCTATATCCTAGGAATCAGAGCTATCCATCTCCTGGGTCAAATCTATGTTACCTCCTGGTACTCAAGCGTTCTATGGCCCATACCGGTTTAGCGCTTCCCATAATTAATACACTCGGACCGTATAAAACAATGTTAACTCTGTCCGCCAGTCCTCCTGTCCGGTACTTCCTCTAAACTTAAACCTTCAAAAGTCCTTAGGCGGAATGACTCCCACAGGTTTAGCGCCTCACACGGCAATTACCCGCCTAGGAGCACCAGCGAGTGCGCACCTTCAGGAGACCAACCTAGTGCGCAGTCTGAAGGTCAGGTGAGTGCGACCCACCTTCTGGGTCACATACATGCATGAAGACGGCTCCTCAACAAGGCTTAACGCGTGTTCAGTGGCAGTGTGTTCAGTGGTAGTGTGTTCAGTGGTGTGGGGCTCAGTGGTAGTGTGTTCAGTGGTGTGGGGCTCAGTGGTAGTGTGTTCAGTGGTGTGGGGCTCAGTGGTAGTGTGTTCAGTGGTGTGGGGCTCAGTGGTAGTGTGTTCAGTGGTAGTGTGTTCAGTGGTGTGGGACTCAGTGGTAGAGCTTTCCGGGGGTTTGTGGGACTCAGTGGTAGAGCGTCCGGTGGGGTGTGGGACTCAGTGGTAGGCGTTCAGGGTCGTGTGTGGGACTCAGTGGTAGAGGTCCGGTGGTGTGGGGACTCAGTGGTAGAGCGTCCGGGGTGTGGGTCAGTGGTAGAGCGTCCGGGGGTTGTGTGGGACTCAGTGGTAGAGCGTTCGTGGTTGTGGGATCAGTGGTATGAGGGGTCGGGTTTGGTGGGGGGACTCAGTGGTAGAGCGTCGGTGGTGTGGGACTCAGTGGTAGAGCGTCCGGTGGTGTGGGACTCAGTGGTAGAGCGTCCGGTGGTGTGGGGACTCAGTGGTAGAGCTTTCCGGGTGGTGTGGGACTCAGTGGTAGAGCGTCCGGTGGTGTGGGGACTCAGTGGTAGAGCGTCCGGTGGTGTGGGACTCAGTGGTAGAGCGTCCGGTGGTGTGGGACTCAGTGGTAGAGCGTCCGGTGGTGTGGGACTCAGTGGTAGAGCGTCCGGTGGTGTGGGACTCAGTGGTAGAGCGTCAGTGGAGTGTAGGTTAGTTCAACACAAGATCTGGAGCCGTGCGAGACCTCTGGGCGAGACGTCTGCACAATTATGTACAAAGTTGGTTTCGCCGAGAGCAATGGAGACAGTTCAAGAACCAACTGTCACTGGTACAACGTTCCTCTCTGTGTACAACTTTACCGCATCACTGATTTGATGAAGCACTGTAGAGAGCGAAACGTTCTAATTTTCTTCAGTTATTAATATATTAATAAGGGAGCTCTAAACTGGGAAGTTGTATGAGCAAGTACCCTTACATGTGTAGTATGAGCAAGTACCCTTACAGGTATAGTATGAGCAAGTACCCTTACAGGTGTAGTATGAGCAAGTACCCTTACAGGTGTAGTATGAGCAAGTACCCTTACAGGTGTAGTATGAGCAAGTACCCTTACAGGTGTAGTATGAGCAAGTACCCTTACATGTGTAGTATGAGAAGTACCTTACGGGTGGTAGCATGAGCAAGTACCCTTTCAGGTGTAGTATGAGCAAGTACCTTTACAGGTGTAGTATGAGCAAGTACCCTTACAGGTGCAGTATGAGCAAGTACCCTTACAGGTGCAGTATGAGCAAGTACCTTACAGTGCAAGTATGAGCAAGTACCCTTACAGGTGTAGTATGAGCAAGTACCCTTACAGGTGCAGTATGAGCAAGTACCCTTACAGGTGCAGTATGAGCAAGTACCCTTACAGGTGTAGTATGAGCAAGTACCCTTACAGGTGCAGTAAGCACCCACATGTGTCACCTGTTGGTGGCCGCCGCTTTTTGGGAAAAAAAAGGGATATTGTTTTAATTGAAATATGTTTGTTGGGCTGTCCTAATTTAGATACACAACACAAACATACAACACTTGCGCGCACACCATACACGCACACATACGCGCACGCACACAACACACACCTCATGCAACACACCCACACCCCATACAAACACCTCGTGCAACACACCCACACCCCATACAAACACCTCGTGCAACACATGTAACACGCCACACTTGCAGCGAACGTACCACACACCATAACACTCGCAGCACACGCACACCACAACACTCGCAGCACACGCACACCACAACACTCGCAGCACACGCACACCACAACACTCGCAGCACACGCACACCACAACACTCGCAGCACACGCACACCACAACACTCGCAGCACACGCACACCACAACACTCGCAGCACACCACCACACACAACAACACTCGCAGCACAACACACCCCACACCACAACACTCGCAGCACACGCACACCACAACACTCGCAGCACACACAACACTCGCAGCACACACACACCACAACACTCGCAGCACACACACACCACAACACTCGCAGCACACGCACACCACAAAAACTCGCAGCCACACGCCACACCACAACACTCGCAGCACACGCACACCACAACACTCGCAGCACACGCACACCACAACACTCGCAGCACACGCACACCACAACACTCGCACACACACACACCACAACACTCGCACACACCACACACCACAACACTCGCACACACACACACCACAACACTCGCACCACACCACACAACAACACTCGCAACACCACACACCACAACACTCGCACACACCACACACCACAACACTCGCACCACACACACACCACAACACCCCGCACTCCACACACCACAACACTCGCACCAACACGCACACCACAACACTCGCACCACCACACCACAACACTCGCACCACACACACACCCACAACACTCGCACCACCACACCACAACACTCGCACCACACACACACCACAACACTCGCACAAAACACACACCACAACACTCGCCACAAAACACACACCACAACACTCGCACTCCGCACAACCACAACACTCGCACCACACACACACCACAACACTCGCACACACACACACCACAACACTCGCACCACACACACACCACAACACTCGCACACACACACCACACACCACAACACTCGCACCACCACAAAACCCCAACACTCGCACCACACACACCAAACACTCGCACCACACACACACCACAACAACTCGCACCACACCACACCACACACTCGCACCACCACACACCACAACACTCGCACTCCACCACACCACAACACTCGCCCCCACACACCCCCACCAACACTCGCCCACACACACAACACTGCACCCCAACACCACCAACACTCGCACACACACACACCACAACACTCGCACCACACACACCACAAACATCGCACACACACACACAAACACTCGCACCACACACACACCAACACTCGCACCACACACAGCACACCACAACACTCGCACCACACACCCCACACAACACTCGCCCACAACACCACAACACACGCACCAACCACACACACACAACACTCACACCACACCACACCACAACACTCGCACCACAAAACACACCACAACACTCGCACCACACACCACAACACTCGCCACCCACCACACCACAACACTCGCACCACAACCACCACAACATCGCACCACACACACACCACAACACTCGCACCCACACACCACAACACTCGCACCACACACACCACAACACTCGCAACCACACAAAACACCACACACTCGCACCCCACACACACCACAACACTCGCACCACACCACCACACCAAACACTCGCACCACCACACACACCACAACACTCGCACCACAACACACACCATAAACACTCGCACCACACACACACCACAACACTCGACACACCACACACCACAACACTCGCACCACACACACACACCACAACACTCGCACTCCACACACCACAACACTCGCACCAAACACACACCACCAACACCTGCACCCACACACACCCCAACACTCGCACCACACACACACCACAACACTCGCACTCCACACACCACAACACTCGCACCACACACACACCACAACACTCGCACCCACACACACCACAACACTCGCACTCACACACACACACACTCGACACACACACACCACAACACTCGCACCACACACACCACAAACACTCGCACCACACACCACACATCACACAACACACACATGAGCTGATATACTTGTATCACCAATGTTACAAGCTTGAGCCACAGCAATCTTGAGTTCGGACATTCTCCAGTCTGTCTTTACAAGACTCTCTTCACCATTCAGTCGTCTCTTCTGCAGCATCCACCAGGGACACCAAGCCGTCACACAACCTCTAGACTCCACCTCAGGCGCTGTCTACCACTCACGTTCACCCAGTTCACTGAAAGGTGATCGGACCACCAACCCACATGTCTACCTGGTCTTTATTCTCACACTTACAGCATGGCCACGCACTCCTGCCAGGAGGCACATGCTACATCCTCAGTGCCTCGACACTGCAGCAGTACCACTAAGGTTGGCGCTCCGCATCTGCTGCCACTGTGTTGGCTAGCTGTTATTCTGCACCAACACTCATTTCAATATCTTCCATCTCTCTTACACAATACACTATGCAATTCATGTTGTAATAAGTTCTTGAGCACACAACAGCCAACACCACCCACAAACCAATTTATCCCTTCATAACATCTCACTCCTGCATAAAAGGCATACCTGTTAAAGTACTACTAGGATATGTTAAAACTGCTGGAACGGAAAAAAACACCACAAACATAACTAGTACACAGCAGCGTAGCCATTGAAGGTTGTGGGCTATAGTTGAAGTGTGCGAGCAGTGCACCCCCCTACCTTCCCCGGGCTCACTCGCACCACGCAGTACACCGCTACACTTAGCTTTTCCCCTCACACTACAATTGCCTGCAGCTTCTTGCAGAATTTAGGGCTTACTTATGTACTTAATTATTCTTCGGACCACACATTTATAAATACTCGACATGTATGATACCGACATAAAGTTTTTGCCTTAAAAAAGAAAAACACTTTAAATTTTACTAATGCACCACCCAGTTAGCATCGAGAACTTTGCATTAAAGCATATTTAGCAGCACCTTACTTACAGCTAGTTTTTATTCTTTAAAACATTATGATTGAAGAAAATTGAGAAACAGTACTGGGTGATGGATGATAGTTACACTAGGCTAGTATTTAAAGTTGATCCCACAGAGACATGGTTTTTTATGACTGGTGTTTCGCTGCTATGTGTGATGTGGATATCACCTGTGGTCCACCCCAACCTCACCTTTAACTCCCACCGCACCCATCGCCAGCGGGTCCACTCTCCCCTTCCCCATCCTTGCACCAGTTCTTTCCCATTTCGTGTTCCCCGCTCCCGGTTACTCTCAACTTCCTTACTCCTTACTGTTCTTCAGGTTCCAGCACCTGTTGTACTAAAATCCTCTCTCTTTATCCCTATTCTTCGAGCTACCTGTCATCTCTTGTTTTAATACCTTCAGCATAACCTTCCCTTTCCTGTACATGGCCTTGATATGTAGGTCTTCTCCACTCATTGCCTTCCATCAAGTCTTACCGTTTTTCTGTTATGCAGTTTTCTGCTGCCTCGAACGTGGTCGCTCCGCATGTGTTGTCGGCTCGTGATCGTCCTGTGTTCGTCGTTGGTGTGTAGTTCGCATGTGTTCGTCGCTCCGTGATCGTCCTATGTGTACGTCGTTGTATGATAGCTGCATGTGTTCGTCGGTCTCGTGATCGTTTCCTTATATGTGTCGTGTTGTAGTGATACTCGCATGTGTTCGTCGTTGTAGTGATAGCTCAGCATTGTTTCGTCAGTTGTCAGTGATAGCTCGCATGTGTTCTGTTGTATGATAGCTGCATGTGTTCGTCGTTGTAGTGATAGCTCGCATGTGTTCGTCGTTGTAGTGATAGCTCGCATGTGTTCGTCGTTGTAGTGATAGCTCGCATGTGTTCGTCGTTGTAGTGATAGCTCGCATGTGTTCGTCGGCACCCTGACCGTCCTTACATTTCATGTCGTGTTCATTATTTTCAATGTAACTTTGAACCGCAGAGTGAAGACGTGATGACATTAGCATCATCCCCCTGAAGCGTAGTTATCTTCAAGCTGTGACTGTCTGTTGTACTTTTCCTTTCAAAATTATGATGTATCATAATATTTCTCAATATGTTGCTGACTGGCAACACACAGTTGGGTGGCAACACACACAGCTGGGTAGCAACACACACAGCTGGGTAGCAACACACACAGCTGGGTAGCAACACACACAGCTGGGTAGCAACACACACAACTGTCTCCTGGAGGTGCCCCGTCAAGCATTGTCTCCTGAAGGTGCCCCGCCAAGCACTGTGTGGTGGAGGTGCCCCGTCAAGCACTGTGTGGTGGAGGTGCCCCGTCAAGCACTGTGTGGTGGAGGTGCCCCGTCAAGCACTGTGTGGTGGAGGTGCCCCGTCAAGCACTGTGTGGTGGAGGTGCCCCGTCAAGCACTGTGTGGTGGAGGTGCCCCGTCAAGCACTGTGTGGTGGAGGTGCCCCGTCAAGCACTGTGTGGTGGAGGTGCCCCGTCAATCACTGTGTGGTGGAGGTGCCCCGTCAAGCCTGTGTGGTGGAGGTGCCCCGTCAAGCACTGTGTGGGTGGAGGTGCCCCGTCAAGCACTGTGTGGTGGAGGTGCCCCGTCAAGCACTGTGTGGTGGAGGTGCCCCGTCAAGCACTGTGTGGTGGAGGTGCCCCGTCAAGCACTGTGTGGTGGAGGTGCCCTGTCAAGCATTGTGTGGTGGAGGTGCCCCGCCAAGAACTGTGGTGGTGGTTTATGGTTTAGTTCCAGGATGTGTGTCCTACACTGAGGGTTTAATTATTCTAGGTGGGGAGGAGGTGTATTTTACTGCTGAGAGGAGGGTTGGAGGTGGGGTCGGGGGTGGGGGATGAGAGGACGCCTGCCAGACCCCACCTCTGCCTCCACTTCTCCGCTGACAACCTGTTCACCTCTGACGTCACTCCTTTCCGCTGTCAGCCTGAAGTTTCCTGGTCTGTCTTTCCACTGTCTACCAGTAGGAATGAGGCAGGTCTTGTCATTTCCAGTGCCATCACCCCTTGGCACGATGAGGTGTGCCATACATCACTTTGTTGCATCACACAATGCAGAACGACCTGTGTACAGTGTGCTACATTACCCAGCTCTTCTGATGATTGTGTGGTTATTAATGTCTTACTTTCTGATTGTACTCTTTCTCTCTGTTGTCGTGTTATTAACATCGTACAACATCTGAGACAGGTTGCACACGGCTGGAGGATCACTACTTACTGCCACACTGAAGTCGCCTAAAATAACTGAAAAACACCTGACACTTCCCTCCCTGACACTTCCCTCCCTGACACATACCTCCCTTGACACTTCCTTCCCTGACACTTCCCTCCCTGATACTTCCCTCCCTGACACTTTTCTCCCTGATACCTCCCTGACACTTACCTTGCTGATACAGTATAATTGAGAACCCTGGAGACGTATCAGGGGCAGGTAAAGAGAAGGTAAACAGTCCCGAAGCTGAGAAGTGAATACCCAACATAACATTGTAGTGAAGTAAGGCAGGTAAGGAGGGATGATGGTGATCATTACCTGGGCTCTCTGAATCCTTAGAGTATAGGCCTACAAGTGAGATTATTAGAGTATGATTATTGTATTTCTAAAAAAGAGGTAACTTATTGTGCTTAATAATGAATTAAACTGTAGAGTCTTTTCTGGGGGGATTAAAATTAAACATAATTTGACTAGGTTTTAATTTCCCCCAATTGTGATTATTACATTGTTTTTATAACACACACACACACATTATATATATATATATATATATATATATATATATATATATATATATATATATATATATATATATATATATAATTATATATATATATATATATATATATATATATATATATATATATATATATATAATTATATATATATATATATATATATATATATATATATATATATATATATATATATATATATATATATATAATCTTCTATATGATCTTACACAGGTGATGACACGGAGACAGGAAATGGGCCTCATCCTGAATCCATCCAAATGTGAAATCATCTCAATCAACAAGTGATAGATGCAGTGAGATCAAAACTACCAGGAACATCAGTCATTGCCCCCACAAATAGTGTCTTACTTGCAGCACCTCTGGGAAGCGATGCAGTTGACACAATTCTCAGGAAGAAACTGGAAGAGTTGAGGAGAATAGAACAACGAATAGGCAATCTTGACACTCATGATGTTTTGTACCTTCTCACAAAGTGCTTGAGTCTGCCCAAGTTGACATATTTCCTAAGATGTGCACCTTCATATGATAACCCTATACTGCACGAATATGACAGTATCCTGAGGCAGATTTTTACGAAAGCACTTAACCTTACTCTAGAAGACGGACAATGGAACCAAGCTACACTTCCAGTCAGACTAGGAGGCATTGGTGTCCTCAAGTCATCACAGATTGCGCTACCTGCTTTTCTGTCCTCATGTGTTGCATCCAGAGGGCTTGTAGCAGCGATTCTCCCTGAACATCTTAGGGACAAGATTGGAGTCCAGGACCAAAAGTTCGTTGACGGAGCCATGATCTGGGATAATCTAACGGGCTCTGAAACCAGACCTGCTCCCCCCAACAACTACAAACAGTTGCACCGGGATGGCCCGATAGTGGAGAAAATATCCTCAACAATGCTTCAGAGTGTGTCAGGGAAGGATACAGCCCGCCTTCTGGCAGTGAGATCTCCTCATGCAGGGGACTTTCTGTTGGCTGTTCCCAACTCCAGCCTTGGCACACGCCTCGACCCACAGACCATACGCATTGGTGTTGCCCTTCGACTTGCCGCCCCTATTCTCGCCGAACACAGGTATATTTGTGGCAGTGAAGCAGCAGAGCGATTCGGGTACCATGGTCTTGTGTGTCGTAAACCCGAGAGAAAGACTGCAAGACATGAAGAGGTTAATAACATCAAGAGGAGCCTCACAACAGCCGGATTCCCAGCAGTAAGGGAGCCACCCCAACTATGTAGATCTGATGGAAGCCAGAAGCGTCCACATGGTATCACCCTTCAAGCCTGGATAGACGGCAAGCAGGTGGTGTGGGACTACACATGTGCTGATACCATGGCTGATACCTATCTCCAATACACCAGGGAGGAAGGAGGGGCAGCAGCCAGCTTCAGGGAGTCCCAAAAGTCGAGAAAATACAGAGACCTTGCCTTTCATTATGTGTTTGTTCCCATAGGCTCAGAGACCCTTGGCTCATGGGAAAAAATGTATCTAAGTTCCTTAAGGAGCTAGGCAAACGACTCAACAGGGTAACTAGGGATCCCAGGGCAGCTAGTTTTCTGTTCCAGCGGCTCAGCACTGCTGTTCAGAGAGGTAATCCTTGCTGTATTTTGAGCACGCACCCCAGCTCTGAGGAACTGGAGCGTGTGCATTATAATCAGTGACAAACACAACAATATGTATTAGACATGTATCTCTCACACCTCATGTACTGTATATTCCATCTTTATATCAACAATGTATCTTTTAAATCTTCTGTACCATATTATGTAATAAAATGTATCTATTGGTAAAAAAAGAACGAAAATATGGGGTGGTAGTGGAAGTGGAATATTTAAATGACTTAGGGAAGAAATCCAAATATTCTTCCTTGAAGCCTTCTTATCCACTTCTCCGAGGCTGTGGGTCCCAAATTTGCACCAGAGGTGGACCCCATCATATATATATATATATATATATATTATATATATATATATATATATATATATAATATATATATAATATACAAGGAATTCGCGAGAGCATGCGAAATATACACAAACACTGATCTCTGGCTGAAGGAGACTCGAACCTACGAACCTTAGGACAAGGTACGCAGTGCTTTACCAATCTACCCACACTGGACCAATACCTTGGCGTGTAGCATGAGCTGCACGTTTGATCCAAGGCAGCCAGCTTTCAGGGAGAAGGCTTACAGCTTTTCATCTCATCCCTGCATGCATCAGCCTTACTAGAGATTTGAACAATGCAAGGAATTCGCGAGAGCATGCGAAATATACACAAACACTGATCTCTGGCTGAA